>OY744524.1:68769008-68798107 GCA_963556195.1 Sepiola atlantica | reverse complement strand
GAGAGAGAGAGAGAGAGAGATAGATAGAAGAGAGAGAGAAAGATAGAAGAGAGAGAGAAAGGAGAGAGAAAGAGAAAGAGAGGTGAGAGAGAGGTGAGAGAGAGAGGTGAGAGAGAAAGAAGAGAGAGATAGCGATAATAGCGAGTGAATTAAAGAGAAAAGAGAAAGATAGAGAAAAGAGAAAGATAGAGAAAAGAGAAAGATAGAGAGAAAAGAGAAAGATAGAGAGAAAAGAGAAAGATAGAGAGAAAAGAGAAAGATAGAGAGAAAAGAGAAAGATAGAGAAAAGAGAAAGATAGGGAGAAATAGAAAGAGAAAGAGAGATACATAACAATTAAAGGGTCTAACGGCCATTACAGGTACCAACACCTGGAAAAAGGAAACAAACAAAAAAAAACGCATTTTCTAATGTTGTGCGAATAATCTAATTTAAACAAGTGTTCACCAGTTAGTTTAGCCATTATACGTTTTGCAAAGAACCTGTCTCCCAGCCTAAACACGTCAACTTAAAAAATACGACAAGTATTCATCATCATCACAAGCACTATAAAAGATCAGTACACAACCTTTGACAGACATCTCGAGAGTCATCTGTCTGACGTGTAAATCCATTGGCTCAACTCGAGGGAGATACTGCACATCCCAGTCTAGCTGCATCTACACAATTACACTTCACGGCGCTCTCGCAGGGAGGGGAGTACGATAGACTTTTTTTGTTTCTTCCGTCACAGCCGTGTACGCTCACTTGCCGACATTTAATTATACGGATTTTAGAAGGAATCGAGAAAATAACCAATCAATGAGAATATAGTATAAGTGTTAGATATTGTGCGGGTAGATCAAATAGTACATCATTTAGTTAGTTGAGAATAACAGGAAATGGACATCGCTGAGGGGGTAGCAGAGGTTTGATGATCCAGGTTGAAAATTGATTATGAGAATGGTCTAGAAACGGATATGAAGTCACAAAGAGGGGAATAGAGAAGGTAGTCCGTTAGGAAGCACGAGACGTGTAAGAACATGGGCTGATAAGACAACTAACTAGCGATCTCTATGTCAGTCAGTCAGTCTCCCCCACTGATCAGCAATTTGGAACGAAGATCACACTGAATAAATGATCGCCGTCTTCCATCAGTCGAGTTAGTCATTTTGAAGGTATTAATAACAAGCTTTTGAATCAACTTATTTAGGTGCTCGTACTAGTCGGGGATACATCTTCGACAATCAGTCCGACAGCGGGTGGGCGGTTGTGGTTTCTTCTGTGTCTGCTCTGTCTGGCTTAAGTATGGTTCTGTTCAGCCTTGGGAGGTCCACCCTCCCAGGCTTTACCCTCTCATTGAAAAGCTGTTAATTTATTGCTAATCGCCTGAGGCGCCCTTACCGGCAAATGCCGACGGGGCTGCTCATGGCTTTTGTGTAGTTCAGAGTGCGCTAATCCTAGTGTGCTGATGTTCCAACCACACCTGACCTGGAGAGGTAAACAAAATAAGCTTTAATTACGGGACGGCACTCTCTCAGACTGGGAGGATCTCACAGAATCGTGTACAGGGAGAACGTCCAGCAACCAAGGTATGAATAACTATTGTTATGTTTGCGTTTACTTTCAGCAGCCTCATAACTTTCACTTCCCTTATTTTGTTCTTTAGTCTTCAGATTCCATGAGCAATGGTTCTGACAAAAGGGAAAGAATTGCTGTTTTCTGGGTCGTAATCTATCCATCTAACACTTATCGTTGGCTAGTTTTTGACCTTGAAGTAGTTTTTTTTTTAGCTCCTTACATCAAGTGGCTTTATTTCTTGTCTAGAGCGATTTCTATAAAAAAGAAATAAAAATTGTCAACTTTTATATTTCTGTAATGATTATGGCAACTTGCTTTCTGTGTGTCTGACACAAGGTTAAGGACAAAACAAGTTTTTCGTATATGAGAACAAAAAAGAAAAGATGGCAATATTGAAAACTGTACATAAGAGATTTGAGCAGCAAAGTGATTTCTACGACGTAAACACCTAAATATGTATATAGGTCAAAGAATTTAAATGGGCGCTACAGGTATCACGTAACAGAGTACAAGTTGCCTCATTGTCAGGCGGTTGGGGACTTAACCGCGATGCCCCTACCTGATAAGTCTCAGTCAAGATGAAAAATGAGGTCAATCCCAATGGCTATCTATAAATGCGCTCTACCATGGTTGATGTCCATGTCTCTGGTAAGACCATTCGAACATCACTGGTACTCTGAAGACATTTCTAGAAAAATAGTTTGATGTAAGCACTTGTACCCTCTTCAACAAAAATATCCTCGAATCACCCAACTAGCAGCAAAATCCCACCCTTTCACAGTACAGGTCCCGCGATGCCGGAAGAGTTTCTACTCTAATTGGTCTTTGCCTATTACCGTTTGCTTTTTTGAATTCCCTTCCTGCTCCCTTTTTCCCACGACCGTATCAAGATGCGCAAATTTAAATGCAATCTGAACAAACATCTTGCTGCCCAACTCCCGACCTAGGTTGACCCTACACACAAAAAAAAATTCTGGGTTTTATCACAGTAGATACGTATGCTTCATTGGCAACATGTCTATTTTTGGGACGAATAAAAATAAAAATTAAAAAATAAAAATTGTCCTACTCTGTCTCCAATGATGCAAGTAAGATTTTTTTTGGAGACATTTTTTTTTGTGTGGAATTCGTTATATGCGAAGCTTTTTTCTGACTTAAAAAAGCTTCAAGCACAGATATCGCTTAATATAAAAGGCAAGTCCGAAAGCAATATGTTCCCCTTTCCCTCGTCCGAGAAGAATAGTCAGCAATAATAATACCCGAGCACTTGTTGCAGTCACCACGTGTTGTGTTCGCTGCAGAAAATACCGAAAACGCTGCAATATAAACCCCCAACCAATATTAAAACTTAAACGGAAGAGTCTAGAAAGCCGCCTGCGCTATTGCGACAGATCTAATACAAGTTATATTTCAACCAGGGTTTTATTTTCGAAAAAAAAAAAAAAAAAAAAAAAAAAAAAAAAATCAAAATAAATACAGGCAGTGTGAATATTTGAAAATTTTTAATTAAGGAGTCGAAGTAGGAATATTTTTAATCCTAGAAGTTGGAATGACCTTATACCTTCCGACTCTGCAACCCCGATTTCAATACTGAAGCAAGAAAACTCGTGCCTCCATACACTAGCCGGCAGCACCAACATCTGGGTATCTGCTTGCTAAAAGCTGGCTCACGTATTAGTCTATGACCACATCAAATGACACCAGCTAAAACGGCACTGATCGCTCATATACTAGACTTCCGGGGGCTCTACTTCGGAACTGAAGGAACGATATGTATGCTTGTGTAACTATCAAGTTCTGTCGGATGTGTTAAGTTCATGGTTGCGAAGTCGGAACGTATAAAGTCCGACTCGAACTCCCAGGATTCAAAAAAAAAAGAAAAAAAAGAAAGAAAAAAAAAAGAAAGAAAAAAAAAAGAAAGAAAAAAAAAAAAGAAAAAAAAAAGAAAAAAAAGTCTTACTCCTTATTTTGAAGTCTTCCAATATTCAGACTTTTGTTATGTACTAACGAGTCACCACTTATCAAGGCCCATGGGCCACTCGAGGATAAAGGTTGTTTGTCAGGAGGACAGTGAAACGAGAACGTGAGGATTGGTGACAATGGCTGAGACTGGCCAGAAATGAGATTATTTAAGAGGACGGCTGAACAAGAATTTGTTAACGTTGGACTTGAAAACGAGCATGCTATAGTCAGCTAGGAAGCAGCCCCGTAATATTGTGTTCCACAGGCGAATAGTTCTTGGAAATAAACTTTGCTCTTGGAAGTTCTGTTTAGTTTTAGGTACACAGAGGGAGAAAGGAACATTTACAGCTAGATGAAGTCTTGTAAATCTTTTACAGGGGAGGGGGGGAAGAACCATAATTGGAGCACCTACTGTAGTATTCTGCTTATCTTAGCCGGTGTGTACTCGGGGTCGTCTTTGTTGTATCTCAGGGTTCTGAACGATAACGCTGGCTGGTTTTAGAAGTTATATATATATGAAAAGGAATTAGAAAAACGACGGAGGCAGATCTTTTTTCAATTCAGTTGCTCAATGCAAGGTATATTCCGCAAAAAAGCAATTTAATTAATTTTTTCCTTAAGCCAGGCTTTTCAAAGATCAAAATATTATCAGAGGAAATTGCTGAGATAGATAAGTTGGCGAAAATTACTGAGCCTTGTTGCATCCACGAACGAACCCTCTATTGGACTTTTTACCCTCTGGATTCTATCTATTTTGGCCGCACCTGAAGACGGTGGTTTCTGGAGTTTAATTTTGAAACCTCTCAATTTATTTCTCGTGCCTTCTAACGGCCTACCTATAAACCACTTCCTCCGCTTGACTTTTTGACACCGGATTTTTTTTACAATCGGACACTTGCTTGCTTTTGGGCAGCTTTTGGCCTTGTTTCCCCCCCCCCCCAGCTTTGTTTTCGCCAACTTATCTATCCAAGCTTCCGTCGTTTTTGTAATTCCTTTTCATCCTTCTACCTATCTATCTGCTCTATCCGGTATATTGAGCTGTATACTTTTCACAGTAGGGTTTCCCCTCCTAAAAGTTCGTTTTTAGATCACTCTCATATATATATATATATATATATATATATATATATATATAAGTATGAGAGAGAGAATAGAATTTTATTTTAAAAAACATTTTTAAAAAACTAGATAAAGATATCATCAGGTCATTTGGGGCTACTATGCACCCCCACCCCGACTGGCAACGGACCGGCTGACCTTTTACGTCAGTCTTCCTTGGAATCCAGGAACAAAAGACAAAAAATCTCTAACGAACGTGACGTCACTTCCGACTTCTGCTGCTACTCCTACCACCTTTCAAGGCGTCCTCCCACTTTCTGCGCCCCCTACTATCTAACACTACCACGGAAATAACGATCTCCAAAGAATCAACAAGTAGAGTCCTAGTTCGACTCCTTCCAAAAGATCAGACTCTGCAACCACCCTTGTTGGCTCACAAGAACTGATGACCTTGATAACTCAGAAATAACACCTGCAACAATGCAGGTAATTGACGCATGGCACTGTGTACCTATGCAGTCAGCACATGTTCGGTGGCGAGAGTGGTTTATTTCCCCCCACTTTAAACATGAGATATGCCTGCTAATTCAGGTGCTTATATATCGCACTCGACAAAGGGTTCATGATTGTTTAATTTGTTTGAATAAGATTAGCAAGCAGAACAAAGCTTTACAGAGCCGAAATTATGCAATTCATTTAAATAGTTTAACAAAGTCTGCCTTATCTTTCTTTTTCACACACACACACACACACTTTAAGTGTTGAAGAGCGCAAGTTCCACCGTGAACGTATATAAATAAACAGGACATTACGGCTTGTAGCCGACAACTATTACACAAGAAAGAGAGCAAGTTTCATTTTATTTAAATTAATATTGACGTACGTAGAGTTTATTTTTATTTTATTCCTATGATTTTAATTATGTGCCGAGTCCAGCCAATATGAGTTGCGAAGCTGAAGGTGGCGTGGTTACATTAACATCAGCGGGTGAGCGCACAGGAAAGATTTATAATCTTTTACAAAGAGAAGGTCAAGAAGAAAAACAGAAAAAAGAAAACAGAAGAAAACAGAAGAAAGAAAAGAGAAAGGAAAGAGAATGTAAAAAGAAAAGAAAGTAAAGAAAGAGAAAAAAAAGTAAAGAAAGAGAAAAAAAAAGTAAAGAAAAGTAAAAAAAAGTAAAGAAAAGTAAAGAAAAAGAAAAAGGAAAGAAAAGAAAAGAAAAAGGAAAGAAAAAGAAAAAATTAAAAGAAAAAAAGAAAAAGAATGTAAGACAAGAGAAAGTAAAGAAAAAGAAAGTAAAGACAAAAAAGGAAAGACAAAGAAAACAAGGAGAATGTAAGAAAAGAGAAAGTAAAGAAAAAGAAAAAAGTCAAGAAAAAGAGTAAAGAGAGAGAGAGAGAGAGAGAGAGGGGGGGCATGGAGAGACAGAGAGAGACATGGTGTTAACGAAAGAAAAAAATAAGGATCAAAAGAACGAACGCTGGGCCGAAAGATTTAAAACTTAAGTGAGAAAAAAAGCTTAAACAAAATGGTGACGTAAAAGACGTAAAAACTGTTTGCGTTACAAATTTGTTTTTTTCTAATCAAAACTGATTGCCTTTCGCCAGACGGCAAGTTTGACAAAAGGCCGCATCTTTTATACAATTTGGGCAGATGCTTATTCAAACACGCCAGTGTACCCCTCCTTCACCCCAAGCTGTGGGGCGATCAGGAATGAACCCTACCCTTAGTTCCAATGCAATAGAGGGGCTGTTTACGCAGGGCGCTCATTAGAAGCGAAGGCAACAGCCCTTTTTTCGGTGAAGTGTCAAATGCATGCACGCACACACACACACACACGAGAGCTTCGCCACATGATTTAGAACATCACTTTTGCCTAAGAGGCGTTTGTTACGTTGTTTCAACACATGTATGGATGAGCAGGTTATACTGAAGTACTTCCTAAAAGACATTTTCAGGGCTGTATTTTTTCTTGCGGGGAGGTTTAGTCGTGCTCCCACATACAGTAGTGCCTGATATTCCCAATTGCCCATCCATCTGATACTGGATAAACTCAACTTTACTTAACTTCGATGATCTAACGAGCACCGGTGTGTGTCAAAGTGATTCGGCCGTATTATTATCATTATTTTTATTATCATAATACTTTCGCACCAACAGAAGGCGGCTCATGGCATTTACGAGAACGCAAGAATAGTTTAATAGCGCAACTATAAAAACAAAAGTACATTTTTAAACATTAAAACACGTGTGAGAGGCAAAAGCTTATCAAAGTAAAAGTTAATAAATAGAAGTATTTAATGCCCCCCCCCCCGCCCCTCACAGCAAGTTTGACGCAAATTCGATGGACTATCCAGAGTCCAGGTACAAAAATAATAATAACTTCAGCTTTCTCGGCAGTCTTTTACTTGGATTTTGTGAGATTAATCGTGATCTCTGGTCACTGTTTGTGTAATGGAAAAGATGCCATTCCAAATGTGGGAGAGGAGAGTCAGCCACAGATTACTTTTTTTTCTCTTTTTTTTTTTACTAACGGGTCACCAGTTATCAAGGCCCGAGAGCCACTGGAGGACAAGGGTTAAACATATCGTCAGTTAGACGATGACCGCCATCACGAGACGACCGGAAACAATGGGTAGATTGGGAAGAAGGTTACTAAAGAGGAATTGACTATCCAAGAGGACGGTTTAACAAGAATTTGTTTACATTGGACCTGAAGACGTTTATTCTGTAGTCGGTTGGGAAATATACTAGTGGTATATGGTTTTACAGATGGGACGTTCTAGGAAATAAACTTCACCTAGATACATTTTCAAATGTGTCGGGATGAATATATATTTGTTTTTAATGTCGTGTGCGTATTATTATTATACATTAGTATAATAATAATACGTAATTGAATAAGTATAATAATAATACGTAATTGTAATTAAATATTTTACTTTTTAAATTAGCTGTGCTGGGGTTTCGCGGTTGGAAACATACTCTCTTCCGGAGAGAAAATTTCACTCAGATGTGTGTTAATTCTGCTACGTGTGTGTGTGGGGGGGGGGGCGTATAACTAAAACTTTAATCGTTGCGATATGCATCTTCATTTCTCCTGCAGCTTGTGCGGTCAGATCGTGGTATCTCTGAGTATATCAAAAAGTACCATGCCAATGAGCGAGTTAGGAATAAGCATCTGACATGTACCTCTTTGTGGGTGGGTGTGTGGGGGTGGGGGGAGGGGGAGATGGGCTTGGTAACAGCTAGGTACCAAATTGAAAAATGAATTCGTGACACTAAAACCTCCACAATCGAAAAATGGACTCAAATCCACGGCATATGCTTACTTTCTTCATGTACAAAAAAAATAATTACAATTAATAATTAAAGAGTTTTTATTTTTATTTTTCATTTATTTAAAATCAACGAGTGGAAAAAACAACACTTTTTTAGTTATTTTTTTGTTTTTAGTTAAAAGGAGATCATATTATTCCAATGAAGTATTAATTACTACAATACACTGATCTTTAACAAAAAGATTAGATTAGTCTAGTCGAATTTAAATGTCATTTTAAATTAATGGTCTTAAATATACGGTGGACATTTTCTTTCATTGTAATTATATAATCACCTTTTAATGACTGAAAAGAGAGTAAACTTGAAATTCTTCAAAACAAACTTCTCTAACGAAAACTAATCACAATCAAATGACTGAAGTTTTGAACATTTTAAATTTTTGATGCTTGAAATTTGTTCAAATTTAGGAAATCTTTAAAGTTTTGTACAATTTGAATCTAGTATTAATTTAAGTTAATAACTGTCCAAGGCACACTGCGGGGTTTGGGGTACTTTCCAGACCCTTGATAAAAACAAATTATATATATATATATATATATATTTATTTATTCTGGTACAGAAAAATTAGTACAACATTCGTACCGTCGGTTTCAAGCACGGAAGGTCTTACCCATCCGGCTCTCTTCAGCTTCTGTTGTCATCTGTTTTGGAAATGTGAGGTCACATGACACTCTTGTTGGGACGCGTTATTTGCTCAGTGTGTTGTGTGTGTTTGTTTAAATTTGAATTTAGTGTCATAAGACCGTTGAGATTTAAAACACGGGAGAAGAAAGAGAATTCAAGATTAAAGGGAATAAAAAGGGGAATAAAAAAGGGGGGTAAAAAATAATAATACCCCCCTTTTTTATTCCCCTTTTTATTCCCTTTAATCTTGAATTCTCTTTCTTCTCCCGTGTTTTAAATCTCAACGGTCTTATGACACTAAATTCAAATTTAAACAAACACACACAACACACTGAGCAAATAACGCGTCCCAACAAGAGTGTCATGTGACCTCACATTTCCAAAACAGATGACAACAGAAGCTGAAGAGAGCCGGATGGGTAAGACCTTCCGTGCTTGAAACCGACGGTACGAATGTTGTACTAATTTTTCTGTACCAGAATAAATAAATATTATGCTCTTAATTTTTAACTTTGATTCTTAATTAATCGAGCACTCTGCTGGGATTTTTCCTACCATTCTACAAAGAATTTATATATATATATATATATATATATATATATATATATTGAAAAGTAATGTCGGAATCATAGTAAATCGATGGGGCAAATGTCACAAACTAAAGAGGGAAAAGGGAAGCGAGGAAAAAAATGTGTTCTTGTTCTTTGCTATGTTTAAGTGAATAACCCAATGAGACTAAAATCTAAATTTATAAAGAACAAAAAAATAATAGTCAAAATAACTATACGACTAAAATTATAACTCGAGGTACCTTTTGTAAGTGTTTTAATTTTACAAGGAAAGGGGGGTAAGTCTACGTTTTTTAAAAATGATACAAAACCTATAAAATGTCTATGTTACGATGAATGTACGATAGCGAAATATTTTATCTCATTTACAATTTTTTCTTTTTTTTAATTTTGCAGTTACTTAAATCGTTTTGATTCCCAATTTAAATAATTCCATTTTTTTTTTAAATTGAGTACAAAGACACGAATCAAAGAATTGTCTTAATAGCATGTCCTAAATGTCGGCTTGTTCTCTCTAACTAAACGATGGCTGTTTTGTCTTACGGCATATCAACCGGTTTCGGGATATTTAATGCCGAATCCGGTCATTTTGGCAAAAAGTTTATGCTTCAAGTTCTTTATATGTTCAAGCATTTATTCATGGTGTTTGATGGAGTTAAAGGGGGGAAATAAGAGAGGGGGGAAATAAGAGAGGGGGGAAATAAGAGAAAGGGGGAGTGGAGAAATAAGAGAGGGGGGAGTGGAGAAATAAGAGAGAGGGGGGAGTGGAGAAATAAGAGAGGGGGGAGTGGAGAAATAAGAGAGAGGGGGGAGTGGAGAAATAAGAGAGAGGGGGGGAGTGGGGGAATGAGGGAGAGGGGAAGAGGGAATGTGGGGGAAGGGGGAAATGTGGGAGAGAGGAAGAGGGAAGTGTGGGAGAGGGGAAGAGGGAAGTGTGGGAGAGGGGAAGAGGGGAAGAGGGGAATGTGGGAGAGGGGAAGAGGGAAATGTGGGAGAGGGAAATGTGGGAGAGGGGAGATATGATGGGTTTCGGATTTTGCAGAAAAATGATTGAGTTTTGCAAAAAGAAAAAGAACAATAACACAAATGTTTTGATGCATTTTAGGTCAGTAAGCCGAGATCTTCAGTCTGATCTGGTAGTACCAGCTCTAACTTGAACTATTAAGCAACGAAAACTACTTACAGGTGGTTGATTTAGAAAGGATCCACTTATCTCGTGTAAGGCGCGGCGGATACGGTTATTAAAAGGCTCAATCGAAAAACATTATTTGCATGGATGAATTCATTCGCTAGACGATAAATCTATTTATACATGTGTGTTCGCATGGTTTACGACACCAGGAGAAAGGAATTTTTTTTTATCAAGGAAGGGATAGAAGCTAAATATTGAAGAAGCCGGGCGGAGGGGTGTAAACTGTACATGATTAGGTGGATAGCGATGAAATTGAATTGGTTCGTCGTTACAATGTGCGGGTCGTCGTCGATGGCAATTTATTTAACGTTCAATTTCACATGGTCACGGCGGCCGATGGCGAGACCACCGTTCCAGCTGGGCGCACCCTACGACTTATTTCAACAAAGACAAAAAAGTGTGTGTGTGTGTGTGTGTTCCCCCATCCCCACACACACGGATGCCATCTCATGCCTCGTGACAATATACTAAAAAAAAACATGACTCGTTGCATTTATTCCAAAGAATTCGATTTTTTATTTGAGTGGTGGGGGGTATAAAGAGACGGAAAATGAAGGGGGGGGGTAGAGAAAAGACGAAAAGACAACAGGGAGAAAAGTTTGTACATCTCCCCACCCACCTCTTCCGCCTAACTATTATGTATTGATTTACTCCTCTCCAGGAGTTAGGCACAAGGCCAGTTTTTATCTTACTCCCATAAGTAAGATGTGACCCAAGGTCGGGTCGGGAAAATGGGGTTTAAAAATTGCCTGGGCAGCCCCGTCGGCATTCCCCGGTAGGGGCGCCTCAGGCAGTAAGCAATAAACTTACTCCTCTCCAAAGAGGGGAGGCAAAGCCTGGGAAGGTTGATCTCCCAGAACTGCACAGGACAGACCCATTGACCGGCGTAAATCAAGACCCGAAGGCCAAGACAATACCTGTCTATGGGGTGCAGTATCCATCGGAACAGATACTACACTTATGTCAGTGAGATTTCGAAAGGGGATATTTATTAGTAAATGATTCTTTTTTTTTTAACATCTAAAAACGAACAAAGTGTAGTATCTGTTCTGATGCTACACATTGTCTATTCTGTCGTCGGTCAGACTTCTAGACCGAGGCAATTTTTATTTTTGTCCCAATATAGAGTACTCCTTTTTGGAGACCTGGAATTTTCCTACATTCAAAAAACGACCTTGTGTCTAACTTCTCTCGTGGTGAGGCAAATAAATACGAACCTCTCTCTCTCTATAATATATATATATATATATATATATATATATATATATATATATATATATATAAGAATCAACTTTAATTCATAAATAAGTTTTTTTTTCTTTTTATATAAAAGACGGCTTGATTCTCATCTCTTCCCGCATTTAACCTGATTTTTGTTGAATAGCTAAATACAAGTTCGGAATGGATTCGGGGTTTAAAGTTTTTTTTTGAGGGGGGGGGGGGTTAAAAATAATTTTCCTATATTCGTCTTTCATGCGATATCCAAATGTGACTTTCGATCCGCCTTCATGTTTATAATCGTATAAATAAACGAACTCCATAAATGTTGCGGCGCTCATTCGCCATAAAATAAAAAAAAAACCAAACCACATTAAGTAACCCTTTTACTGCAACGTCGTGGAAAGTTAGATTCAGAAATAATCTTTATCGACAACTAAACAGCTGACTACTTAAAAAAAAATATATACAAAAATAAAACCAAAAGAACCCCCTTCCCGAAAATAAACAAAATGTAGGTTGTAGTATATAAAAACGTTTTTATTACTCAAGAGGATTGGATCCATTAATGCCATTGCGTATTTGCTAAAGACAGAAGGGAAACTATTTCTGCCTCAACCATTCCGCGATGCGTTTCACAGTGGCGTTTATTTTGTATGGCGAGAAATGAGTTTCATCTATGTCAACGTGTAGGTAAGGGCCTGTGTGCGCACTGCGTATGGCTGGCGGAGCTCTTTTACAAATGATTTGAAAAAAAAAAATTCGGGATTCTTTGAAACCAGTTTAAGGACATTGTTTAATCAATCGATTAAGTAACAACATTTAAGAATTTAACGGAGATTGCCGAGTGTCGACGACAAACTGCAGAATTTGTCGAGACATGCAGACGATAAATTGTGGAGGTTAATATTTTGAAAAATCCGACTTTTTCGCCGAATTTCGGATAAACACCACCCACTTGCTACTACTTTTCTAATATTTCCCCAAAATACCTAATTCCAATTTATCGGCCTCTCACGTTCATTTGCAGTCTACCTTCTCCCCAAAAAGTACTGGAACCCTAACTATAAACTAACCCTAAGTGGCAACATCACACTCCCCAAAATGACCGAAAGAATAATAAATAAAAACGAAAACAAAATTTATCAGCCTTCTTTTGTTTGCAGTCACCCCCCCCCCCATAAAAAAAGAAAGAAATGTTCTTCCCCCGTCCGGGTAAATGACTTCCTTCTGCACTTCATCTATTTTGTCCTCGGTCAGTGACGGAGAGATCTTTCTAGACTGAGGCAATTTAAAATTGTCTTATCCAGAGTGTCCCTTTTGGGGAGCTTGATTTTTCCTCCACATCAAAAACCGAACTTGTCTAACTGTCCTCGTGGGGAGGGAAGCAAGTAAATAGAGACTATTCTGTACGGGCACTGAACTGGAAGTTTTGAAACATTTCTGGCCAATTCAAAATGAGTTTGTTCGAATTAATCTGGTAGGTGACCCCTATACAGGGACTTCAACACCGTAACTTAGTTTCTATAAATTGATCTCAATCTGGATGTTAACAGTCTGTATTCAGAGACCAGAATGCTATCGTGCTGCCCATAAGCACAGTTGTAACGCGGATGATCGATTTACAATTAACTTACATAGCTAATTGAAGCACCCTCGTAAAAATTGAACAATTTCTCAATTTTTTTTTTTTAATTTTAGACCAGTTTATATCAACTCCTTTAGCGGTGTTGGTACAGTATCTGGGTATGTCAATGTCCATCTTTACCCAATTTCTGCTTTATATCTAGTACGAAGAAAAATATTTGAAATTTTGTGGAAAAAAAATACGCGACTTTGTATTTGTAAAAAGAACTAATTACGATAAGCGTATTTTTTTTTTTTTTTGGCCAATAAAAACTAACATCAGAAATGATATTTAAGCAAAAATAATTCGCTCTACTAATTCCGAATACATTTGATATCTACTTTTTTTGCGGATTATTAAAAAAAAGATCACTCAGTTAAAAAATATATATATATTTTAATGTTATATTATTCATTAAATTTATAAACACGTATCCAGTTAAAAAAAAAAAAAGGGAACTTTTAGACTTGCGTTAGATTCGAACTCTGGTATCGAAATCGTAAAAACTACTACCTAAGTAACGTGAATTTTTTTTGTCACCCAATCACATGATTCTATTTGCGTACGAACAGAGACACCACTAATGTAGTTATTATTATTATCATTATCATTATTGATAATCTGAAAATGAGATTCAATTTATAGTAATCTTTAGAAAATATACAATATTTGGCAAATGTGTAGATTTCTTCGAAGAGGCGATATGTAGTAGCTAAAAAATTATACATACAAACATATATATATATATTATGACATGCTGAACGTATTGGAGTTACAATCAATTAAGTATTACGTATTAATAGAAAAGAGTTTTAAAATTAGTACATCGGCTTATTTCCACGATTTCAGCATTGTCGATAAAAAAGGGGAATGGAAACGAGGTGTAATGAAAAGTGAAGTCTTTTAGTGAGTTATTTAAAAATAAAGTATTCATAAAAATATTTGTTTCACAACATAATTCTTGTTTCATTTTTATATTTTAATTTAAATTATTTTATATAAGTCGCTAAAAGCCTTTACTTCTTTTCATTGAACCTTCCGGTTTTTAACGACTGGCGTTGATCCAATGAAACATGCCATCTAGGAAATAAGCCGATAATACTAGCATACTTACCCATTTAAAAAAGAGGGTTCTTCAGATTTCATATGTAATACTAAATTGATTTTAACTCCAATACGTTGAGCATGCCATCATTTTTCTAATATACAATGTTTGAGCTTGTGCATATCGCTTTTTCGAAGAAAAAACAGAATTGTCACGCAATCAATACGTTTGCCAAATATATTTTTTTTAATGATCACGTCTCGAAATTCTATGTATGTAGTTTTTATGGGGATATATTAATATTCTGCTAACTAGTTAATGCGTAATCTCATTTGATATGCCGTGTTAACAGTTTCATTACACGATCGGAATGTCACAGTGACCAAAGATCACAGCTGTTTTTTGGTCGGAACAACAAATGTTATCTCGGCACATGAACAGGTACTTGGTCCCCTGCGGGACAGGAGAGGTACACACACGCATGCGCGTGGGTGTTCTGGAAAATCTTTTAAATTATAACATTCGTATATACAAAGAGGAAAAAAAACAGAGCGATGAAACGAAATAAATGCTGACCATATTCTTTCTCTTGTCGTTTGTATTTTACAAAGAAAAAACGAGTTAACAAAAGTTGATTGTGAGCCTGCATACCTCTGACTGACAGCGTAAAAATGGACAAAAATCTTATCTGGGCCTTACTTCTCCATATTGTACGAAGTATCCCCGAAGGTATGCCATCAGCACGTTGATAACGCAAAAACTTTCTGATCTAACTGAAATTTTGCATGGGAGTCACTATAATCTAAGTATTCGAATCGTCGTCATTGTCATCAAAGGGGATTCGTGGAAATCCCATAGTTGTATTCTCCACCTGTTGTATATTGCTCTAATGCTTACATGGGTTTTGGAGATGGGCCCTTATAAGAGGTTAACATATTTCCATTCTATGGACGTTCGACGCGAATGCAGACCCCACGATATTATTGTACAATTTTTAGACAGAAACGACACAACACTAAATGTATTTTTGTTAGAGTTTCACGTTCTACAGAAGTCTTCAGATGAAATTTTAAAAGAAAATACGTTTTTTTTTTTGCATTGCATCTTTGGCGATCTGGCGATTCCATCTTTCACAAAAAATGTGGAAGGTGATAACGTACGTACGATCATGAAATTGCCTTAGCGTATTATTTCATGTATACACATAAAATGTTATAAGGAGATATAATCTTTTATGTATCAATTTTCCGTACTTACTACCACAGTGCTCAATACGTGAGTAGAGCTAGGTAGTAAGTTATGAAAATACATTCATGGCAAATAAGCTATACAGAGGCTTCCAGGTTTCATCCTGTAGGGAAGCGTCAAGCTAACATTTTACGGGGATGAAACGCGGAAGCCTCTGTGTAGCTTATTTGCCATAAATATATTTTCATAACACACACACATATATATATGAAATAAAAAATGGTACAGTGGAAGACCCATAAGCTCAACGTTTCGCCCGATGTGATGTGGGCTTTTTCAAGAGCGGATGAAAAGTGTGCTAAAAATGAAAAAGCCCACATCACATCGGGCGAAACGTTGAGCTTATGGGTCTTCCACTGTTCCATTTTTCATTTCACCCCGTCGGATTGTTTTATCCTTTTATCTACCCATATATATATATATATATATATATATATATATATAGTCACCAAAATAAATTCACACTGAATAGTAACTATTACCTCGCAGAATCTGTTGCCCATTTATGCATAAGCAATTTCTATGAATAATACGAGTGTTCATTTATAATAAAAGATAAAACATTGCAAAACAATTCTGAAAAATGAATGATGGTTAACAGTCTGTATAAATAGGCTGATCAATATCTTTACGCGGTATATTAATAATACATAGTAAAATAATACTCATCTACATACACCATGCTACTGTTTCACGAAATTTTCGATCTTCAGGAGCTGATTTATCGATTGCGGCTCAGGTTAAATCTTTCAAACTATCGATTAATTTACATTTTAAAATTAGATATCAATCTATCTATGCCATGGCCTCCGTTCAGTCTTATTCCCTGTAAATGTGACTGCGCGTGTAATTGCGAAACAAGAGTTGCGCAATCCCTAACCATACCTCTCCTGAATCGGCACTGCTTGATTTCAGTGACAAGGAGAACTCCAGGAAGACTGGAAACAATGCCGAGATAAACGGAGAGTGACATGCGGGCCTTGATAAGCGGTTACTGGTTTGCGAAAAAAATATTTTTAAAAATACGTTTTTTTTTTGTTTTTGGAGTTAGTGTTCGTACGTAAATAGAAACGTTTGATAGGTTGACAAAAAGGAATAGACAGTAAGTAAAGTGGTTGACCAAAGTCGAGGGCAATTTTAAGGCTCCTTTTCCATTAAAAAAAAATGTAGGGAAGGGTGGCACTCCTTTCCAAGAATGACTCCACTTACCCTTGACCCTCACCTAGTGGTTAGCAAGGTGGCATCAAATACCATTTTTTTAAAGTCTTTGGTATGACTCCACCGAGGACTGAGCTCAGGTCTCCCGGCCCATTAGCGAACACTTACAATCATGCAAAATGAGCCGGTACACATTACGAAGCTGCTTTTACGACATCAATATCAGAGCTCGAATCTCGCGTAAGTCTACAGTATTTTTCTATTTAAACTGTATACATGTTTTATAAATTTATAGATTCTCACATTAAAAAAAATATTTATATATTTCTTTTAACTACTAGAAAATATATGCTCTTAAAAATAGTGACAGACAAAAATCCCTATTGATATAAATGCCTTGACAATTTGCAAAAAAAAAAAAAAAAATGTAGATATAGTGTATTCAGCCTTAGTTCAAAGCGAATTATTTTTGCTTTAGACAAAAAAATTCTAACTTACTTTTTGGCCAATAAACCAATACATTCATCGTAGTTACTTACTCTCTTATGTAAATGTCGCATTTTTTCCAACGGAATTACTAATACTTTTCTCCGTCCGATCTATAAACTGGTAAGAGCTAGGTAAAGATGGAAATTGGCAGTGTTGGTACAGCACCTGGCTATGCCAAAGGAACAGGTATAAGCTAGTAAGTATATACATATATATATATATATTTGTATCACTTAGGAAGTGAACAAAAGAAATAATAGTAAGCAAAGTAACAAACGCTACCATCACGAATAAAAACAATTACATGAAATACATTAAATATTTAGGTGATAAAAATTGTACATATTTCCAGGAAAGGCATCATGGTCCGGAGGTAAACCCCCAGACTATAGACATCAATATCGATTGTCTAAGTTAGCCATGTTGATGACGGCTGTGGGCCAGAAACATGTATCTATGGATTACGTTTATGTACGTATAAAAAATATTTATATATATATATCCTCGAGTGGCATATGGCCTTGATAAGTGGTATATATATAAGGATAAAATATCCGACGGTATGAGATCAAAAATTGAAAAGGTGGAAGATCTGTGAGCTCAACGTTTCGCCCAATTGTTACATGGGCTTTATCAAGAGCGAACGAAAAATGCTAAAAGTTTCATTTTTTGTACACTCTTGATAAAGCCTACGTAGTTGGGTGAAACGTTGAGCTCACAGATCTTCCGCTTTTTCCATATATATATATATATATATATATATAAATCCTCCTAAAAATCTTAAAACGTACAATAGAACTCATTAACACTTCTATCATATATATATATATATATATATGATAGAAGTTTTTATATCAACAAAATTCGTTTAATGAGTTCTATTGTACGTTTTAAGAGTTTTAGGAGGATTTATAATTTCAATGATTTGGACTACTATCATCTAGATTGTTATATTTCACAACGTTTCAGCTGATGTAAACTTCGACATTCTTCAGGTGTATCATCTCAAACATTCTAGTTGAACTCGGAAAGCTATTATTTAATCTACAAGTGCATATTGTTCTCATTCAGTCAGCCATTATCGGATAGAAGCGTTAATTTATATTATTCTTAATTATAATCAGTTCTAAGTGACAAAGAATAACAAATAGTTCTAATACCCGATCATGGCTGATAACTTGGCCGTCTTCAAAACCAATATCAACAGATACCTATCAAGAACCGTTCTTACAAGCATTCGAATTTCATCTTCACAATCATTCTATCTTAGTAACTCTTATCATCGAGTAACATCTGGCCTTGTAAAAAAATAGAAATATCATTTGGTTCACTCCCCCATATAATCAGATGCTGAAAGCTAAACCAGGTAAGAAATTTCTAAATCTTATTGGTAAACATTTTCTTGTACTACACAACATAAAATATTAAAAGTATTCGAACTTGTTCCCGACAATCATTTCATCTCAGTAACTCTTATCCTCGAGTGGCATCTGGCCTTGATAAGTGGTGACCATAAAAAATGTGATGTTAGCAAATGACTTCATTTTTCATTGCATCGTAGGATAGTGCCAAACCAATTTCACTGTAAATCAATTGAGAGAATAAGTTGCCATCCTACCGATGAATCATCTGTTTGTAAGATCAAACTTCTATTGAAAAAATAAAATGCGTGATCCCCCTCTTTCAATTCAGTGGATTAGACGAGTCCGGCAATAATATACATGTGGGGGTGGGGGGTGAGATGCAGAAATCAATACCAAGGTTTATCGATTAAGACAAACAAAAAAAGGAAAGGGATTTTTATTAGCTTACAATCGATCAAGTTCATAGATTTAATCAGTAAAAAACAGAAAAGACCAACAGCTTGCTTCTTATTCACAACATTTCCATGTTCGATTAGTCTTTTCGAAGACGAAAAGAACCCCCTCCCCCTTCAGTCAAGTCGGTATTTCTTACACGTTTACCCCCCCCCCCCCATCCTCACCAACTAAAAACCGGCCTTGTGTCTAACTTTGCCCTCGTGTGTGATGGGGGGGGGGCGGTTAAGTAAATTAGGGACACATTTCAAACTACACTTTCATCCAGCTTTTCGGCTAGGATCAGCATAAAATATGTTTGGTTTTAGGAGGCCATCTTCCTAGGCATTACCTTCTCCTTTCGGATGGATTTATTGGCTGTCGCCTGAGGATCCTTTTTGTGGGAGAGTGCCGACAAAATATTACATGCATTTTTGTCCCAATCCAGAGTGCTCTCAACCACCTTTGTGAGAATAACATCCAATATGATAATCGTCCGAATAATAAAAATACTAATTATCAATCCTCATCTATCTAAATAAAATCCGAAATATTAAAAACTGATAGTTTTAAATAAATCGAAATAAAAAAAATACCCAAAGAAACAATTGTTAATTATAAATATGCAAAATATTTGGTTATTGTAGATTAACATCCTAAAAAAAAAAAAAATGGGATTATATATATATATATATATATATATATATATATATGCGATTAAGTGTGAACAACCTGAAAAAATTGGCTGAAAGAAAAATTATTTTAGAATTTAGAATGAGTACCAGTTTCATATATAAATTTAACGTAAAAGGATCCTCCATTTCCGGCTCATTCTACCTTATTAGGGCTTTTAACTAAATTTTTTCACAGCTAATCCTAAGTCCGACTTGCAAGGTCGTAAAAACAGCAAAAATTACCCTCTCCAAAAAAAGGATTCTTTAGGATTTAGCTGAGGGTGTTAACCTACAATAATACCGAATATTTTTTCAGAGCACCACCCCCAGTATTGATTTAAAATACAATAAATTGCTAGGTACTAAAATTACTTTGGATTAAATATATATATATATATATATATATATAAATGTTTTGAGGTACAAAACTTATAAATGCATTTAAAAAGGATGCGCAGAAATCTCTCAAAGGCCCTTTCGACTATCATCTCATGAAGAGAAATTCAATAATTTTTTAAAATCAATAATATCGTCGAAAGAAAGAGCAAACAAGGAATTGAATGTGCTAAAATTAACAATGGAGCGATTAAAAGAAGTGAATTTAATGATTTTGTTAAAAACTGATTAAAAGGCACTACGTTAGGGGGGGGGGGAAAGGGAGGGGGTTCAAAGTTCCCCAAAGAGATTAAGCGATCTAACAAATTCCTTCTGCCGGCACAAGGAAGGTTTTCGCATAGCGATAGAGACAGATTCCAATATTTTCAAATGGTTCTTGGAATCTGCTCTATGCAAGACCTCAAAACGGTCTATTTTATAGCTACTGGCACAACTTGGGTTTTCAACCAAATGCTGGCCAATAGCAGAGTCTAAAGAATTAGAGGAGGGGTAACACAAGGATCCTATCCTTCTCTGACGTATTTTTGATGGAATGTGCTGGTTTATGCGGGTCTGCAAATGCAAGGAAGTGCGCCCTATATAGCCAGCATCACATTGGCATTTAAATTGGTATACAATATTACTATAATTTGTATCGGGCACACTATCCTTGCGAAAGGAACGAAAAGCAGGTCTAGTAGCATAAACTAATCGTAAGGAAACAGAGTAAAAACAATTATTAATGCTATCAACAATCTGTTTACCTTGTTTAATACTATTTCCCCCTATCCCAGGTAATTTCAAATAAATGGGGCATTTTACAGGCCCAAATATTTGGGGGAATTTAAAGTCAGCAATCTTTATTAATGCAATCATTGATAATGTCCTCAGGATAACCATTATCAATGAATATATCCCTGATCCTATTGAGTTCACACTCTAATCTAAAGTCGTCAAAATTTCACTGTGGGTGAAACTGACCGAGGGTTATTCATTCAGTGAATAGTGCAGGTGGTTTAATTGTGTGTCAGATGATTTCGTTGGTATTCAATTTATGATGGCTTGCAGAAAAGGGGGGGGGGGGTGGTGTTAAGAAAGCATGTATAATATATTCAATATTTATAAAGTCACGTATGCGTGTGTGTCATATATATATATATATATATATATATATATAAACTATGTGATATCGGAGGTTCGATCCTTACTCAGGTTAGCCATGCTGATGACGGCTGATAGCCAGAAACACGTTTCTATGGATTCCTTTTATGAACGAAAAAAAATAATTAAGATATATATAAAATAAAAAAGAACGACACGTCCTATATTAAAGAGGGCGATCGAATGCAATATTCTTTACAGCTTAGAAAGTGGAAAAATAAGAAAAACAACTGTTTCTATTGCTAGAAAAAAAACAATAACAAAGGCTACGTAACTATAATAAAGTAAAGTATATGAATTATTACACACCCACACACACATATATATATATATATATATATATATATATATTAAATTGTAATCCGAAGTAATAAACGGAATATATATTCTAAATAATATGTGGAGAAACATGGGGACATTCTTTTGTAAATGTTAACATTTAGGGGTGCACAAGTTATTTTATATATACTTTCATGAATCGATCATTATGAATTTTGGAATAATATATATATATATGTATATATATAATATTCTCGACAACACTGAGTAACATTGGGCCATTACTATTTTGTAAACTTCACCATTCAGGGAGGAGGGGGGGGGAGTACCGAAACCGTACCATATCCACCAAAGAAAGAAAGGAAATAAAGAAAAGAAAAACATTACAATGTAAAACTAATGCTATATTTATTGCTTATACTCTCCTTGGGACGGGTATTTTAGTAGTACGAGATTATATACATATATATACATATACATACATATACATACATATACATACATACACATATATACACATATATATACACATATATATACACATATACATACATATATATACACATATATATACATAGAGAGAGAGAGACAGAGAGAGAGACAGAGTGAGAGAGAGAGAGAGATAGACAACAAAGGTAAAATAATATGGAGCCGCAAAAGCGTTAAACAAACTTAATGATCTCAAGAATTAAGTGACCAGCATCGCGAAAACTTGTTCACATTTCAAAACATTCATTTTTTTGTTTCGAATTGCAAACGGACTATAAGTGTCAAGCGACTGTTTTACGAAGCTGAAATTTTAGAAATCACCGACTGTAAAAAATCCAAAACAAACCCATTTGCATTAAAATAGATTTCCACCTCATAACCATTATGGTAACAGCGTGTCCAGCTGTTGCTTGGCCGACGACGGGAGGACTATCTTCCCCCGGCGGACCAATATCAAACCGCTTTTTGACAAATCAATAGATAATTGAAACGCATACCACAAGATGTTGTTATAAACAAACATAGATTAATATACTACAAGTATAATTACTTCATGACAACTCCATTCTTCTTTCCCCCTAACCAGCGATTAACGGTAAAACGTGCAGATAAATTGAAGCCCGCTTTTACCAGGGAATTTTATAATTACGGTTTAGGGTCATTAAATTCAATTTTGAGAAAAATATTTATTCAATTAGATGATCACCAAATTACAATACTTACCATTCATCTGTTTTTGTGATTAAAAAAAACAAAAAAACCTACAATATGCATATATAACTCTTTCCTTTTGCTAATACATCTATGTATATTTTGTTTGTATATATATATATATATATATTTCGAGTACACACACGCATATATGTGTGTGTACGTATTTGCATGTCTTCCCTCTCTAAATAGATTTAAATTTATTTTACCCTATCACTATATATATATATATATATATATATATATATATATATATTCCAAAATTACAGATCTTCTTTTTTTTTGTTGCCACTTTCAGATTTTTCGCTCTTGCTAAAGACCACGCAACAGCTGAACGAAACATTGAGTTTTAGGCCTTCGTTTTAACTTATACTGTCGGATTTAGTTTATCCTTTTATTGTGATACACACACACACATAAAATAATTATATATATATATATATAATTATTTTATGTATCCACATAAAATTTTATAAGGAGATATAATTTTTTATGTATCAATTTCAGTATTTACTTTAACAGTGCTCGATACGTAAGTAGAGCTAGGTAGTAAGTTATGAAAATATATTTATGGCAATTAAGCTACACAGTTTCATCCCCGGGGAGAATCTTCAGGTTAAAATGTCTGAAGATTCCTCCCGGGGATGAAACGCGGGAGCCTCTGTGTAGCTTAATTGCCATAAATATATTTTCATAACTTACTATGCGAGAAGAATACCAATTCTAGGACGGGTGAAATTAATTCTAACAGAAAAATTTTGCACCACTTTTAGGTCCTCTTACGAGCATTAAAGTCAACATATAATGATACTAAACCAAATCTCTTGAATCCTTATTCTAATTGTAATCAAAATCCATTAGATTTAAGGTTTAAGTTTAAGGCGTCTTAAGAAATTGAAATTCAGTGAATCTTGCTTAATTGGTATCTCAGGATTATGGATCAAATGTAATGCAAATATTTGAATTTTCAAATGGAAGCTTGTCACCATATAACCCCCTAAAAACAGTTTAAATACTCTAAAGAAACTGAAATTTGGGAAATATTTATTGATTAATGTCTAACACCTATTATTAAAATTTCACAGAAATCCGACCTATCTGAATTTTCATCCATTTGCATCAAACTAAATTAAATATAGCCCACATCTGTACCTTTTACGTCTAGCAGCTGCGTTTCAAAATTTATTGTTTAATTAGTTTAGGAGTGAATTTCGTAGATATAAACTAGCTTTTTATTTATTTATTTATTTATTTATTCACACACACACACACACCTTGTGAACCGTTGAGTCAGTATTTGGTATATCTGCCAAGACAGTTGCCCAAACGATCCAGCTGAACCTTCATGACGTCATCCATTTTCAAGTAATTATACACATTTCTTGGTAATAATTCCTTTTTCACATTCGCTCTTCCCCCCCTCTTGTTTACATCCTTCGTCTTCCACTACTTCTTATAATTTGCCTTTTATTTACGTATTTTGCCTTGTGACGTCATCCTGTCTGCACAAGGATAAACAAGCAAGATCCAGTTTCAATAGATTTGTGAATTTATTATTTTTTTTTTTACTAATGAATCAATTCTTATAAAGGCGAAAAGTCACTTGAGGATAAGGGTTAATGAGATGGATAGATTGTCAGTTGAAGAATATTATGAGAGGATTGAAAATTATGAATGGAAGGAACAAAATTTGAATTCTTATTAGGACGGTTTATGACAAGTATTTGTCATTCGATTTGAAGACGACCATGTTGTAGCCTGCAGGTAAATAGTTCCGTGATAATGTGTTCCACAAATAGGAGGTTCTTAAAAAGAAACTCTAGGCACAAAAGTTTATTTTCAGTTGAGCTAGGAAGACGAGTTCTTGCTGTGAATGTCTTACAGGAAGGAACCAGAGATATTTCTGGATCTTGCTTTATTTATAACCAATTTGTAGATTAATATTGAATTTGAAGAGATTTTGGATACATACAACACCTGGTTTTCACAAATTGTCACCAATTAGTACTGGCCAGGCTCAAGGTTGCTTAACTCCGGTGATCTAAATTTTGAGAATGCATTTTTTTTTTTTTATTAAAAAAAAAAAAATATCCCACTTATCTTCGAGTTGTTATTTAGTCTGGATAGATTGACAATTGATGATGAATAATATGAGAGACTTGAAAATACGCACATTGCATCGACTGAAAACAACAACCTCAGTCAGGAAACATCAATTGTCTCCCCTTTGTCAGAAACATTGCTCATGGAACATGAGGACTAATGGATAAAATAGAAGGGAAGCGAAAGTAAATACTGAAACCATGTATTGTAAGTGCTATTTACCCCCCATGGTATTAGAGTACAAGTAATCGTATTAAAATGTGTATGTACTAATGAGTCAAGGCTCAAAGGCCACTCGAGGATAAGGGTTAATAAGTTTGTCAGGTGAGACATAACGAGACCTTGGCCTTTGAGCTGGGAAGAAAGTGTAGTATCTGTTCTAATACTACACTTACTTTAGTTCGTCCTCGGTCAGCGTTAAGGGTCCTTCTAGACTGAGGCAATGTTTATTCTAGTTCCAATCCAGACTGCCCCTTTTTTAGGAGCTGGATTTTCCCCCCATTAAAAACCGACCTTGTGTCAAACTTTGCTCTCATGCGGAGGAAAGTAAATAGGAACAACGTGAGGATTGGTAACGATGGTTGAGACTGGGTAGAATTTGATTATTTAAGGGGGCAGCTCAACAGGAATTTGTTAACATTGGACTTGAAAACGACCATGTTGTAGTCGAGCATCTACCTTAAAAATAACGATAGAGTTGAGAAAAACTAGCAAACTCTTGTGAGAGAGTCGATCGGATTTGAACTTGGCTTGCCGATTTAGTAGTCTGCAGTAGTATCCGTTACGCGACCTGCTTTCATCCTTGCACGAAAATGACGTTACACTACAGCAGAGATTCATATAAAAAGTTCAATTTGAAATGGCGAAAATATAACGCCTGTACGAAAGACGAGGTCACTAATCCCATTAAATCAGTACAAAAACCATGTTTTTCTTTTTGTAGTTTTTTTTTTTACTTATTAGGTGCCAGGAAAGTACAATTTTTAACGACAACATAAAAACCAGAGAAAAATACACAAATAACAAAAAAAGAGCAATCATGCAGTATAGTTAACAGCCAAGCAATGGGAAACAAAATATATAAAATAACTTTTACCAAACGCATTAAAATTAAATTTTTTACCGACATGTATAGTTTTAAAGTTCTTAAAGTTTTGTTATTTCACAATTTGCTCGTTACTTTCACTTAGCCAAACACAAGTCAAAGATGGCTGTCGATTTTTTTAGGTGGTCCAAATTTCAGAGCTAAAAGATAGTAAAAAGAAATGACCGTCGTTGTTGATCGACTCGTGTTTGGCTAAGTAAAAGTAACTGGTAGTTTTTTGTTTTTTAAAATAAAACTTAGTTTCAGAACTTTAAAACCATCTAGGTGAGTAGAAAATAAAAGTTTAGTACGTTTGGTAAAGGGTTGTTTGTATTTTCCGATTTCTCAGCTGTAAACCATATTGCCAGAAGTGCAAGCCCCCCCCCCCCCCCCCTCAAGTGAATGTGTCTAATCTTTTAATTGCAGTCGTGGCATAAGCAATTCCGAATACGAACGGTGAATACCGACGCAGTAACGACCATTCCTTAATCGGAAAGGCAGACGTGCTTTTTTTTTCCTCAAAGAATTTAACGAAAACCAATTTTTGTTTTTGTCTTTAAGTGTATCTTTCTTTTTGGGGGGGGATTAGAATTTAGAAAGGAATTGTTTTGTTTTTTTTAATTATTTTTTTTTGTAAGTCCTAATAACCAAAAAACAACCCCCAAAAAGGAAAATAAACAAATAAGGCACTTAAAAACATAGCCCCGTTCTGGGCAAACAAGCAAGAAAGAAGAAAAAAAAAAAAAAAAAAAAAAAGAGTTTTTGTTAAATAAATTATTTGTAAAATAATTTTTTTTAAATGAACAAACACTGCCTTTTTATTTGTATCGTCTGCCTTCAGATTCGGGAATAGTCGTTATTGGTTCGGGATTCTCCGTTCGTACTCGTAATTGCTTATGTTACGACTGCAATTCTTTCTGTCTGCCTATTCCTAATTAGTACCAAATCGAAAAAAAAAAAAAAAAAAAAAAAAAAAAAAAAAGAAACAGGAAAAAAAAAAATCTTGATAAACTTGATTTTTGGTCTTGTTGCATTATTTAGACGAACGCATCGGCTATAAATGTGCATTGGCGTGTGAAAAACGCGCCCAAGATAAACATGGCTTACACGACAGCTGGTGCGCGAATCAAAATACTTCATGGGAAATCCACGAACGAAAATTTGTGCAAAATAAAATAAAAAAGATAAATAATAATAAAAATAAAAAAAACTGGAGTAAATTGCCATGCAAGGTTTCATCATTTGTGACAATCTTTTTTTTTTTTGCTCGTTTCATTATTTCAGCTATGATTGGCTGTGAAAAGGAAAAAAAAACTTGCTTCAGTATTTACATGCCAAAAATACATATTTTAAAAGTGCTTCATTTTCTTCTACAAAGAAAATCTAGAAATTTAATATTGAATTGAAAAAATATATCTTAAAAATATCCCTTTAAAGAAAAATACATGCTTTATAAAATAACTATTTTTATTATTAATAATAAGATCGCTTCGCCAGCTCGCTATCACTTCAAAGTTCTCTACTTAAAATTGTTTTAACAAAACTTAAATAAACATTTTATTATATTATAATAATAAATGTTGTCCCTGTTTTAGAAAGCATTGTTTATATGGTAATATTAATTATTAAAAATAATAATGAGCAATTAGAACGCCATACAATGCATTTTAGGTTTATTAACTTTTTTTTTCCCCAATACCAAACAAACACTTTCGCATTTATTCAAATAAATAGATAAACATTAACATTTTGATAATTTTTATATAAATTTATTTATCTTTTAAATATGACCGTAAACAAAAAGAAATCAATAAGTCAGGTCTTCAAAAGAATAGGCCGGAAAAAACCCCACAAAAGTGCTGCATAACCAACTGTCCTGCCATCATAACGAAAACAGAGCAGCCACCATCATCGGCATTTCTGAATTCTATACACTTGCTAAATATTTTTCCATGAAATAAAACTATATTCCTAAACAAAACTATTTTTTATTAAAATCAAAACAATTTTTCAATTAATTAATTCAATTAAAAAAATAACAAAGTGTAGTTAACTAATAAAGGATCATTTTGCACAGCTATATGCAAATTAGTTCATTTTACCACCTAGCTCACATAATCATATTCAGTTTAAGGTACGTGTTACACGATGGCATGTGTTGGACGGCTTTTAGAAATTGACTTTTAAACTAACCAATCGTTGACCAGGTCATTAGTTAAACTACATAACCTGAAATGCGACAGATTTTCTTTGGCATTCATTTTAGTTGGGGCAAGATTTTTATGGCCGGATGCCCTTCCTGACGCCAGCTCAGCGGGTTGATAGAGACCAGTGCTTTTATACACCATTGCTTACCAAGGCTAAAGAGCGCTTCACTTATCCTAATATAAAACAGTATATAACATCGATATGGTGCTTCTATTGTGTAAACTTGAAGGTGTTTTGAGCTCATCGTTAGCGCGGGAAATGAGCTCAACTTTCGTATTTATTCATTTAGATAGATATCTTAAAACTGACACTTGAACATAAAACTGCAGTTTCAAGTCTCACGACTATCAGACGCTTTTTTGTTAAGGCACTGGACGTGCAGTGTTAAGGCACTGGACGTGCAGTGTTAAGGCATTGGATGTGCAGTGTTAAGGCATTGGTAATGTATTGTTAATTGGCATGCGGTGTTCAAGTACCGTGAGGGTCGGTGAGAAACTTTGGAAAAGTATGAATTCTTTTCTTTGACTCCCGTTTATAGATAAAAGTAGTAGGTTAGACTGGGTTCAATTCTTGTTAGAGTGTTTGACAGTGTGTACACTAGTCATTAATAATGATCATCATAAAATTAAAAGATGGAATTCGTTTTACTTATGAAATCATTTTTTAAACTTCCGTACGCACTTTGGTAGTGTTGAGTTTATTTATCTTCCTCTAAGAGATTAGATGCAATATACTAACCCCTTCCCATAGAGAAAGTAAAACCTGGGAAGATGGACCTAGAACTGAACAGAACGTTACCGTAGGCCCACAGCAACAAAGCTACTGTTGGACTGGGCAAACGTTGAGATTAGCGTCGAGGGACCGATTCTGTATAAGCGATAACAATGGTTTTATGTTTTTTTTGTTTTTTTTAGAGATTATGACATGCTGAGCCTTTACTAGTTAAAATCTATTAGTATTTATTACGCATTAAATCTGGAAAAAAAATAAATAAATAAATAAATAAATAAATAAATAAAAAGGTAGGCTCCCTCTACCGGGCTAGAAAACTACTCACACATGCCAGTATCTCAAATCTCTGCAAACCTACTATTCGCCCATGCATGGAGTATTGTCACATCTGGGCTA
>OY744524.1:68744008-68764008 GCA_963556195.1 Sepiola atlantica | reverse complement strand
TGAAAGAGCGATTCTATCTTTAAAAACAAGATGGAGGGTAATACTGTACGAACATGGCATTGCCATCGCGCATTATTACATATGTATGAATTGTTTGTGACCTAAGTATTTTCTAAATTAAATGGAGATTTAATTTGGGTATATATTTTCCTCTGAAGAAAACTGTACTGTCTGTCTTGTTCAGCAAACATGCCAATATAAATAAACCAATAACACTTTGTTGAAACTGTCTTCGTGCGGGACAGTTTCATTGAAAGTGGACCTTGCCGTTCTGAATTTGATTAACTCAATTCACACAAGACAAACAACTCAGAGGAAACTGTTTAAATAACGAATTAAATAAAAAACGACCCTTAAAAAGGGCAATTTTGAAAGACATCTTGTAACACAATGTCACCTTTTATTCGCTATTTATATAAAGTCAACTATGTCGTCATCATCATATTCGATTTAACGTCCGTTTTACATGCTGGCCTGTGTCGAACGGTTTTTAGAAATTGACTTCCAAACTAACCTATCTCTGGCCATGGATTTTTCCCTATTTCTCTCAAGTTCATTTTTATCACTTCCTCCCATGTTTTCCTTGACCTTCCCCTCTGAACTGAACATGCTACCTCAACTGTTCTACATCTAACCCAAGAACTTTCATCTATTCTTTCAACATGACAAAAAGCATCAAAGTCTCCTCTTCTGCATACACCCCCGTATACTGTCCACATTCAATCTTCCTCTGAGCTCATCAGATCAGATATATATTTTTTTTGTTTTAAATTTCTATGCATAAGATTCACTCCTAAACTAATTAACCAATCATTAATAATTTTGGAATACAGCTGCTAAGTGTAATAGTGGGTAATGAGCTATATTTAGATTAATTTTAGTTTATGCAAAAGTGGACGAAAAGCAGGTGGGAGTCCTTTGTGAAAATTCAGATACCTCAGATTTGTGAAACTTCAATAGGTATCAGACCCCAATTAATAAATATTCTACAAATGTCAGTTTCTGTAGAGTCTTTTAAAGGGTTTTAGGAGAGGGGGGGGGCATAATACAGACAACTTCATATTTGAAAATCAAATATTTTAATATTTGCATTAAATTGTATCCATAATCATTAGGCAACAATTAAACAAGATCCCTGATTTTTAATTTCTTAAGACTCCTTAAGCTTAAACCTTTAGTTAAAATAAAAAAAAAATAAAAAAAAATAAAAAAATCATGTAATGGATTTTGATCAAAATCAGAATGATTCTAGACAGGTTATTATACATAAAGGGGACATAAAAGTGGTGCAAAACTGTTCATAGGACGGGTATTCTTCCAGTCTAATATATAAAATTATCTTGTCGGATTTTATATTGCTATTAAGGTCTAACATACATCTAATAAATCGATATTTGATTCTGACTAGCGATTCTTTCTTTTTTATTCTTGTAGCATGTTCTTTATGCTAAGAAAGTGTAATTCTCTCCAGTTTCTTTATGAAAATAACAATTCTGCCAAGAAAATTTACAATGGAGAAAATTTTAAATAATGAACTCAAAGGCTAAAACAATCTAAGAGCATGTGCATTTTCTTTTACTTCTTCAAGATTTAAAATAAGATTTCAACTAAACTGACATATATGAATCCCTGGCTATATCTCTCTCTATGATACCATGACTGCCGCAAGAGCCGAGACCTGGACAAGGATAGGAAGTGTCTCATCAACTGACGAAAAAGAACGTGCGGGAGTGGTCACATTGTATTGTTCAGAGGGCAAGGGCTTGTCGTCGGTTACTGACAAAAGACCAGAGTTGACGATGCAGAGAAAAGACGGGCAGTTTTGATTCTACTTGGGGCGTCGCAGATCAGGCAGACCCTCAGGGGATAAAGAAGAGCTGACGACTTGAGTAACGACAATGTGGGTCTCAACAGTCTGCGACAGTGTCGCACACACTCATACTTTCAACTGACTTGTACACAATGTATATGAGTTTTGTTTTTCTTGTGAGTATTATTTACTCCTCTCCAGGAGTTAGGCACAAGGCCAGTTTTATCCTACTCCCACAAGTAAGATGTGACCCAAGGTCGGGTCGGAAGGTGGGGTTGAAAAGCCAGCGCCCGAGAGGTGAGCACTCTGACCATCAAAAATTGCCTGGGCAGCCCCGTCGGCATTCCCCGGTAGGGGCGCCTCAGACAGTAAGCAATAAACTTACTCCTCCCCAAAGAGGGGAGGCAAAGCCTGGGAGGGTGGACCTCCTAGAACTGCACAGGACAATCCCATAGACCGGCGTAAATCAAGTCCCGAAGGACAAGACAATAACAGTCTATGGGGTGCAGTATCCATCGGAACAGATACTACACTTTGATCTTAGCCTCTTGTGAGTTACGTTGTTTGTTTTTCTAGAACTTATAAACCACTGCTGTGCCCTCGACGATTCGTCAGTTGAATAGACATGGCCAGAACGAAACTTGAAAACGAGAAGAAAAGCACGGTAGACAACGTCAATTGTCGAGGAGGGAAGCATGGTTCTACATACATACATACATACAAGAGAGAGAGAGAGAGAGAGAGAGAGAGAGAGAGAGAGAGAGAGAGAGAGAGAGAGAGAGAAAGAGAGAAAGAGAGAGAGAGAGAAAGAGAGAGAGAGAGAAAGAGAGAGAAAGAGAGAGAAAGAGAGAGAGAGAGAAAGAGAGCACCATTTTCATATAAATATTAATTTGTTATTCAAAAAAATTCATAAAAGTATTAAGTGCTTTCATATTGATTTCTTAATTTAATGGCATATCAAGTTTTTTGAGAGTCATTTAATGCCCAATCACACTACTATTGCTATTCTACTCATAACTGCGGTTAAATTGTAGGTTCATACCTGTCCCAACAGCATTAAAGTGTAAGTGAACACATTAGATGCAAATGATTTTTAACTCAACACTGCCAATTTCATAGTCTGTGATGTAATCCATTTGGCTAATCAAGCCTCTCCCTCTAAAATGTTCAGACATTGTTAACCAATCTGGTTCAATTATTAACTATACTGGACAGCACATGACCCATCCAGTCACACTAATTGCCTTTTCGAATTAGTTACTATTTATATCATAATTACTCTTAATTATTTACAATTTTATAGAATGCTTTTCCTGTCACATTTTTTGGTTGATTTGCTCTTTTACAAATCTAATGTACAAAGTAAAGTTGGTCTCTTTCTCGAGTTTTGCCATTGATAGCTTTCTCTCTACAAAAGAATATTTTTTTGATTCAGGTTCGTCTGGACAGTATAGAGAGATGTGTGCAACACAGGAGACTTCGGTGGTATGGCCACGTTGAATAGATGAGTTCTTGGGTTAGTAAATGTAGAACAGTTAAGGTAGCAGGTTCAGTTCATAGGGGACGACCAAGAAAAACATGGGAGGAAGTGATAAAAATGAACTTGAGAAAAAGAGGAATCAATAAATACTTGGTCAGAGATAGGTTACTTTAGAAGTCAATTTCTAAAGACGTTCAACACATGCCATCATGTAAAAAAAAGACATTAAACCGATGATGATGTTCCTCAGTTCTTTTAGTGCATCGTTGCAGCATGTTAACAATAAAATTTAATTAGACTTATTTTCTTCCAGAAAATACTTTGACCTGGTTTAAATTATTTACATAGAGACGCCACCTTCAAAGAAAAAGTCATTACTGTATATGTTATACTATATAGAGTTAGTTTCCTTGGTTTTGAAAAAAAAATATTTTGACAAAAAAGAAAAAAGAAAAAAAAAGAAGCATTTTTTAAAAGAAAAAACGCAAAACGAATTGCAAGTAAAAATAAAATCAAAATACAGCTAGTACTCTATATGTTTATTGGTCCCCCGATTTATAAAATCGGGGGACTTATGTTTTGAGGCATGTCCGTCCGGATTTTTCTCTGCAACCATCCATTGAATTTCTGAAATTTTGCATGAAGTTGTAACTTTGGGCAGGTTAGAAAGTGACATTCTCCGATTTTTCAAAACAAATATGCTTAGCCCCCCAGGGGATCAAAAGGCTCCGGAATGGCAAAAAATGACATTTTGCCCCATAACTTTTCATCCATCCATTCAATTTCTCTGAGACTTGGCCAAAATGTAGAGGCAATTATTCTGGATATAAAATGAGCATCCTTGACTTCAGAAAAATTCTGGTTCGCGCCCCCAGGGGGGGGGGGTCAAAAATGCCCCAAATTGCCCAAATTTATTGCATTTTACACTCACCACATACAGAGAGGGACCACGCACGCACGCAGCTTGTTTCTTTTTCCTTAGCTTAGATCCTTACAAAATTGACCATTTTCGAACACAGTATATTAAAACTTCTCACTATAATAAATATCAACCAATAAATACTACAAAGTATAAAATTGCAATTAGCTTTTCTGCCAAAGGACAACATTCAATCATTGATAACTCAGTAAACTTGTTTTATTGATTTTATAATTATTTAAAACATATTAATGATTAATATTAAAATACCATTTGCTGTTTATTTAAAACATTGGTAATTTCTTATATACAACTAAACAATCCCTGACCATTTGGGCCAACGCTGATATATTGTACATTAGATAAATACATGCTTATCGCTGGTCTACATCGGACTATTGGTTAGAGTGGTTGCTAATGGGTTGGGAAAAATAAATAAAAAGGTACTTGATGCCCCCCCATCAGGATTATAAGTGTAAGTGGAGTAATCCTGAGAAAGGAGTGGCGCCCTCCCCTACATCTTGGTCTAGTAGTAAGCGACTTGAGCTTGACAAGTACCAAATGGGTGACCATTTAGAAATACCCGGCACTAACGTGGGAGGATGGCGAAACCTCCCATAAAATACCTCAGAACCTGCTAATCCATACATCTTGACAACGGAACAAATAAGCGTGTCCTTGGCGGAAGTTCTGTTCTCAATCATGTTGCAGAGAGAGAACGAGAGACAGAGAGAACGAGAGACAGAGAGAACGAGAGACAGAGAGAACGAGAGACAGAGAGCGAGAAAGAGAGCGCAATTCGTTTTACTATCTTGAAAACCATAAGAGTAGTTTATGAACAACCATAAATGGATGCGAGTAAATTGGTTCTATAATGACATCCGTTATGGTTTTGCGTATTTTACCTTTGCTGAGTGACAGGGTTAGCAATGCCATCTGCGAAGTCACAGCCGTGTGAGTGGGGAGATCTAGAGATCAAGAGTCAATTCTGGAGGTCTGGGAAGACATCAACCATCTGTAAAGATCTAGCAATCATGACTGCCCCCAATGTGTTATGTCGATCCAACATCAAGTCATCCCTGGCTGAGTAGGCAACTGAAAATGCACTACCAGGGTGCTGATGCGTCCGACAATTCCAACAGATCAATTGAAGTATATGAATGCCGCCTGTGCTAGAACATCTGCAAGTCGTTAGTCGGCTTCAAAAGTAACAAGGACCATACTCGTCTAACTAATCAACGGTAAGTATAGCATCACATGCTTCCGGAACTACTGGACTGATTCTTATGAGATTTAAAACGAATTCTATGGATTGGTGTAGCTAATATATCCATTATTATACTAAAGCTGAGTCAATCAACGTTTTTTTTCATAAAGGTGTTTCTTATATTTAAATGCATAAAATACATGTTAAAATATTCCTTAGCTATGGGATTGAGTTATGTTTGAAAAAAGAAAAAAAAATCTCAAGTTTCAGTCATGAATATCCAACAGTGTTATAGCTGTTAAATAGCCATTTTGGTGATCGTCTCATCAATAGCTTTGATCCTGAATGGGCTTCACACTTACCGGATACTGACCCCCTTCCCTGCAGATTTTTATCTGTGAGATTATTTTAAAGGTAATGTCTATCAAAGCAGTCCCAAGACTATTCGTGAACTCCAGCGGACCATCACAGCCCAAATCAGAGTTATTGATAATTTTGCACGTCATATTCAGATGTGCTCATCATTAGACGTCGATAAAACAGACTGTTGGGCATGCATGACTGAAACTTGGTGGACAAGGCATAGACTGAAGTTTATTTGTACCAAATATGGTTGGATTGCAGAAAGGATTGTGAATTTTATTAACTATTCCATTGGGGTCATTTTTTTGAGATTACACTGTAGTGAAACTCAATAAGCAAATGTAGCTTTAACACGAATAGCATCACCATGATTGATAGTAATAAACTATTATTACCCGGTAGAGGTTTGTCCTTCAGCTTGTCCATTATTAAATAATGGATGAATTGGGCTCTGAACAAGCAAATTAACAACCGAATACTCAATCATGTGAGGTTAATAAGTAACTCATTATAAATCAAGAACAAATATTGGGGAAAAAAAATGGAGAACTAGTACGAAAAACTGGATAAAAACGAAAAATATTAAGTAGAGAGAATCGTAAAATGAGTACAAAAAAAAAAAAACAGAAAATCAAAGAGATATATAGAAAGTAGAGTAATAATTATTTCTATGCCATCCTCCCAGGCATTACCTTTCCCTATTTTGGGAGGGGAAATAGGTTTATCGCCGGTTATCTGAAGCGCTCCCCACCAGGAAATGTTGACTGGTTCGATCACGGCAAATTTTGCACCCATCCGGAGTGCCCCCTATTTGAGGAAGCTCCATGTTAAACTGACTTCATATTTAACCATGCAGCAGTGGGAAGCAGGTAAATTATTACTATCTCTAGCATATATATCATCTTATCTGGGTTTTTTTTTAGTCAAACCCGAACAGCATTTAAGCTGATAAAAACTTTGCTTCTGACGAGCCAATTTTCATTTGCTATTGTTGTACCGTGTTATTGGCAATATATTAACGTTCTTCGCTACAATTTATTTAAATTAAAATGAACAAAAAAAAAAAACATTTACTTCGACCCAGACGAATGCTAATATGAAACATTTTTTAAATGATCGCTAAAAATAAAAATCAGCAAGGGGTATAACTGATTTTAAATTTAGGAATATAATAGGAGTTACCTATCTTAAGTTAAAAAATGTGCAAACAAATAAAACATTTTAAATTAAAATCCGAAATGACTTCACTGCATCCCGGGCAACGCCGGATAAGGACAGCTAGTAGTACGGCATAAAGCTCATATGAAAAGTAGTGGTCTATCGAAACAAAGCCGACACAATCCCAGCTCACACGCAAAATAAACAAATAATAACGTACGTTCTTCGTGCATTGTTTAAGTATCAAAACGAAAAGCTTGCCATTTCTGTGTCAGGATCTACAATTCATTCTTTTATTTTCTTGAAAAACAAAAAATAAAACAAAACAACAAAAAAAAAAAACGTAAAATACTGCTGCAACACACACACACACACACACACACACACTAACCGATGTGAGTAGAAGTATTTATAGCCTTAAACAGCAAGATTTATTTATTTATTTTTTTTTTTTATCATTTTTTTTAATGTCCGTGTCTGCGCAGATCTCCGGTGATCCGCTTACATCATCACCAAAGATCGGAAATTGTTTTTAGAATCGCAGCCTTTCACAGCTGACCATTAAAGCATGGCAGGCACAATTTTTGGACAAGGACATAAAAAGGAGAGACAGTAGATAAAAAAGAAAAAGAAAAGGGAAATATAAAAGAAATTAAAAAAACAAAAAAAACATTGCAGATCCCATTTCATGGAAATAACCGTGAATGGTCGAGTTCTCTCGGCTAAAATCGGAAATAAAACCAACCATCAAATGAACAGCAAATATTTTTTTCTTTTTTTAAGTTTTCTTTCCGTTTGGCTATAAATTAAAGACGTTGGGGGGAAAAAGCAAAAGTAAATAGAATAAATAAATAAAAACATCCTGGGGAAATATCACAATCCTACGATGATCAGGGTTATTTGAACAATACGTATACATACAGGTGAAAGGGGCTTTGTTTTTTATTCTCGATGCAGGCATTTATGTATATATAAACTACCGATCCCGACCCAGTATTTCCCGGGAATACGGTAATAGCAAGCAAGGTAGTCATGTGCTACTAAGAATATTCCGAGCAGGATAAAGAAATTATGAAAGGAATTAACTCGAATTACATTTTAGTATCGTGAAGAACATGATGCCACAAAGCATAAGAAATTACTAAAAATGAAATATCTATTTGTCAGATGCAATGCTATTTAAGTTTAACTTAGAGAATCCGTCTGACTTTACTTTATGTATTGGACTAGGCTGCCGCGTCTCTTCCTCCTGTGACCGAAGAGTTCCACAGTCAATTGAGCAGGTTCAGTGAATTGTTTAAGTGAGATAATTAGAAATACTTTCATAAGTTTAGTTAGTAACGATTAAGACTGCAGACCTCAGGTTCGCAGTTTCGATTCCCAGCGTCGGCGTCAAGTTTCTTTTTTTTATTTTTATTATTTATTAATTTATGTCAAATAAGTTTCTTACGTTTACAAAAATGTCCGCGGACGGATAGACAGACAAAAGACAGACAGAGAACATCCTCGTAATATTACGATTAGATAGATATATAAAAAAATTTTCAAAAATATAACATATTTTTGACCTTCTTTTCCGTATATCTTTCACTTAAAAAAGTCAGTTTGGATGTACTTATTTTCCACTACAGCAAAAAGTGGAATAAGGCTGAGAAGGGATTCTGGCTAGGTGGTAAAATAGCAGAGAACTGACCAGTCAGCATTTCGAGAGGGGCGCCTCATTCGATCGGCAATAAAACCCTCTCTCCCGAGTGAGGGGATAATATCTGGGAGGGTACACATAGGACCGGGCCGAAACCTACCACATTCCGACAAAGGGTTTGATGATTCAAGTCAGCTCCTAGATTGCCAGAATGACAAGGTAAATGAAGCTGGTAAGATCACTGGCGAATATCCAATTATTGTATGTTAATATTTATTCACTATAAAATTTAATAAATTAGGCACATGGTCAATAAATTTCGGGGGAGGGGTGCAACACCACGCACTACCCTCTCGAAGACCGCAACGTTGTGTGTGTCATGGTTTTCTTCATTTTCATTTTGGCCGTATCGTCTATTCTACGGACGATCGCCGAGGATGTAAGCACTGATTTAGAAAAACAAACAACACAACTCACAAGAAAAAACAAAACAAACTCAGATACATTATGTATAGATTAGCCGTGCTCTGAGAGTGTTTGTGATACCGTCACTGACTGTCGAAGCTCCCATATTCGGTACTCTAGGTCGCTAGCTCGTCTCGGGTCTGCTAAGGCTTTGCTCTGATCTAATTGTGTTCTCTTCGAGACGCCAACTGTCGTCAATTGCCGTAAACTAATGGAAACACGCCATAAAACTCAGACTGTCGCGAACAACTTTCACTCCTAAATATTTTTTAGTCACACCTGGAAATCCTATGTCCGGTCTTTTGTCTCCTCGGCCACTCCCCAGCTAACTAGCCATCTTTTTCTGATCGTCTTTGAATCATTTCTTCGGCTCTGGAGGGGGAGCAGTCGATAGTATCACGTGAAAATCTTTTATCTTCTCTTAAACTAGAGACTTTCACCATAATACCGTATTTACTCTATGGGCTTAACAACTTAGGAAATCCCTCTGCTTTTAATGAATTTTAGTTGCAAGAAGAATATGTACATATTTATGAAGTATGGGGAGTGGGAACTATGCTGCCAGACTTTGCGGGCACCTTGTATTTATAATATCATTAGATCAATACAAAGATAAAGTTTTCTAAAGTTAAATAAAATAAAAAGTATACTGACAAGATGAAAAATAGTAATCGTATCACAATCACTGATCAAACATTCAGTTTCTTTTTTAGATTCCGAAAAAGCTGTTCGACTTATTCGTTAATTAGAGTGAAAGAGTTGGACACCGACGCGTTAAAAATTGCATTCTAAAACAAACAGAAATGGATACGTATTTTAATCTGACTAATAAAGATAAAAGATCGTCCGGCTTAGAGTTACGCGAGATTGACTAACAGAGTTTAACAATTCTTATCGATTTTACGACTTATAAAATCTTACTTTGAGAATAATAATAGACCAGCTGATGACGAGTGAAGAAATGTTTTGATCGCCTCTACAGATACTTCAGATAAATTAAAACTGCATCAATAATACGTTAAAAAAAATAGAAGAAAAAAATAGAAAAAAAAAAAAAATAGAAAAAGAAATAGAAGAAAAAAAGAAAAAGAAAAGAACAAAAAATAGAAAAAAAATAGAAGCAAAAGTTATATCTGGTTAGTTCGATAAAAAACAAACTTTAAATCATTCAGGTTCCTATTTACTTGCCCCCCCCCCCACACACACCCGATGCTAAAGTGAGACACAAGGTCGACTTTTAACGTTGGAAAAAAGCCAATTCCTCAAAAAGGGTAATTCTGGATGGGCAAAAATAAAGTTTCCCCAGTCGAGAAACATTTCTTCTCCCCCATTAGAACAGGTGCCCTCATGGGGAGCAAAGTAAATAGGGACAGAAAATACACCACATTTTAAATTATTTATTCAGAAATTAAAAAAAAAATAACTTAAAAATTAGGCACAAGGCCATCAAAATTGTGGGATAGGGCGTTAACCTGGTCATTCTCTATCTATGCTATTCTTAACTAGACGCATTTTTGCCCATTCGCCTAAACACTGTTCTTTTCATGCTTTCATCATTTGTCCCTTCAGCAGTCACCGCAATACCACATTTACCCTATGGACTACCCTACTTAAAGGGTTTATTTGCCTTCTCTTCAAGAGGACCAGCGCACCAGGAGAAGTGCATTCCGGCGTACAAAGAGATAACTGAGCAGCCCGGTCGGCATTCCCAGGTAGGGGCGTCTCAGGCGATTAGCAATAAACTAACCCTTCTCACAGAGAAGGTGGACCTCTCAGGTCTAAAGAATCGTGCCTCAACCTACCAGCAACAAAGCCACTGTCGTATCCTCGACTGGTATGAACGACCCCAAACTCGTAAAGCGTTTTTATAAATTTACTATTCTCTATACAAGTACTTTTCAGTTTAACAAGTCAAATTTATCAAGATACATACTTTGCCTGGCACAGCTTGAGTTGGTGTGTTCGTACCAGTCGAGGATACGTCTTCGACAATCAGTCCGACAGAGGGTGGACCGTTGTGGTATCTTCTGGTCCTGTTCTGTCGGGCTGAGGTATTGTCCTGTTTAATCTCAGGAGGTCCAACCTCCCTTTTAAGGGGTTTATTGCTAATCGCCTGAGGCACCCCTACCGGTGAATATCGACGGGACTGCTCAAGCATTTTTATATGTCAGAACGTGCTTATCCTAGTGCGAGCTAAATAAATGTGGTGTGGGTGTGTGGGGGGGGGCGATGTAATTGAAGAGCCAATCCTTATAGTTAATATCAAACAACATTACTCGAGATGATTTTTTTTTCAGATGAGTGATAATTTGTATTATTTGGCTTGCCAAATTTGCACGATACATCCGAAGAAGGTCGGAGGTTACATCAGCCGAAACGTTGTGAGAATAACATCCAAGATGAGAACAATAGTCTAAACAATCCAAAATAATACAATATTTTTCGAGTAGAACTGACTGAGAAATCCGATGGTGGTAGTAATTTTGTATTATTATGATTTACAATAATATCGTGGGGTCTACATTCTCGCCGTACAGCAAAAACGATTTTTACTTTCTTGAAAATTAAATATAGAAAAAACAAAAAAAACACCGTACTGATATCGATCCTGAACCAGTTTTCGTGAGGTTCGACTCGGAAGCGTTCGACTGTCCTACGCAAATGCCGGAGAGTTGACGAGCCGATTTGTACCAGACGACAATTTTGATACGGTGCTGCGTCCTATGATAATGTTTTGCTTGTTTTTTGTTGTTGTTGTTAGAGTTAGGGTTTATTTGATAACAGTAATTTCGCTGTTTTGCTTGTTTATTTGTTTTGTTGTTTAAAAAATTTCTTGCAACTATAACTAAAAATTATAAGACGCAGCAACGTATCAAAATAAAAAAAACTATTTATTTGATAACAGTAACTTCGCTGTTTTGCTTGTTTTTTTTTGTTGTTGTTTCTTTTCGAAAATTTCTTGAAAATATAACTTACAATCACAGGACGCAGCACCGTATAAAAATTGTCGTCTGATACCATTCGGCTCGTCAACACTCGGGCGTTTGCGTAGGACAGTTGAACGCTTCCGAGTCGAACCTCACGAAAACTGGTTCAGGATCGATATCAGTACAAAAAATAAATAAATAAATAATCACTGCACACTTATTACCGGGTGACAATCATGCTCTTAACAATATGTCAACAACGGATATTATGTAGAGGATAACCCGTTCCCGGTTTTCAGTTTGCAATCAGTGTTGATGTTTAATTTTGCAGGGAGGTGTTGCCGTCCTCCCACTTACAGCACCTGGTATTCTCAAATGGTCACCCATCTGGTACTGACCAGACTCAACACCGCTTAACTTCGGTGATCTCACAAGAACCGGTGTGTCAATGTTATCATGTCGTATAAAAAAATAAATGATATGTGATTGAGGGTTGGGTCCACATTCCCGTGCAACCAGACATTAGTTAGGATTAAAGTAATTTTATTTTATTTTATTTTTTTTATTATTTGCTTGCACGTTTTTAAACTTAAGGTAGACAACTATTATATTTTTCAATTCCAAAAGAATTCTTTCTGAATTTTATATTTTAGGTGATTTTAAAAAAAGTTTCATATTAGCAGTTTTCTGGGCCGGATTAAATAATTGAGAAAATAAATTGTGGTCAAGTATGTTATTATATTGATAACACGGTACAACAATAATTAATGAAAATTGGTTAGTAAGAAGCAAAGTTTTATTTGTCAGCTTAAATGCTATTTGGGTCTGACGTTTAACATCCAAGGACATGACTTTGTTAGATAACAGCTGGTGTTCAATCAACTGTTCACACCGCTTATGATAAAAGGGTTGATATGTCGTGAAGTAAAGAAAATCTTAGAAATATATGCGAAAACCAAAACATTAATTTCTTGAGAAATCAATTTTGAAACGACACTAACTAAAATAAAAACGTAACCAAACCGCGTTGGCCACCCTAGAGAAACAAAAGATGAAAGCCATTTGTTTACAGTAAAAGAAATATTGGAAACAGATATAAACAAACGAAGGAAGGACAAGAATCGGAAACATGTGTTGGGATTAGATTTCCGTGTAGCTCGGTGGTAGAAAAAGGCATTCGAGTCTGAGGGATCGGGGTTCGATTCCAGCAACAGCTGCGCCTATTTGCCACCACGGCTTTTCGTTTCAGAAAAGGTGACGTAATTCCTTTTCGATATACAAACGCCGGCGTCTAAAACTCAAATAGTTTTTTTTTTTTTTTTTTTTTTTTTTTTTTTTACAATTAGAATAACCACTTTTCAAGTGCCACTCGAGGAGAATGGTTAATGAGACTGGAATGATTGCCAGCCGAAAGATGAGAAACACTATGTGAATGCTACCATTGGTCAAAGGTATGAACTGCGTTTTATTACTTTGATCCATGACAAGAATTAGTTGACATTGGATTTGAAGACGACAATGTTGTAATCAGCAGGGAAGCAGTTCTCTCTGCTGAAGCATCAAGTTGTCGATATATATATATATTTGCTTCCCACTTGTGGGTTGAGCTATATAGTAGGGAAAATGATAATTTCATTTTTGGCATAAAACATTACCTTTCATAATAATAGACTACTCTAGGGAACCGGTAGCACAAATATAAACAAAACAAAAAGTGGTATCCCTTACTGACGGAGCGAGCAAACTAAAAACGATAAATTTTCGACTGTTGCAAGCGATCTGTCGATCGGTTTCAAATCTCAGTCTGTAAACACTTACCACGTCTAGCCACACATAAGAGACGTGATACGACGAAATAGCTGTGTGTGTGTGTGTTTTCACGGAGAGATTTTTTTTTTTTTTTTTTACATTCCGAAGTGAGATATTTTTCATCTATGATGGTGTTAAGTCAGACTTGCGAGTCGGTAACTTTTGCAGGAGTCGATTTAAAAAAAAAAATGTTCGTCTCCAGCCGACTCCCCAGCCCTGATTATAACACTAAAAATAAAAATAAATAATAAATAAATAAAAAATAAAAACATAAAGGTGGTGGTGGTGGTGACTGATGCGTCACCGTAGACTTGTCCAGTCAAAACAAAAACGAATTTGCTGTGCCGTGATGCAAGATCACGTTGCTCTGTAAATCTTTGGCCAGGCAAGCAGATGTCATGTTTGATATAATAGGCAGACTAATTTACGCGGACACTAATCTATAGACATTGTAGTGCATTAAAACTGGCTTCGCTGCGGCTCGAAGCAATTAACAGCTTCGAAATGAAAAGCAATTAGACTTTAATAATCCTTCGACTGGCATACACACGATGGTGTATGGCTTGCAGAGAAGTGCTTCCCAATCTTGACAGAGCGAATTCATATTAGAAATTAAGCAAAACCAGAACACAAAGGAAAAAAAAAAATAACGAACCTTTTATAGAAGAGACCCTCCAAAACAAAATGTCCCCGCCACCACAATAAAGATAAAATACAGGTTGTAGTTGAAAAAAGAAAAAAAATGAGTTTTATTACTTATTTAAGAGCGTGGAATCCATTCATGTCATCAAGTATTTGCATAACAGGATCGTTTGTCTTATATTTATGCCTCCGTATAAACTCACACCGGTAAATGTGCGCCATTCCGTTATGCGTTCCACAGTGGCGTTTATTATACATTTTGCACACCCTAACCCGTCGCTTTTCTAGACAGGACTCTAGGAAGTAAATAAAGAGCTTGTGCGTGCATTGCGCATTACTGGCGGAGCATTTTCCCCATTGGTAACAGGCTCTTTAAAAGAAGACTCGTAATTATCGTTAGACTGTTGGGTACGGTATGACCCCGCAATCCCTCTGCCCACTCACTGGTAAAATATTAACTTGTGTCAAATAAATTGTCTTATTTAAAAGTTCTATCACTTGCCCAAGAGGATGGAAATCCATTCACGCCCTTAAAAAATAGTTTCTTATATTTCTACCTACACAAACTCACAAAAAGTTGTCCACCATTCCAGGATGCGTTCTACAGTGGCGTTTATGCTGCATTTTGTACAGCCTAACCTAACACTAACCACTTGCATAAAAAGATCGTTTCTTTTCTATTTCTGCCTTTACATAAACTCACAAAAAGTTGTTCACCATTCCACAGTTGCGTTCATTCTGTATTTTATACAGCTTAACCATGTCTAGAAATGACTCAACTAGGGGCGGGACACTTCTGCACTAATTACTTTTCGAGTTTCGGGCTGGAACTGGCCGATGTATTTGCCGTGCGCGTTGCGTGTCGTACTACTTTATATTAATACAACCAATCACACTGTTCCCGCTAAAATCATCAGTAAATATACATGTTCTTTACTCGATCCCAACCCCTTGAAGATGGTCTCGGAAAGAACCGAAAGTACTAGTGTGCACAATGAGTACAGCAAATTCATCTGCCAGTTTCAGCCCGAAACTCAAAAATTAATCAGGAATTTAGAAAAGATCAAAAAGATCTGCAGACAAGTTTTTTTGTAACATTTAATGAAATATATTTTAATTAATTTTATAAATTAATTTTTGTGTTCATAAAATAGAAAACATGGACACGTGTTTCTGGCTAAACATTTATAAAATTAATCCAGTAAAAAATGTATATACAATTGATGACTCGTCCGATTGAGGGCGAATGAATGCAGTCCTCTGCATATTCTTAAATCGTTCAGGGAGTGAAAAATAATAAACCGGTGCGCTGAACACGCCGATGTTCTATCGCTATAAAAACAAAAACAATGTGCGTATTATATATATATATATATATATATATATATATATATATATATATATATATATATTAGTACGCATACATATATACAGCTGTATTTGCTCAGCGTTGTCCATGTAATATGCTTTGAAAAAAATAATTTAAAAATTTTTTCTTTTAATTCGTTTTAGGTTTTCCTTTATTTTATTTTTGTGTCAACAAATATTCGCCTAATAGTAACTACAATTGATAATTCAACATGTATTTATCATAGTTGCGTAGTTTTATTACTACATATATGTATTGTTATTGCATAAATGTACGAAATAAAATTAAATGCATTCGGAACCCGTGACAATAATATAAGACCAACAGAAATAACATGAGAAATTCGGATCCACAAGGCAACACTAATCTAGTTAAGGGTGGGTAAAAACAAATTGTTTTGACTGAGGTTTCAACAAATTATCACTCGAGTGGTCAACTTTAAGCCTGTATGTTAATGTGGCACAAACACTTGTCCACATCCTTTTTTTTTTCTTGGAGTTGTGAGGATAAAGGGGGGGTGGGTAGAAGAAGAAGAAGCAGCAGCACAACAAAAACAAGGACACTTGTCTTGGCCAGCCACCAAATAATTAGACTCTCGCCCTGACATTTTGTCTATGGCAACAAGGCTTGAAAATTGACATCAACTGTTCAAACAAAAACAAACATTGTACTTAACCTTTTTTTCTTCTTCTTTTTGACTCGATTACATTTCAGTCAAAACTCAGAAAAGACAACACAAGACATCTTGGATGGGGGGGGGCATCTTCCTTTATTTGTATCGATTAATCCCCCCTCCTCCTCCATTACCAGTAATCTAATTTGAACGTGAAAATCTAAGTTTAAGTTGACCATTCCATAATTAACTATAACGCGCACACACAGACGGCCATGATGACCGTTGGTATTAATCTTATTACATAAAATATATTCATCGTGCCTCTTTGGGGATCTTTTATTTTAATTAATAGGTCATAAGAACCTTTAATGAGAAAAATCCCTCACATATATATATATATAAATGAATAAATGCCAACGTTTTTCTTTATCACTCCTATATTACCATCAAAGCGGGTTACTGTTATTTAAATCAATAATAAAATACTTTGAAATACTGTATATCTGTAATGACGAAAGGCCATCAAAATATATTAATCCTAATTTGCTTTACTATTTTTAAAACAGTGTATAATAAATTAATGTTTGGTGTTATTCATTATATTTGTATAGTCTTATTTCTCTTTCATATATATATATATATATATATATATATATATATATATATATATATATATATATATATATAAAGGCTGAAAACAATGCAGAAACCGGAATGATGAAAGATGGGGAGAAAAACGAGAAAAAAAAACAGAATCGAAGACAATATCTGATATTAATCTTCACAATTATCGATTTATTTTTCAATAAATCTTTCATACAATATCAGTAAATATACTTATTAATAAAATCCAAGATGGTGGAAAATCTTGGTATTTCGGGATAACAGTTATATCCGTCTTTAAAAAAAAAAAAAAAAACCTTTTATATCTACATATTTTAACATTGTTTCCACTTATGTGGCCTGTCATAGTTGAAAAAAAGAAGTTTCTGGATTATTTTGCTTTTACAATTATTGAACAATTTAATTAAATATTGCCTGTATCGTATTAAACATTGTTCTGATGAAGATATTCAGATAATTGTCCATCTTCTGCCCTGCTATGGGTATGAGAATAAAATTGAAATTTTGGAAACCTGTGTACGCAAGGACAAATGTTATTGTTAATTTTTTGGGGAGCATGATCATTACAAAATATTATATACATCGTTAATTTTGTATTCTACTAAATTATAAATATATATAGTTCTTTTCAGTAAAGAAAACGTGTTGGACGAAACCATTTCAACTGTTTCGGGGAAGAGAGGAATGAATTTGGAAAGAAATCATCTATTTTCATAGGACGTTTTTTTTCTTTTCGTCTTTCTATATCAATTGTTTCGGGGTTTGTTTTTTTTAACTTTCCAGTACGAGACGTTTTCTTTTATTTTCTAACTTCATCGATTGAGATGTTATTTTATATTAATAAAAGTGCAAACATTGACAAAGCATACTTTGCCCAGTCATTTCTGACAGATGGTGTACACGGAGTGTGAAGAAATAATAGCAGCATCCCCAACTACGGATAATATAGCTGGCCTAATGACACATCCCGGGATATAAAATGGACCCCTCCTGCAGAGGGAGTTAAAAAACACACACAGGAGGTAACAAAATATTTTTTTAACTTTATGAAAAAAATAAATTGATTGATTGAAGATATATAGAATTTAAATTCTTTTAAATTCATACCAAAGTTGTGTGAATAGCTCAATAGTGTATATATTACTAGAGCTCAAAATATAATTTAATAAATGCTCCGAATTTATTTCCTTAAAAATTTATTCATACAATTATTCTGAACATTGTTTTTCAAAAGACAGTTCCTTCATAATAAATTTAAGATGTTTTCGAAAGGCTGCTTCAGTGAATTTTTTTTATGCCATCAAAATAGCCCCCCTCCTCCCGAGAAAAACAAAACCGTTAACATAAAAAAAAGTGTTCTCTTCATTTTACTTTTTTTTCCAGAGCAGACCAATGAAAACATTTTCTACTTGCCTCATTATAACAAACTAATATTTAAAAGACACTCGAAAAAACGATGTTATCTTTTTTATATTATGTCACCCGTTAGTCTTTTCATTAAGAGAATATACACACATTTATACTAGTGAGACTAAATAATATATATATATATATTATAAAATTATTTTTTTGCTTTTACTAACGACTTGACTTGGTTAACCAAGTTGTTAAGACGACACTCGCAACAGGTGGTACACAGGTTCGAATCCTGTATAAGTAATTTTTCTCTTATTCTCTATCTTTATTCCATCCCCGTAGGCAAATTAACCGTTTATTTAAGGGCATTACTCACGCAAAAAGTGTAAAAAAGCAGCATTAATATAATTATATATATATATATATATATATAGTAGGCTATGAAAATATATTTATGGCAATTAAGCTACACAGAGGCGCCCGCGTTTCATCCCCGGGGGAATCTTCAGGCTAAAATGAATTTTAGCCTGAAGATTCCCCCCGGGGATGAAACGCGGGAGCCTCTGTGTAGCTTAATTGCCATAAATATATTTTCATAGCCTACTACCTAGCTCTACTTACGTATCGAGCACTGTTGAAGTAAATACTGAAAATTTATACATGAAAAATTATATCTCCTCATAAAATTTTATGTGGATACATGAAATAGTAATTATAATTTATATATATATATATATTAGAGAGAGAACGGGATTATACTACATGTAATTTAATAAAAGTTTGTTTTCCTAAAGCTTGTCTTAGATAGTTTAATAAAAATACTTGCTAAAATATTCCTTAGTTCTGGGATTGAGTTATGCCTGGAAAAAAGTATGTTTTAATTGTTCTAATTTAACGTCATTTATAATTAACTGAACAAGTCACCCATCTCCTTCTTAGCCTTCAACAAGTTTAATATGTCTTAATGTCTGCGCATTTAGAGAAAGAGTGAATCTCTTTTCAGCGTCACCATTTAATTTTTACAATGTGTCTGTACACACCACAAGCACGTATTAAAATTAGATGACAAAATAATAAGTATCTTTAATTCGATATGTATAAGAACAATAAAACTTCTATATAATATTAAATATTAAATATAAAAGTAAAGAGACTTATTTTTAGTCATGCAAGAAGAATGTCTAAATAGGCACGCTAGAGTTTATAAATTTTAGAATTAAATCAGGTTAGAATAAATAGGTTTAGTGGTTGCTACCCAACGGGTCATGAGCGCGTCCTTTATAACCATAATAGGCATCGTACACATTAAGTTATTAAAAAATAATAAATTTCCTAAGTAGGATTTACCGCCGGTTATAAATCGTGTATCAAAATAAACTCTAGAAATATTTGTAAAAACATCAGGTTAATAATTGAATCTAGAAGCCAGTAAAACCTACATTGTTTGATAGCCATTTTTATATCGTTATTCGTAGTCGAAAGTAGACAAAAAATATATACGATGAAGTCAATATTATCGATGAATCATCTGTTTTCTACATAGAGATTTGTTAGGGTTTTTACATACGCCTTTTTATTTTTCAAGTGAATTCATTTAAATTATAAGTGTGTGT
>OY744524.1:68694008-68739008 GCA_963556195.1 Sepiola atlantica | reverse complement strand
GCTTGGTATTTTCTGTAGGGCCGCTTACTGTAATCGAATATGTAATTTAATCTAATAATATTCTTCTTTGTTTGATACAAGATGCACATATCCGGCGTTGCCCAGGAGTCTATCATTTGTTTCCGTTTTTCTTTTTAATAAATTATTTAGTTTTAAATAGGATTTTGAAAGATAAATTTAATTACGGTATCGTTTGGTCATTCAATTATTGATTTAACAAAATTGGATGCCTGTACAGAGAAGCGTCCTATTAAATTATCAATACCACAAAAAAACAGTATTATATACTTACGCAGCAGATTTAAATAAGTATCGTCACCAAAAAGTAGGAAAAGTGATCGAGTAGAATTTTAATTAAAAATAAAAATCAGTTTCATCGTATTTTGGTGAATGCAATCGATTTATTACTTGGTAATGACAGATAGAGTTATCTCCCACCGAATTTCGTGTTTTTCACTCGAATCGATGGCCAAACCCGATTAAACGAATTTTTATTTTTTTATTACAATCTACTCGATAGTTTTTGCTAATTTTTGGTGTATAAACCTAGTTTTGCTTGATACATAAGAATTTTGAAGAGTTTTCCGGTTAATTTTATTGGAACTGCGATATTCAGCGTTTTTCATACGTACCTTTCTCTGTACAAGCACCCAAAATTGTTATAAAACTAATTACATTTTGCTAAGTTACTGTGATTTTATTGGGCCTTTGGTCGAGATCAAAGTGTAGTATCTGTTCCGATGGATACTACACCCCATGGACTGGTATTGTCTTGGCCTTCGGGGCTTGATTTACGCCGGTCTATGGGTCTGTCCTGTGCAGTTCTAGGAGGTCCACCCTCCCAGGCTTCGCCTCCCCTCTTTGGGGAGGAGTAAGTTTATTGCTTACTGTCTGAGGCGCCCCTACCGGGGAATGCCGACGGGGCTGCCCAGGCGATTTTTAAATGGCCAGAGTGCTCACATCTCGGGCGCTGGCTTTTCAACCCCCACTTTCCGACCCGACCTTGGGTCACATCTTACTTGTGGGAGTAGGATAAAACTGGCCTTGTGCATAACTCCTAGAGAGGAGTAAATAATACTGTGATTTTAAGTCATGGAATTGTTGGATGTAAGTTGTTTCCAAAGCTTTCAATCTTTTAATACATGAACATTTAAGAATTTTAAAGTCAGAAATGACTATACATAATCATGTCTAAGTCACATAGATTAGAAAAACAGACACGAAAAATGTTCAATTTTATTATTAGAGTGGTGCATAGATTTTTTAAATTTCGTTTTTATACATTTAAGTGACGAATGGAACCTATAGTACTAACATACCACAATAGATGTTGAAAATATGCGTAAAGAAAAAAGAATTTGTTAAAAAAAAATAAAAAAATGCAACTTCAATATACACTAGCAGGACGACCTGACGTTGCTCGGGATTATATGAGGATCACTTCTATGTACTTTTCACGATGCTCATAACACCAGATTATATTTTTTATTTTTAATGGAAATCGCTCTAGACAAGGCATGATACCACTTGATGTAAGGAATTAACAAGAACGAAATATGATCATCGCAACGAGAAGAGATGGCTATTGGCCTTGGTCTTTTCAAGATCAAGGCTATAAGTACAAGCAAAAACAGTCAGCAGAAAGAGTTCCACAAGCCTGCCCCTAATATAGTCGGAAGAGCTGAAATGTTGGAAAACTCTGAATTAATGTCTTATACATGTAGTTTAAATTTCATTAAAATAGGATATACGTCTTTGAAGTTTTAAGAGGATTCTATCCTCATGAGTTACTTAGAGGTTGAGGCACGTAGATATACAGCACAGAGAGGAACAAATTCTATACCACTTCCATTGTACCCCCCCTCCATTTATACATATGACTTAAATTTCATAAAAATATGATATATTTCTTACTTTGAAGGGGGTTATGCCCTTCAGCCGCTTTAGGGATGCACTTAGAGATTTGGAACACTTCCATTGTTTTCCTCAGTCATTTTTACGTAAGAATACACTTTCAGATTTTATGTAGGTTCTCTAACCTTTCTTTCTATAGGGAACACACAAACATTACACAGTTTATATATATATATATATATACACACACTAGATTTTTTTTTACACTTGCCCAACGATACGCACCATTAATATATTGTTCCCTGGTTTCTCTTTTTCAGAAAAAAAAAATCATGGAATATTTACATACAACTAATATTTGACTTGTGGAATAAGTGGAAGTTGATAAACCATATATATATATATATATATATATATATATATATATATATATAGTCCCTCCTGTACGTTGAAGTAAAAAGAAAAAAACTGAATGACGGGAGAAATCCTTCTAGACCGCGGCAATTAAAATTTTTGTTCCAAAATGCGAATTTTTTACCCACGATTTCAAACATGTACGTTTATAGAACTATGTAAACAATAAAACGAAAACAATTATTGGATTAGGAAAAAATAATTGTGTATGAATGTCTAACCTCCTGAAGAGGTAAATAAAATACGAAAGAACTGTTTTATAAAATTAAAACGATCACCAAATTAGAAAATAAACATGAAGTGAATTAATGAGATGCTCTTTTGCAAAGCAATATGCAAATTAGCGAATCTTACTACGTCGACTGCATACATATAATCAACATATTAGACAACTATTGTTATTGTATTTTCAATATCAATTCGGCGTTTTAATCTCACTATCAGTGCTATAAATGCTCCAAATTATAGTTATATATATATTAGTATATATTTTATTTATACAAACATTTCTGGCTACATATGTGCAGCCATGTTTCCGAATCACAAGCGCCATCAAGTCAATCTAGCAACGATGAGTGAAAAGACGAGCATGCACGGACACACACACAAGCGAGTTCGAATTACCTACTAGACACCATCCTCGAGTGTCTTCGGTCTCTGTTCAAGGGTTTGTCAGGACACCCTGACATGAGGATACTTCACCCTACAAGTAAACCCTGCCCAAATATTCAAAGTAACATAGTATTTGAAGCCCAAATAAGACCCCTTCGACACGGCTATACACTGGCTCATACGCGAAATGGTGCACATTCTCCAAGTAATGTTACGCCAAGTAAGAGTACTTAACGTGATACTCCACCAGACTAGATGAATTCTTGTTCTGGAATCCAGAAAACCAAGAGACCACAAAACAGATACTAACATTGTTAACTGGTCAATTGGGGAGAGGAAAATTAATGTTCTTCACTAACTCAACGTTTGAGAAGTAAACGAGAATTAAGTTGACCACTTAAATATCTATGTCTCTCATAGAGAGAAACTGTTAGCCCCAGGAAGGGGGCCCTTGATTTCTGAGAACTTCAACTGCAGCAAAATGGAAAAGAAAAAGAGCCCTTTTAGAAATGTATCTTTGGCGTTTTGTTATATAAGATTCTAACCAAATTCACGCAAAGCCGGCTATAAAATAAACATTTTTTTCTCTCTCGCCATAAACTCCTGTTTTCTATGCATACAGATTAAAAAAAATAAATTAAAATAATGATTCAAAACGTTTACATTCTTCATCCAATTCTTACGACTGGAAATATATAAATACCCCAAAAGGAGACACCAGTGTTTCCCGGTCGGGAAGAATAAAACTATCATAAAAAAAATGTAATCCTGGATTTTTAATTAAGTAGATTTAAAAAAAAAAAAAAAAAAAAAAAAAAAAAAAAAAAATTTGAATCCCTCACAAAAATTTGAATCGACTCACAAAAATTCAAGTGGTTGAGAGTTGCATGACAACCACTGATCATTGAATAATGAACTCTCACTGAAGAGACTAAAAACTACACAAATAAATAATAATAATAATAATAATAATAATAATAATAATAATAATAATAATAACTCGCGGGACCCGTGGAAATTCCAGTGCTTTCTACACCAATCTTTATAATTTACTGTTAATAACAATATTTTCTATGAAACCATAATTTTTTATTGTCAGGGTCAATACTATTAATAAAAAATGACTTCTTCCGTAAAAAATAACTACCATTGTCAGCTAAATATTCTTTAAACACCTTAAAGTATATGTATCTCCTTTATTTAAAATTGTAGCAATTTAATTTTAAAACATTTTTTCTTACCTAAAAATAATAGTCAGCTAAATATTCTTAAAAATCAATAAACCGAATATCATCATTTTTTTTAAAAATTTATTTATTTAATATTTTACTGTTTTAGTCGATGGAGCGACGGAATTCAATTTTGAAACAATTGGTTTTAAAATAGGTAAAGTCAGAATGTTTTACCTTAGAGACATCAGATCAATCACCATCTGTTAATCGGGCAATCCCATCTTTAAAACAGAAGGTGGAGGGTGATAACGTATGTACGAACATGAAATGCAATAGCGTATGATTATATAGCAAAAAAAAAAATTCAATTTCATCGGATAAATCTAGAGAAACCAATCGTAGAATTGTTTATGTTTAAAAAAAAAAAATCCACCCATTACAAATACGGTTTATAAACACGGAGATCGGATTAAGCTACCTATATACCTTTTTTCTAATAAATCTTTTAAAAATAAAATTACCGGGTTTTATAATTGTTATAATAGCGTGACCAGGCGTTGCCTGGGAAAATTGAAGAAACCAAAAATCGGAAAACCCGGAAGTAAACTGATTGGAAAAGACCGTTAAGCCCCCCTTTTTGCGCTAAATACTAAGTCATTGACATCAGTCTGACAGTGACTTTGTTGCTATCGGGCTGAGGTATAGTTCTGTTCATTCTCAAGAGGTCCACACTCCCAGGCTTTACCTCCCCCCCCCCGAAAAGAGGGTTAGTTTATCGTTAATCGCCTGAGGCACCCCTATCGAAGAATGCCGACGGGTCTGCTCAGACATTTTTGTAGTCCAGAATGCGCTTAATCCTCGTGCGCTGGCTCTTCAAAACCACACCTGACTTTGTGTCTAACCTTTTAGAGAGGAGGTAAATGAAATACAAAATAGAACTACGTGTTAATAAAATTAAAACAATCATTGAATTAGAAAATTTTAAAAATGAATAGTGAATTAATGAGATGTCGTTTTGGAAATCAATATGCAAATAAGTTAACCATAGAATGTTGATCACATACACCTGATCAGTATGTTAGAAGCCTATTGCTGTTCTATTTCGAATATGAATTCGGTTGTATAATGTTGCGGACAGTGCGATAAATTGATGAAAGTATACATATATAAGTTGTAGTTTCTGTTTGTCTCGAATTCCGATGATTGTAGAGATAGCTACCCCACCCCTACAATCATATTTTCGGAAACTAAATTACCCAAAGTACATGGATAAGTATATTTCATTTTGATCAGAGAGGAGTACAATAATATTCACGCCGAATATCCATAAAGAAAAATGAGCGGTTGACTTTATTTATAATTCGAAAATCATACAAAAAACAAAAACAAAAAAACTGAGTGTTTGTTGGATCGGAGCAGGAGTACATGTGGGTCCTCGCTTATTCCCAAGAAACGCCGAGTGTGTCTCGAGCAGGTTAAAGTGCTAGACATTTATCTGAAATCATTTTAACAAGTATCATTTACACACCTCTGACCCGACTAATACCAAATACATCTTTGGGCCCTACCCGTAAAATTCAATATTATAACAAAACAAAAAAAACAAAAATTTAAAAAATTTAAAAAAAAAAAAAGTGTTATGGGCTGGACACAGACATAAAATTCCTCGTTCAATCCCAGCCAACGCCGAATCTTTTCGCTAGTGTTATTATAAAATATTAGTTTAAACATCTATCAATACGGTTTAAATTGTTATTAGAATAATTTGTATTTCAATCTATTGATTTCACTTTTGGGGGAAACTTTTAAGACATGTTCGGATATGTTGCATTCAGTTATTTTAGGGGGACTGGGATGAGGAATGTAAAAGTTTCGAATGAGAAAGTCGTAATAACGAAATTATATATTGGTTATCGTGTACGCATGAAAATATATGTAAGCAATGTTAGTAGCTGAAGCCATATGTTGTTTCTATTTACTTTTCCTCCCCATGAAGACAAAGGTAAATTTTTAAAGTGGGGAAAAATCCAGCTCCGCCAAAAGGTACTCTGGGTTGGAACAATTGCCTCTATAGGTAAGTTTAATTCACGAAGAGATCGAATTTCAATTACAGAAAACAACTCAATATTTAGCATTAAATAGAGCTCATGGATATATTTATTTCAAGATTTATTATATTATTTTATGATAATTTATACCCAAAGCAAGACATCGGATTTAAAATTGTTTGTTTTTTTAATCTGTTAAACAGAAAATCCAGGTAGTTTACCATGAAAAAATAGATCCTTATCAGAATTAAGGACAAACATGTAATCAGAAAATTGAAGTTCGTCAACTGGGGAGAGCAAGGTCCGAAAAAAAAAAAATAAATAAATAAATAAATAAATAAATAAATAAAAAAAAAAATCCAATTTAGAAACCTGTCATAATTCACTCGCAACAGATGTAATAGTTTGGAGAGCATGTTTAAAATGATAAATAAAACTTCTAGAATGTAAATAAAAACAAATTTGAAGGAAAACAAAAATTTTAAAAAGCAAATATCGGTGTGTTACTGCTTATATATAGAATATTGTTTATATAAATAGACACTATACATCATTTATGAGCGCGTTTCATGTAACCGAATGGTAGGAGCTGCCAACTAGATGGTTGAAGGTTCAATCCATGGTACTGAAGTCTGCAAAATACAGCGAAACAGTCCGTCCGTGGATGACATTCGTGTGTGTGTAATATATATATATATATATATATATATATATATATATATATATATATATATATATATATATATATATATTATAGTGTTTTATAACGACAGACGACGTCGTTTGGCTTTTCTACCATCATCAGTGCAGGAGTGGCGGTTGCAAGCGTCGCATAGACTCGAACGCAGTTCGTAGATCCAGCCTAGAATTACGAGCCTAACGCCAAATCCCACACGGTCGCGAGAAATCATTACAGACAGTAATTGAAATTAATGTACATTTACACTATAAGCGGGGACAAGCGTCATGTTTTCGATAGTGTTCAACGCTCGAACGGAACATATATAATATATATATATATATTAGCTATATATAATATATATATATAGGTTTAAAAGCAGCAAATAAAGACTTAAAGAGACAAAACAACTTTGTAGTGGGCAAATAAGAGTGACAAATTTTTTTATTTTTTTTAAACAATTAAAAAAAAAAAAGGGAGAAAGAATGCTCTTAGGTTAAAATACATTCTGTTGTAGAAGAGACATGATTTTTAATTCCACATCGAGTTTGTTTTGTCAGCATAAGCAATCATAACTGTCACCTGATGTTTTCATATACATGTATATCAAAAGCTTACCTAAGACGGACAGGTGACAGACACTGTTAATGACGACAAAATCAAGTCTGTGTTCATGGTAAGTGTGTTTTTTGTTTTGAAACGAAAACATTTCAGTTTATAAATAAATAATGGGATATAAAATGTTGGGATGCCGAATTTAATGAATTAAAATTAAAAACAAAAATACTGAATTTGATGCGACCGTCTTTGTGTGGTCAGAAATAATATTTCCACAACCTATATACTTTCGGAAATATATAAATTGACATAGAAGAGAAACCATAATTGTTAAAAAATAAGATTTTACTATTCGGGGTTTAATATTTGTTTTTTAAAAGTTTTGTTGCTGAGAAAATCCAAATTGAATCAACACACACAGACGACGTATATAATAGGGGCGTGGGGTTAAGCAATAGTGAGAGAGGGTGAAACTTGATAAGAGATGGATCACTCGATGATTTAATTCAAAATTGCGGCTAATTAAAACCATTAAAATGGAAGGTTTTTTTTTTCAATTATAACTCAAAATTAAAAACAAAGGAATATTTTAACATGTATTTTGTGTGATTCAGGTCTATAGAAAAATGTCTTATGGAAACAAACATTGATTAACTCAGCTTCAGTATAACATATGCGCTCCCAGATGTGTGGAGCACTTGTAGATGACGTGATTTTCACTTAATGTAACAATACTATTCCGTAAAAAATAATAGATTCCTCTCGGTCATCAATATTGTAAAAATGTAAATAAACGAATAAAAATTCATTTGAAAACATTTATTCCACTCGTAGTAGCAGATTCGTTAGCTCAGTTGGTAGAGAATCGGACGCTGGTGGTTACAGTTTATATTGACTTACGCCTGTTCTGACCGCTGGGGTTGTATGCACTTGCTACGTTTAACCACATTGATGAATCGTGGAACGACGAAGTAGCTGTCTATGGATGCCTATTCATTCATTTTTTTCACACACACACGAGATAACCTGACATGAGGATAACCTGACATGAGGATACTTCACCCTACAAGTAAACTGACCAAATATTCAAATTAACATAGTATTCGACGCCCAAATAAGATTCTCTTGACACGCCTATACACTGGCTGATACGAGGAATGGTGCACCTTCTTCCAGTAATGTTACCTTAAGTAGCAACACTTAGCTGGATACTCCACCAGACTAGATGAATTCTTGTCTTGAAATCCGGTTATGCCAAGAGACCACAAGAAACATACTATAAAATAGTTAACTAGTCAATTGGGGAGAGGAACATTTATGTTGTTAACTTCTTTACTAACTCAACGTTTTAGAGGTAAAAGAAAAACTTTAATGGAATACACGGATATCTATGTAGCTCATATAGAGACCAAGTGTTACTCCCAGGAAGGGGCCCCCTTGATTTCTGAGAACTTCAAATGAAGTAAAATGAAGCAAAAAATATATAAGTATCGCGACTTCCCGTTTTAACAGCGAGATTAAAACGCCAATTTTTACTTCACACAAAAGCAGTTTTTAATATATTGATAATATTTATGCGATTGGAGTCGTAAATTTAACTAATTTACATATTGCTGTCCAAAAGGACATCTTATTAAATATTCGTTTTTAAAATTTTTTTTTTTTAAATATTAATGATCGTTTATTTTAATAAAACACCAACTTTTATTTACGAATGTTTTTTATATCATGGATAAAGGCTTAGCATTTTGGGTGAAAATAACCGTTAAGGTAAATTTACTTCTCGGCGAACTTACTTGATTTTCAACAAGTACTTATAAATTGTAAATTAAAAACAAAGCACGCCCCCCCCCCCCCCAAACACACACTGCGGCAAAGCAAACAAGTTAGTCCCCCCCCCCCACAAACAACTGGAAGTAGGACTTTCTTGGTCTTCAATTTTCCCGGGAAACGAGTTCCGCTAATGATATATAGCTCTATATAAAATTACGTGTGTGTGTATTTTTATATTCAAATATTTCAGATTTGCATTAAATGTTATCTATATTAATTAACACCAATTAAGCAAGATTCCCTGAATTTAAATTTCTTCGTAAGACCCCTTAACGCTTTAGACATTTTCGAGAATCGAAATTATGTAATGGATTTTGATCAAAATTCGAATAAGGATTCTAGACATTATATCCTCGTAAGGGGACATAAAAATGATGCACGACTGTTCTGTTCGGGTAATTTATTTTCTTCGTCAGGAAATGTGTATTCTTCTAGTAATATATGTGTATGTAATTATGTATATATATATATATATATATATATATATATATATATAACTTTATGGAATGATGTTTAGATTTTTTTTTTTCAAAGTATTTTCCTTACCACTCTAAAAATAAAGTGGATGAGGAATTTCTCTTCGATTGGTTACATAATGTCCCATTTGTATTTGTGTTTAGACACAAGTAAAATACATGATTTTAAACGCAGATTTTCAAGGTTGGGTGGTTCTCTCTAATCGGAAGATCATCGCCTTACCCCGATTCCCAGACATTCGGATTTGCTAAGCTTGAACACATACGAAAGCCACATGACAACAAATTAAATGTTCTTGCTCATTCCATGGTGCCGAATTCAAAAAGAAAAGTTGAACGCTAACTTTCACTTTAAAATTTCTGAAAAGAACCCTTTAAAATAGCATATTATAAGTTTTAATTATAAGTTTTAATTATAAATTAATTACATTCTGCATGTCTTCAGAACCAATGGCAACAAACACTTGTCATAAACCGTCTTCATAAGTTATCAAATTTTGTCCATTTCATTCATTATTTTCAATCCTCTCATAATATTCTTCATCATTCAGCTGACAAGCCATCATTAACCTTTATTTTCGAGTGGCTTTTGGCGTTGATAAGTGGCGACTCATTAGTACATAACATCATATGATTATTTTATCAGACTTGCAGAGTCTGAGTTTTGGAAGGAGTCCGAGTCGGACTCCTAAGGATGCTAGAAGTCGTATGCTTTATCCGAAGAATTTAAGACAGTTTGAATATTAGTAGTCGGACATTTTAGAAAATCTTTGGAGTCTACCCTTATACCTTCCGACTACGCAACCCTGGATGTTATCCCTAAATTAAAGAACAAGGGCGAATATTTTATGAACTCACTATAAATATTTTTGGAAATTTAAAAAAAAAAAAAAAAAAAAAAAAAAAAAAAAAGAATTTTTTTTTTTCTTTTTTAAAATGTTTTTGATAATCGTACTAACTTAAAACGCAAAATGTTTTAGAATTTGAGATGAGGCCTGATAATTCGTGTTATTCTGACTACTATTCTCATCTTGGATTTTATTACAACGTTTCGCCCGATATAAGCGCCGATCTTATTCAGATATACCTTGTCCAACTGAGGAATCTACACAAGAACATGTGGTGTAACAGATATAAGCGTAAGTAAGAATTAATTCTAAGTGCCAGTCTGGAGGTTGAAGGTTCAATCCACAGTGAGGGCGATATTAAGAATTCAATTACAAATTACTTCAGACTTCTACCCGGTCATGACTGATGGAACGAGAGCAAGCTACTACCGTGGATTGAATAAAAGGTTCCGTTCAAAACTCCGTACAGATTCCAGAGTTCGACAAGATGAAACTGAAGGTCGGAGATTACATCGGCTGAAACGTTGTGATAATAACATTCAAGATGAGAACAGTAGTTCAAACAATCCAAATATATACGTTAGTAAGATTGATTAAATTTACATCAAAACTTAACAGATAAATAAAAAAGGTTTAACTATTAAAAGTAAATATGTATATTAACTGAATTTTAAGCTTGTTTAGTTTCTCTTGAAGACGACCCCCCCTCTAAAAAGCAACAACAAAAACTCACTTGAATCCAATTTGACTAACAATTTTAAACTGTATTCTTTAACTGAAAAGAATAAGTAAAAAAATAAATAAAAGTCACAAGATGTTAAACTGTTTAACGTCTTGTGACTTGTCTACACCTTATTTCAACATGATAGAAATTCTTGGAAATGCCTTATCGTCTTTATCAGGAAATACATTAGAAAAAAAAAAAAACACTTTAGGAAAAAGACAGAACGCAACAGACTCATTCATTAAACTTCCTTTGCCACACCATGTTTTTTTTTTTACTACAAAACAAGCCGACTATATTCACAGAAAATAACTTGCCAAAAATCTAATAATTATAATAACGTCGGTAATTCCATTTGAAAACATACAATCAGAACTAAAACGCTAATTTTATAGAATCACTCCAATCTTCAAATGTTTTTTTAGAGGGGAGGGAGTGGAATCGACTGCCATGAAGAACGATTTTGACATATGTATTACAGAAGATCAGAATAACATCGGTACCGTCAGTTTCAAGTCCAAACAAAGAGAACCTAGAATTGGTCTCCTATGTCGAACTCTCTTCATCCTGTAATATAATAATAATTATATATATATATATATATATATATATATATATATATATGATAGATAGATAGATAGTCAGACTTTCAAGCTCAATAGATGTTAATTTTTTAAACTCCAGAGCATGTATAAATAAACAAATGTTTCCATTTTCTTAAACATGGCTATTTCGTGCTTCAAATATATTACGTCATATTCTGAAATTAAAAACATTCTGAAGTAGAGAATTCTTATTTTACTGCTGCCTTTTTTATAATTAGAATTAATACTTTAATCTGTTGTTATTTAAGTGTACAGTTGGTAGATTTAATTTTTAAAAACGGAACATCATTAAGCATTGTATTAAGATGTTTATTCTGGGAAAGACACGTAGAATGATTTTTGATACGTAGTTCTTTTCACCAATTTCCGATATTATTAATTTCATTGCACAGGAGAAAAATAAAAATGAATAAACAAATTTAAAATACTCCAGTTTTATTTATACATTTGATAATTGAAAGATAGAAGGAAAATGAAAGGGATTTTATAAATTTCACAAAAAAAAAAAATATATATATATTTGCGTCCCGTGTCAAAATAATCGATATCTTTTTGTTTCGTTTAAAGAACTTACATCCTACCATGACACTCAAAGAATTGATAACTTCCAAATAAAGTCGAGTATAGTTTTATTTTTGTTTAATTAAAAACTAACTAAAATTAAAAAATAAAAAAATGCAGAAAAACTGGTTATATTGGAAGTTTTCAGTTTCAAAATGGCTGCCGTTGAGGCGGCATTATTTTAAGCAAATTAGTTCTAGTTTTATAACAATTTGGTTCAATTAATAATTGAATGACCAAACAATGACGTAATAATTAGGTTATATTTTTACTGTATCGTTTTGTCATTAAATTATTATTTGAACGAAATTGTTATAAAACTAGACCTAATTTGGTTACGGCTGAAAACTTCAATATAACCCGAAAATCTAACTGGTTCAAGCAAGAGTAACTAAATATCAGTCAAACGGTATGAGGTGCAGTTTTACTTAAAACCGGGAATCAAAATAGACGACATATCTTTTTTTCTTTTATGTGCGAAATTGATTCCATGTTTAAACTATCAAAAAGATGACACTCCAATTTTGAGTGAAATTTTCTAACTTCAAAAGTTGTGTACTGTGTTTTATTATTGTGTGAAAATCAACAGATGTTTTTGATTTTTTAACTTCAGTTTTACAGAGAAGGGAAAAAAGCGGCGACGCGAAAGCAAAGCAAAAAAAAAAAGCGCTCAATTTATACGAACTTTGAACGACCGAACTTTAAAATAAGTAAAAAAAGAAATTGACAGACAAGTTTTTTCTTCTTCTCTTCCTTGTTCTAGTAACTCAACATTTATTACTACGCGTGTACACACTTCGTCAAAAACGACGGGGGAAAAATTATGCTTCGCCAGTGTTCGCACTACTATTCATATAAAATAACGTCTGAATCAGTGAAGTTGAAAAAGAAAATCTTCCTGGAAAGTTTGAAAACAAAACAAAACAAAGAAACGCATAAATAAATAGAGAAAGAAAAAAGAAAACGTTTCATTATGGGAATAGAGTGAAGAATGTCTTTCCGAATTCATTTCAGACGGCGACGGTTTTATTACTATTTGCTTTCTCCCTTCCCTTAAACACTTGAAACGGTTTCGTCCGGCATTTGTTTACATTTTTTTTTTACTCGCTAACTTTTGCGTGACGGGGTGGATATTTATATATGATACATATTGGTCTTTATTATAGTTTGGATTATTATTATTATTATTATTATTATTATTAACAAAATGTAAACACGGTTCATTGCGATACTAAACTTTTCTAACTTCCGGTTTTAGTCATTCTTTTTTCTGGATTATTATTATTACACAAAAAATAAATTAATTTCATTTATGAAATAAAATTGGCTTCAGGCATTTTTCCTGCGACTCAAATATTTTCTATGTAAAGTGTCAGCGATAGTATATAGCTAAATTGTCAAGAAGTCCATCTTATATAAAAAGAGATGTTGTCCCTATGTCAGTCACATTTTTTTTTTAACGCAATAAATACATTGCGGAATTTGTCTCATTTCGAAATACCAGATCTTAACTTCTTTTAGAAATGAAAAATATTGCATTAATAATAAATAAATTCCCAACAAATAAAGTGGATGCCATGACCGGAAACCGAAACCTTGAGATCTCCAGTCTCCGGTTCTACCAACTGACCTAGTTATACTTTCTTATAAATAGAGCTTAAAACATTACCGTAACGCAAAATAATTATAGCTTTGGCGTTACGTCATAGGTTTACGTCGGGTTTAAAAAACAGCAATCTAAACATAAGCGATAATAATAAAAAATAAATAAATGAGTAGACATTATAAAAAGCGTTGGAAATTTTAATAGTCCAAAACAATGTATTTTACTTCAACTAGACATTGGCGTTAAAACAATTTAATATTACAATTTTGACCGGTAATTCTAATTAATTAAAAATTGAGAAACAATCGAATTAAATTGATTAAAATGCACAATCATAATATATATAAGGAAATATGTCCCTAAAACTCAAACCAGAGCAACACTTTCGTGAAAAATAAATTAAAAAATATATTCTTGGTTCCAGATTACTAACCAAACAAAACAGTTATCAAACGTCGGGATGAAGAATTAAAAAAAAAAATCAGAAACAATCAGTGAACCAAGTCTTATTTTTCTCAAATTTTGTTCTGCGTTTAATTTTTAAATAAATTGATTTTAAGTTGTTCAAATTAGAAATATAATTAAAGTTATTTTTCCCGTGTTATTGTAATTAGAATTTTCATAATTAAATCGCGTGAATTTTTTTTTAATTTTAGAGAAATCATTTTTGGGGGCGTCTTTAGTTTCACTACGACATGAAAATATTTAAAGATATGTATAAACTTTGTTATGTACTTAGGTGTTAGCTGAAAATAAGATTGTACAGAAAAAATTACGCAAATTCATCCAGTATTTATTAAATCATAAAAATTTAAAAAAAACAAAAAAAAACGATTTTACGTATCGCTAGACATTTTTTTTTACACAGTTAAGCTTACTGATTAAGGAGATATCTCAAATTTATTTTCGGAAAAAATTCAAAATTTAACAAAAATGGCGACAGATAAAATCTTTTTTTTTTAAATTTAATAAATACTGGATGAATTTGCGTCATTTTCGGTGCACAGTCATCTTTTCAGCTACCACGTAAGTACTTAACAGTTTAAACATTTATTTAGCTATCTTTAAGAGACACCTAACATGTAGCGAAACTAAAAGAATCCTTTTTTTTGCTCAAAATATACGCCAAATAAAGATACATAATTTTTAAATGTGTTATAACCCGACTTAAAATGGAATCATGAGACAAGATTTCTGTTTATTTGTTTGCATAAAAACAACGCCTAGTTTCATCCTAGCCGAAGGTTGGACAAAGTATAGTATCTATGTATTAAGGTGGTCCATAAAGTAAATGTGGTATTGTGGTGACTGCTGGAATGAAAATGGACAAAAACATGAAATAAAAAGGAACAGTGCTTGGACAAATGTGTCAAAAACGCGTCAAGATAATAGGATAAACAAAAGAGTACCATTAATACCCTCTCCACCCCACAATTTTGATGGCCTTGTGCCTACTTTGTAAAATTGTAGTCGTTTCATTTTTTAAAATATAGTATCTGCTTGGTCACAAGTGGCCATTCTCCCGGGCATTACTTCCTCCTTTCGGATGGGGACATGGGTTTATTGCTTGTCGCGTGAGGTGGCCTCATTCGCGAGGAAATGCTGAGAGGATATTACAGGTATTTTTTTCTTAACTAGAGTGCCAATTTTTCTTCTTTTTTGGGGTGGGGGCTGGATTTCCCCCACATTAAAAACAGATAGTATCCAACTTTGCCCTCGTGGGGAGGAAAAGTAAATAGTGTCTGTCTCATGGTCTAAGTCATGTACAATATTTAAGTTTTATCCCCCCCCCCTCGTTAGTTTATTTTTATAAATTAATGTATATACTTCCTTGGGATTCGGTATTCCTCAACAAAATTAACATTAAATTAAAGTCAATTTAATTTACGAAAAAAAAAAAAATAAGTGGACGAGTTTTTTTTTTAAAATTATTATTATTGCTTGCGATTGCAGTGCTAAATAATATAGTATGTATTATTTAATAATTATAACGCCCAGTATCAGTGAGAAATCAATGGTAAACAGCTGTTGTGAAAACGCTTAGTGATTTGCAATGGTTACTGAAAGAATCGAAGAGTGTTGGAAATCAGGAGAAACTTGTTACTCAGACTCCAGGAAACACCACCTGCTGTTGCCAGTGAGCTATCTATAACTGGTAACTACTCGTGTAAAAACTAATGAGTCAAATAATAAAATAGCATTTTATAGGTACGTGCAAAAATGGCCGTGGCTTATACTGACTATGGGTACTAACACGGGCCTAGTATAATGATTTTAATTAGTTTCTTTTTAAATTTTGATTGGGTTTGAAAGATGAAAGCCTAAAGTTAATCTCTAAAAATAAAATGTCATTTTACGCGTGAAAATAAATTTCCAAATGAAAGCTGTTCTCACGTCGGCTAAAAAAATTAAAATAAGGATATTAAATAATGCATCTAATATTTTGAATCACAATGTACAAACTATAAATAAAAGGTCTAGTTTTGTTGTTTTCTTCATCAAGACTTTGGCGTTGCGGGATGACGTCATCATGGACATGGTAAATGGAGATCGCCGTTCTAAACAGTTTTTGAATATTCGAATAAAAATAGTGTTTTTGCGATAATAATAATATAATAATAATTATATATATATATATATATATATATATATATATATATATATATATATATAAAGATTATTATATGAACGTTTTGGAGTTAAAAATCAATTTAGTATTACACAGTAATAGAAACAAAACAAAACATTTTAACAGTTTTGTCTTTAGCGATAAAAAATCATGGCTCCATGAACAATACAAAAAACTGAAACGTAAACGATGTGCTATGAAACGAAGTAAAGTCTTGTAGTGAATTATAGAAAGAATTTATTTTAAAAATTAAAGTATTTATATGAAAGTATTTGTTTACATCCCCCCCCCCCAATATACCAGATAATATCAGATAAATTGTAAATACTTATTCGACGCATTCTATAAGCAGTAGCCATTATCAAATAATATTCTTGAAATTATTAAAATTGCTTTCTGGGATAAATGAAAGTGCTTCGTTTTAAGTAACGTAAACCCAGTCTGCCTTTTACATAATAACCTACTTCCGGTTCAAGTATAACGCCATCTTGTAAAAACTTCGATTATTCTAGCATATTTACGCATTGTAAACGTGTATGCGTAATACGTAATAGATGTTTACTCTAAATGGTTCATGTAATAATTTTTTTTAAAAATAAAATAAAATAAATACTAAAATCATTTTTATCGAGTATACACATTTTTTTTTATAGCATTCTGTTTAGGACGGCGATCTCATCATTTACCATTGACATGTCTTTGGCTCGAGTGAAAGCTAGGAAGGGAGAGGTGTTGGAACATCCAAGTGGTCTCTCGGAGGATTACAATTGCAGTTGCAGTTTCGAATAAGAAAAATAAAGTTCCCTGTTATAGTTAAGAATCTCCAGGAGTTAATATTGACTGAATGTATTAATTTTTAACAAGTTAGATTCCGTTTTTTTCTTCTAACGAATCAAATGAAAATGTATGAATAAAGTGTGACGTATTTGTTTTATTGTTCTGGCTATGACGCAAAAGCGTCATTTTTATTCTGCCATTAATGTCCACATTTACTTTTAAATCAATTCTTAAAAAAGGGGCGAGGGTATTTAAGTTGATTCTGGAACTTATAATGGAATTCCTCTTCTGGACATAATTCACTGGTGCCATCATGTTAGTCGCTAGACAAATAGTGATCACACAGATAGATAGATGCGCATCGTATTTGATGGTATAAACGACAGGTGGTTCTGCATTACAGCCCCCCCCCCCCCAAAAATATTTTTAATTCCGAAGAGTCAAATGACAGGGAGAGATAAATCCTGGGAGAACACTTTGAATTATCTCCAAAGGGATGTTACCGTTATGCATTTTAAAATATTTTTCTCACTTTCATTTACGTATTTTTTAATTTTTAACTTTCTGTGATGCATAATTTATTTCAATAAATCTTTACTTTTTATTGGTGCCCAATACCACAAAGTGTTGTGACCGATTCCTAAATAATCCTTTTACGTATATATATTCTTTTTACTTAGTTAATTAAACTGCATAACGGTAAACTCCCTTTGAAGATATTTATGGGGGAACACTTTGAATTATCTCCCCCTGTCATGTGACTCTTCAAAATTAAAGATAATTATTTTTCAACACAGAAGCACCAAAAGACATTCCAATCCACTCGAAGACGCAAATATTCTCGAAACCGGAAAAGCCAAGTCGATGTATATTGACTAATATCCACATTGCAATATTGGTAATACAAAGTACGTCGAAGACTAAAACTAATTCATAATTAAAACTACTATAGAGTTATATGGGTCTCTCAGAAAAATAAATACGGCTAACTTTATTCCAGTTTTTAGACTTCATTTTGGAAACTATATTTTTGGCGAACAGATGAAAGATTAAAAGAGGGGGATGAAACAGTTTTAATAAAAATAAAAAATTAAAAAATCAAATGTTTTTTTTGTACAACTAAAAACGAATAGTGATCGCGTATTTCAGGCTTAAATACAAAAAAATTAAAATATTTATCCTAATCAGACTGAAATCACCCGTAATCCTATTTATTGTTATTATTTGTGTATCTTTTGTATCTTTTAAGCCTGAAATAAGCGATCACATTAAAGAAATTCGACGCCCCCTTTAAAAAAAAAAAAAAAAAAAAAAATCGGTTAAGTGAAAGTAAGGACACCAATTTTGAAATTACAGTTTCGAAAAGTTTAAAACGAACAGGTCGATGGAATATAAAATTTTCTATCGTTTGGTAACAGTGATGTTTTGGGGTTTTCACCCCATTTTTCTTTTGGTTAACTATACTGCACAATCACCTAAAATGTAATTGGTTTTATCTCTTCAATTCTAGATAAAAACACCGAGTTTGCATTTCATTAAAATATCGGATCTTTCCCCGTTTAATGGCCGCCCCCTAATGGAAATTTTGTTACTAACTACCCACCCAACCCCTTTAAAAAGAGGTAATGCCTGGGAGGATGGAAACATGAACGAACAGCTAATACGGAGAAAATATTAAAAAATATCCTCGCCGTCAAAATTCGCTTTTTTTAAAAAAGAATTTGAATTGAATTAAAATTATTTTATGAATTTGATAGACAATATTGAGAAGTTCATTATTCGGAAATTCTATTTTCGAAGAAATTAATTCGGAGTTTTCGCAGTTTGTTCCAGAAAGGAATTAAAAAAAAAGATGCTTAACAAAGTAGGGGGAGAGACGTTAAGAAAAATTGAAGTTATCTTATGTATGAAGTAACGAAATGGTTTATTTAAAAATTTTGTCAGTGTTATTCAGATGATTAAATTTACACCTACGTTTTTTGGGAAAAACATTTTACAGAAAACAAACGCAAATTGAATGAGTGATTGTTTTTGTTATATTTATGAATAAAATTTATTTAAATGGTGTATTATCTGAAACGTTTCACAAAAATAATTCTTAATTAAAATATCATTATCATCAATAACAAACATTGACTTTTCCGAGTTCAGCCATTGTGCAGTATAGTTAACAAGGTAAAAAGAGATATTTATTGTTTAAGTAAATGTTACCAAACATAAGTTATTTTTCTACCTACTTGTATTTTTTTTTTTTTTGCGTTTTTAAGTGTTTAAAAACATTTATTTCAATAAAAGATTTCGTTCAAATACACTGCGGTTTGAGCGATTTTACAAAAATGTTTACCATTCTCTCCTTTCAATTAGACAGAAAAGTAAATTTTGTTGCGTTTGGAACAGTTATTTATTATTTGTGTTTTCACCCCAAAAGACGAAAATACCACTAATCAAACTTCGGTGATTTCCAGAAAAACGGCTTTGTCATTGTGAATCTCTAACCACATTGTATTTGAACGAAATCTTATATTGAATTCAAAAAATAAATTAAAAAGCGTTTTTAAACACTTTAAAACAAAAACGCAAATAAAAAAATATGCAGGTAGGTAGAAAAGTAAATTTCTCACGTTTGGTAACAGTTATTTGTTAAAAACATTTTTCACCACTTTTTATCTTGTTAAGTATACTGCACCATTTCCCAGGGTTCTTTTTAAATATTTACTTCAAATAAATACACAGCTTTCTAGTGTTTATGAAGATAATGCGTAGACTATTTAATTTGACTTTCAAATGATTACAAAATTTGCACAAATGAAAAGGAAATATTGTTTGTTTTAACAGGTCTCAGTTTTCTTGTAATGAACATCAAAGTCTACCATATTAAATTGTGATGAAATGTATATAAAAATAAAAATGGAAATTATATATATATTTATTGATTGTTACAGTTGCCGGGTGACATTACCGAGTTAACCAACAACGAATACTTATTAAAAAATCTGGCAATTTAGAGGGTTAGAATTGGTGAAGAATTTCCAAACACCTAAGGTCAATGGGGGCACGCAGTCCAGGTTTAAAATAGAAACGCAGAATGTCTTATTTCAATAAAATCAACAAAAAAGTGACATTAAGTTAGATTAGCTTTTGTGGTAAATTCAATTTTCGGTGCTTATGCAGTTTACGGACCGGGCTATTTTTTGAGATAGGATTTTCAAGTTAAATTCCATTTTTACGGTATCTTTTGTTCATTAAATTGTTATGGGAACGTACAGAATAGTTAATAAAGCACACCCCCCCTCCTCGTTTTACGAATGGCTTTCTAAATAATCAAGTTATTATTTCAGCCAGGTCCGTACCCACGTTTCATCGATGGTTATTTATTCGAGGAAAAGCAATTAGACTTCGTAAAATTAGATTATTTTCCGAATTTGAATAAAATATAAAAAGCACTGACCATTACTGGTAACCCTAAGTCCCGGGGGGGGGGGGGGCAGTAGGATATGGGGAAGCCTTCATATATATATATATATAAATCTGAAATTAGCGACCACCTAAAAAAAAGCGACGTCATCGTTGATTGACTAGTGTTCGGATAAGTGAAGTTAATGATAAATTCAGAGATTTATAATTAGTTTCCCTACGTTAAAATTATACAGGTTGATAGAAAATTAGATTTTAATGTGTTTGGTAAAAGTTATGTGTTTATATATATATATATTATATCATCATATGATAAAACAGATTACATGTAAGAATTCAGAGTAAATAAAAGCTCTTTAAGAAAGCGTCAAAACGACTCGAATTTCTAAAAAAAAATTCATGAGAACGCATTCAACAATAAACGATAATATTTCAACCAATTTAAAAAAAAAATATTATTCCTACATACATACATACATACATTAACACATATATATATATATATATATTATATATATATATATATATATATATAATTTGTCGAAAATGTTTGGATAAAATGCAAAATTAAATTGTTTCTTTCTTTTTACGTTAGATCATACATATTTATGACAGAAGAAAAATGATTAAAAACCGAAGAAAAAAAAACTCCTTAAAAACAAATTCGTATACAATAATAAAAAAAAAAACCCACCCAAAATCTTTTTTAAAATATACTATTTGGATTATAACTGATCACATTCAAGCATTTTATTTTTGACATTAATTTATCTCGAAAAGGAATATCCCTCCCTCATAATTTCGCAGTATGCTTTTGTTTCTAACCAACACTTGGACGTAAATTGTTTGAGTTGTTGTGGTAATTGTATGAATTACCGCAACAACTCAAATAATTAACTTTCAAGGGGAATTTTTTTTTGTTGCTGTCTAAAAAAATAACAGATGCTTGATTGATGAGGTTGGGCGGCAAAAGTAAGCCAAATTCATCAGCTGTAATTTCCATAAATAAAGTTAGGTATGTTTATATATTTGTATGTATCGGATTATCTCCTAAACTAATTGACCGATCATTATGAATTTTGGAACACAGCTGGGTAATGTGAGGTATATTTAATTTAGGTTTATGCAAAGAGGAAGTGGAAGCCCTTAGTAAAAAATCAGATATCTCCGATTTTGATAAAATTTTAATAGTTATTAATAAATATTTCTCAAATTCCACTTTTTCGGAGTATTTTAAAGGGGTTTGGGGGGGGGGGCATAATCTGAGCACAACCTTTAATTAGAAAATTAAAATATATAAGATTTGCACTGGATTTGATCCATCGTCATTATACACTAATTAAGCAAGATTCTGATTTTCAATTTCTTTAGACCGCTTAAATTTTAGACATTTTCTAGAATCAAAATCATGTAATTTATTTTGATCAAAATTTGAATAAGGATTCCAGACGTAAGTCTTGGTATTATCATATAGTGACTTTAATCCTTATTTAAGTAGTGCAAAACTTATTTTATGGGAATTAATTTTAAACGTCTTATGGCGGGTATTCTAGTTACTAACAATTATATAAAGATATTTTGGTGATTATACAGATGAGGACACATAGGTAAACATCGCAGTTTTAAATAAATTAAGTATATTAAAGAGTTTTCTGGTTATGTATCAGGCAAAAATAGGTATCTACACCAACAACTATCGAGTAGAATTTTAATTAAAAATAAAAATCAGTTTTATCGTATTTCACGGACTCGCCATTGACATAACTGTCATATAAATAAGTAATAGATGAAAGACGGTGGGCAAAATACGATAAAAACTGGGTTTTATTTTTAATTAAAATTCTACTCGATAATTTTTCCTAATTTTTGGTGAGGATACCTATTTTTGCCTGATACATAAGTATTGTGTATACTATACACATAAGTTTTTTTTTTTTTTTTTTTTAATTTGGAAATGCGCTTTTCATATGTGCCTTCATCTGTATACGCACCGATATTTTTAGATATGTAATTGCTATTTGCAAATAACATTTCTTCAAATTAGTATACAAACTTTAAAAAAACTTTCAGACTACCAGTCTCCATACAGTGTGATTACGTTCATGTAGACATTCAGCGTTAAACTAGCAAGAACAGCTAATAATTTGACAAGAAAACACTATTAAGAATGATACTTAACGAGAGACAACAGTTAAGTGGGAAAAAAGTCAGGTAGAAGTGCCTGCGGCGAAGGAAGACAGCCGACATAGAAAAAAAAAGGGGGGGCTCCACATAAGGGGAAAAGTGTGCTATGGCCTTTTTTTTTTTTTTTTTGGAAGGCTCCATACCGAAACCACCGTAATAAAAATTCATGCTCTTTTTAGTACCCCGAGATATAATTTTAGTAAAGGTGTTTTGTTTACACGAAATAATATATTTGCACTAAGCTTTCTAATAAAGTAATGGGTTAATTTATATTCCATGATCGTTAATACTGAAAATTTCATTTAAATTTGGTTGATTTTCTGAATTTTAATTGATTTTTAAGTGAAGCGAAGGATCAAAATGTTTTGATATTTTGCAGATTTAGAAGAGGGGGGGGGGGCTGAAACCCTACTTTTTTTAGACGATTATATGTGAATATTCTTAAAAAACGGCCTTAAACTTACCATGACCCTAAGTCCGGGTCACTTATTTTAAAGGACAGTTTAAGACAGAGTTATTCTATATAAAAAAAATACCTATTTCTGTTTTGTTTGTTCAACGCATTCTTAAAATTAATAGACATGTTTAGACAAAAATAGAAAGTATCCACTTTATCATGGCCGCCGTATCTGAAATCGGGAATTGCGAACTGGTGTTAAAAAGATCCAATTATTTTAAGCCGCATAGCTTTGACGGAATGTTTATTTTTATCATTTATATTAAAAAAAAAACAGTTGTAATATAATTATATTTGATTAATATTATTTAAAAATATTAAAAATAAAAAACATCCAATTATAAAAGAATAGTTTGATTTTATTATTTGTTAATTAGGCAAATTGTAAAAAAAAAATTCCCCCCCCCCCCCAAAAAAAATCCGGCCTAAAATATAATTGGAGATTTTTTTTATTAACACCAGTTCGCAATTTTCGATTTCAGATACGGCGACCATGAAATGGATAATTTCTATTTTACCCATGTTTACGTTATGAATATCGCATGAAGAGGGTTTTCCCTTTTGCGAGTTCGAAACCAGAACAAAGTGTGAGTTTTGAGTTGTCCTTATGCCCAACTGCGATCGACGTTAAACTAACAAAATACAAAACAATTTGATAGGCTTTTCTATTTTTATCTTATGAGGAAAAAAATTCATTAACCCAAAATCTGGGTTGGCGTATTACCACCCCAGACTTAGGGTTAGGTTAACGAAGGGCACCAATTGTATAGATTCCACATCGCGGCGGTATTATAGATTTTTACCAAGTTAATCTTAACATCTCCATGCGAAATGTTTGCTAATATTAAATTTTGAACCGTAAGTAAATATTTAGCAAATGTTCCATAGATTTAGAAACAGAGATATATATATATATATATATATATATATATATAGATATATATATATATATATATATATAGATATATATATATATATATATATATATATATATATATATATATATAACAATTAAACACGGAACATAACATTGTGAAATTTTATAGAATCATTCTGGTCTTCAATCGGTGGCCGTCAGAGGAAACAAAAAATCAGCGGAAAAGGACACGAAAAAATAAAAGGCCGTAATTTAAAATGTAAATATTTGGCAAAATGTAAATATATTCGTTTTGAACGGACCAAAATACGTAGAGAACAGAAACGGTTTCGAGTCGGGAGTGATTCTATATTTAAAAAAAAAAAAAAAAATACCAATTTATTTTTGTCCGAATAATCGTGCGGACAGAATGAAGAATTGTTTGGGTTTAATTTATTACGACCATTTCGGTCACTTTTGCCCAGTCATGAAAAGTAGACAAAACGTGAAATTTAAGCAATTTGCCTTTGAACGCCTAAATCTAATACATATTAACAAATTAATCTAAGTAAAGATAGTAAGTTTATAGAATCACCTCAATAACATCGAATTTTTTTTTTTTACCCCAAACCTAACCCTAAGTTTTAGGTTTAGTTTGAGGTTCGTATTGTATAGAAGCACTTTATTATCCTGAACAGTTAAAGATTAGTTGTTCAGCAACTTAAAAACAACTTGCTTAACCCCTATCACTAAGTTAATCAGGTGGACGGGAGTGGTTCTTTAAAATATACCGTGAAGATTTCTCTGCTTAATTGGTAGTTTTGTTTGTTATTTTAACAGTAAAACTAAAAAGTTCTGGCATTTTTTGTCACCCTTTTTAAGTTAAGAATTCAAAATTAGGCCTTTTCAATTTCTTTTCTTGCTTGGAAACTTGATATTGGAAAAAGAAAGGTACTCTCTTTATTTAGAGTTGAGTTTCCCTTTGGCTAGAAGCAAAGTGTAGTATCTGTTAGTGTTCTGTTCTGATACTACACTTCGTATTTTCTGTGCTCAGTCAGTCCTTCTAGACAGATACATTTATATTTTTGTCTCAATCCAGGGGTGCCTCTCGTGGACTGGGAACCAAATAAATAGGGCGTCATGTTAATAAAATTAAATACAATGCGATTGTTTTTAATTGAAATTAATCAGTATTTAAAATTATACAGTTTAAAACTTAAATCTTACTATTCAATTAAAAATAATGAAAATATTAACCTTTTCTTCTAAAGAGATTAGAAAATGTAAAATCTTTTAATTAATAAATTATGTTTATAAAGTGGAACAGTAAGAAAAACATCAGAAAAAATGTCTTCATAACAAGTTTAAGCTTAGTTACAATTAGTGAAGAAAACAGTCAAAATAAATTTAGGCATTTTTTATGTGCTTCTACAGAATTTGAACCGAACCAAACCGACTTTTGCTGAACAAAAATTAAAACTTTGGTTAGGGTTAGTTTAAGGTATACAAAACAAAAAACAGTTCGGCTCAAATTCTGTAACAGTATTTTTTCTTTATAGAATCACCCGTCTCCAATAGAGTCGTGTGTTTGTGTATAACAACCAAATAACTAAAATCTACCTCTTAACTAAGAAACTTTTGAACCCCACTAACCTAACTTTAAGTTCGACGGGAGGGATTCTATAAATATACCGAAATTTGTATTTCAATTTTTATTTCAATTCTCGCAATTAGAAATTCAGGAAGGAATGTTGTGTTAATAAACATGGCATTCCTTCCTTAATTTCTTTTAATTAGTTTTTTTTTTGTTTGTTAAGTAAATTTAATTCATTTCTAGATTTCCAAATGATTTAATTCCAATTTAATGGATATTTTGCATATGAGTATTTTTTTTTTAATTTTAGGCAAGTGCTGGGATCGACTCTTTAATAAAAATAAATAAAATGCGTTAATTTATACATTAAATTAACCAAGGTAATATTTTTAGTAATGAAAAAAAAAAAAGATTCCAACCCCCTTGAATTTTTGCGAAGTAATACAATCTGTAACGTATTAGTTATAGGAAATATGCACACAAAAAAAAACGAGCAAAGTGTAGTCCTTATACTACATTTCATCTTTTCTATCCGGTTAGAGGAAAATAATCATTAAAGACAGTCAATTTTTATTTGTGTCCCAATAAACGACACTACGTAATAATATAACCTAATTATTATTGTATCGTTTTGTTAAATTAATTGAACCAAATTGTTATAAAACTAGAGCTAATTTGTTTAAGATAATGTTGTTTCAACGACAACCATCTTAAAGCTGAAATGTTCAAGATGGCTCACTTTTCTCCTCTAGATCTATCTTTTTTAACAATCAGTCGAGGACTTGTTCTTATAGTCGTTAATTTTTTTAAAAAAATATGTCGCATGTCTAAAAAATGTGGAAACAAGGAAAGAGGAAATTCACAATTCTCTTAAAGGTTTCAAATAGTGTAAAATAGACAACTAGAAAATGGTCCGCGTTTTTGCCTTTTAGTGTTATTACCAAGCTAACCCCCTCCCCTCTTCATACAGAATTTTGGACGAACAATGGTAATTTTATAGAATCACTCCCGTCCCCAATTGAGTGTTTTTTGAAGGCCCCCAAGAACGATTTTGAGTGCAGGTTAGGGGGGGGGGGGGTCATGTCCTTCATTAACCAACGCCAACCGTAAGTCCGGAGAGATGGATTTAAATATTCATAAAATAAAAAATTTTAAAAACCGGTTTCGAGACGGGAGTGATTCTATAAAAAAAAATAAAAAATATTCCCTATTAATTCTAATCTTTCTATTTCAGTTCTCTGTAGTAAAAATAGATAAATTAAAAAAAAAAAACTGGTACTTGTACATAATTTGAATGGAACTTTCTTTTTTTAATCTTAACCCTAACCTAAATTTTATGTTTAGTTCGGTTCAAATTCTGTAGAAGCCCCCTCCCCATTCTAACACTCCCAAAAAAGTAAACTTAAAATCTGAATTTGGCACCGGAAAAAAAGGTACATCAAAATAGCAATACCAATAACTAAGAAACTGATTTATTGTAGTTTCATAAACGGTGACCCCTTTAAAAATACAGAAATACGATGATGAAAATAACTCATATTACACACACATTAAATATTTTTCAACAAAAAAGAAAATTTAAATTACAAGGAAGATATTGGTAAATCAAAATAAAAACTTTAACAAGTATTCATTCTTATTACCGATAAATCATTTGGTAAATTTATATAAGTGCACCTTTCGAATTTCGACCCCTAAAAAAAAAGAAAAAAAGTTTCTACTTTTTGGGGCAAATTACATGTAAACAACCTCAACAAATATCCGCGCGCGGATATTTGTTGAGGTTGTTTACATGTAATTTGTCCAAAAAAGTAGAAACTTTTTTTTAGGGGTCGAAATTCGAAAGGTGCACTTCTATAAATTTACCAATCATTTTAACAGAAATACATTTGAGAAATTAGTCAAATAAATTATTTTGGTTTGCCTACCCAATTGTAACCTATTTGCGTTGAAATGTTTAATATTTAACATGAGTTCCCTAAGTATTGGTTGTGAGTAAATACGAGGTCAAACATCTTGTTTATTGAAACCGGACCCCTTATTACTTTACTGAACCAATAATTACAGAACTTAAAATGCTTATAACTTCTATTAAATATTGATTCTTTCAACGAAATACATCACAAACAAGTAGGTTAATCAAAATAAAATTGGTTTTGATTTATTTCCCGACTGTATTTTGCTTGAAAATAATTGCTACTTCTACAGAATTTGAATCGAACTGTTTTTTTTTAACCGACATAAGTTCTAGGTTTAGTTCGGTTTAAATACTGCAAGATCAAAGTGTAGTATCTGTTCCGATGGATACTGCACCCCATAGACTGGTATTGTCTTGTCCTTCGGGACTTGATTTACGTCGGTCTATGGGATTGTCCTGTGCAGTTCTAGGAGGTCCACCCTCCCAGGCTTTGCCTCCCCTCTTTGGGTAGGAGTAAGTTTATTGCTTACTGCCTGAGGCGCCCCTACCGGAGAATGCCGACGGGACTGCCCAGGCAATTTTTAATGGCCAGAGTGCTCACTTTCTCGGGCGCTGGCTTTTCAACCCCCACTTTCCGACCCGATCTTGGGTCACATCTTACTTGTGGGAGTAGGATAAAACTGGCCTTGTGCCTAACTCCTGGAGAGGAGTAAATAATACTTCTAAAGTATTATACTGTAGAAGCACCCAATAATATATGTCGGCAATAGTAACATTTACCCATTATTCGTATTTATTTGTTAATGTTACAAGTGTAACTCCGATTATTTCGACTTTTTTTCTACATTTCAGAGATAAACACACATGAAAAAATATTTCTATAAAACAAAACAATACCCAGAAAATAAAAACTAATATTTTGCGCTAAAAAGGATTAAACAATTATTTAAAGTTTTATTTCTTCTTATACATATATAAATATACGTCCAGAAAATAAAACACGGGGCATTAATTCAGATTTAAATAAACAAAACCCTCACATTCTCATTTAATATTATTAAGAGAAAAGAAAATCCTAATAATTACTTTTATAAATATAAGAGGATGGGGGCGGGGGCGACAGAGTACGTTGAAGTCTCTTTTACAATAAAACAAACAAACATTAGTTTGATTGTCCATGGACACACTAAACACTAACTAAATCGAAGTTATCGATGGACGATCACACTAATGTATAATGTTTTTGTTTTTTTTTATAAATGTGTGTTTGGCAAACCAGTCCGCAGTAAACGGTGTTCGATCAAAATTGGTTTCTGATATTAAAGAATTCCTGTTTTAGTTAAAAATAAGTAATCAAATAGGTGTTAAAAAAAACATCAGGAAAAGTTTTGTACTAATTTTTATTTAAAATAATTTCTTTTACAAAAATAAGTATTCACATAAGTGGTTTGTTTGATGTTTTTTTTAAGAAAAATATAAAATTGTTTTTTTTTATCTTTGGGGGAAAATAATCAAATAGGTGGTTTTATTTTCTTTCGGAAATTTAATAAAATGTTTCTTTTTTTAGAAAAATGAGTAATCAAATGTGATTTCATTGCTTATATATATATTACAGATGAAGTTAAATATCAGGAACCGATTTTGACCGAACACCGGTTACTGCGGACTTCGAGTCGGGAGTTCTTCTGGTTTGCCATTATATATATATATTATAGATGTGAGAGAGACAGACATGGATACACACACAATGATATTAAGTTGTGTTATATATATAATTTTTAAAGATATTTAAGATCATATCCAGGAATATCGTGAAAGTTCTAACACGATAACCGATGCTCAATATAAAGAACATATGCAAATAAAATAATTTATCATATATATATATTTCCCCATTACGTCGGATTACTCTCATCCTTTCTCATATATATATATATATATATATGTATGTCCACTCTTATGTACCATATATATTATCGACAGAACAACAACTTAAGGCCACATGAAAAATATAGCGGTGGATGGGGGGGGGGGGATGGGCTCGATCGTACAGAAAAAAATCGATTGCTAAGTTTTTATTAAAAAAAAATAAAATAAAAACGCAACCAAGATATTATTTAAACAAGGAGTGAATTGATTATACCGACATTGTTTCAATGGGTGGGCTTACAAAAAATGCAGATGTTGTCAACAAAGGGTTGGAATAAAGTATATTAAATCTAACGGACGAAGTTCAGTATTTTCTGATTTCAGTTTAGATATTTTAGCTTGTAAATTTTGTAAAAGGAAAAAAAAAAACGAAAACGAATAGATGGAGAATTTAATCTTTGTTGTGTTCAACAAAACAGATTTCGACGACAACGACATTATCAAATCTCGACGACTGACGCTAACCCTAAATCTGCCTTATTCAGGATTCAGAAAATGGCATGTAGTAAGATAAATACAGTAAATCGACCTAAAAAGATGTATTATATTTAAGTAATTTGCTGGACATGTAAAAAATAAAAAGCGAAGGATAGAAGAGAGAAGAAAAAACGAATCAGAAAGAAAAAAAAGGGGGGGGGGATGCGACCCGACAAAAACCGAAAGGGTTATATATATATATATATATATATATATATATATATTAATCTGTTTTGTTTATATATTAGTATACTAGGTCTATATATCAAAATTAAGAGGTTTTACGCTTTTCAATAGTCGGAAATTAAGAATACAAAAATATTAGGATGTGGACTAGGCTTTCTTGATGATAATATTCTTTAAACATGACAATTAGGTAAATAACAACAAAAAAAATGTACGTTTGTATGGTTCTGAGTATGACATGTCGATTCGTTTTGCTTGTTTGTTTTGGAGTTTTTTTTCAATACAAAGAGGCAACAAGTCGAAGCAGTTAGGAACGACGTATTCACGAATAAAGATGTTTTAATCTGGGACAAGTGCCCGTTTATAGACGCACACACGCGCCACTTCAATAAACAGTCGTAATATTTACCGAACAAAACCAGACGATATTGAACCCCTAAAACCGTGCTAGAAATCCATCATTTAATAAATAGAGGCAAAAATATTCGAATATATATATATATATATATATATATATATTATATACACACACTTTAAACGAATGAAAAACGATATTTGATTTAGAAACACAAAAACGGAGTACGGGGTTCGATTAAACGACAAATAATAAAACTTACCTCCGAATAATAATGGTATCGGAATAATTACTACGGTTCCATTCGGCCATCATGTTCGTTTCGACAAAAGGTAATAGTTATAGATCCATGAAAAATATCCCTCTGAAGAAGAACAAGGAAGAAAGAAGGGTCGGGTCTTCCGTATGGGTACGTGTTTTTTTTTTTGTTGTTGTAATTCTCTTTATTTATATTTTTTTTCTTAAGTGTCGATTCCTCCCAGACGTAAAAAAAATCCAATACACCAACAAGCAGGCCTTCTGACTAAACCATGGCTATCTTCTCGCATAATATTTTAGAAATAATAACAGTTGTAGTAGTTATAGTAAACAGGTCGGAGGTGGTGTTGGTGGTGGTAGTAGTAGTAGTAGTAGTAGCGACGGTGACTAAGGTAGAGATATTGGTAGTGGTGGTAGAGTGGTCACTTGGTTGAACCTCTCGTTTAATTGACCTCCCGAGGTGATTGGAGCAAGCTAAAGTTTTAACAATCGGCAAGTGCCCTCACATCTTGTTGCCTAGTGGCGCCGTCGCTGATTGGCTGGCGAATATGTCAGTCAAATATGTGGGCGGAGTCAAGGAATTAAAAAGTGTGAGATAGAGACCGTTGAAAGAGAGTAAAAGAGTTTGAAGGGAAAGGTTTGAGGCTCGAAAAAAGGAGGAAATGAAGGGTTTAACGTTAAAAGAAGGTGACAGTGTTTTAGATATATTCGTAAAAAGACAACCAATCTAATAATAAAAAGAAAAGCTAAAAGCGAAGTAGAAGAGGTCGATATGCAAAAGTGTGTGTGTGTGTGAGAGGGGGGGGAGAGAGAGAGAGAGAGAGTGTGTAATTTCAAAAAAATAAAGAAAAAGAAAATCAGAATTAAAATAATAAAATTTTAAATGTAGGCGGAGAAAAATATTGCAGAGAGAGAAAGAGAGAGAGAGAGGGAGAGAGAGAGAGCATAAAAGAAATACAGAGAAAGTGAGAGAGAAAAGGGGAGAAAAGAAAAAAGAAAGGGAGAAAAGAAATAAATATAGGGAGAAAAGAAAAGAAGGAAATGGAGAGTGAGAGAAAAAGGGAGAAAAGAAAGAAAGAGAGAGTGAGAGAAAAAGGGAGAAAAGAAAGGGAGAGTGAGAGAAAGAAAGGGAGAGTGAGAGATAAAAAGAAAGAAAGAAAGAAAGAAAGGGAGAGTGAGAGAAAGAAAAAAGAAAGGGTGAGAGGAAAAAAGGAGACAAAACGACCGAGAGAAATACATAACAAGCAAAAAAAAGGTTCAAATAGTGTGAATAATACAAATAGAGATGAAACAAAAAGAAGTTATGAGAAAGAGAGAGAGGGGGGGGGGGTAGTTCACTTCATTTCTTGACATATCATTATAACTCTACTAAATAATGCCATCTCCTCTGTTTTGAAACACAAATGAGGCAGGACACTACATCATCGTCATCGTCAACAACAACACTATGCCCAAAACGATTCATTTGCTTGTGAAGTGCTCTTTGTGTTCTGACGAGTGGAAGAGTAAGGGGGGGGGGGGTAAATAATGTCATAAAATTAGATAAAAAAAAGGAGTTTTATTTATGAATATTATTTTGTCTTTCAGTGTCAATAACGTCAGTCGTCAGCCATCTTTTATTGTGATTATCACACGCAACAAAGCCTCATAATTGATTCGTTATCTTTTTTTCTACATCGACAACTACAACAACCACAGAGACAATCCCCATCGCATTTAACATCAGCAGGTTGTTGTTGTGGTGGTGTTGCTGTTAACAACAACAAAATGATGATGATGATGATGGTGATGGTGATGATGATAATGATAATGATAATAATAATAATAATAATAATAATAATAATAATAATGGTTATATTGAAGCGGTTGGCTCCCAAAATGTCTAGGGTGAAAATAATAATTTTTATAAACACTGTTTGATTTTATTATTTGTTAACAAATGAAGTACATATTTGCAAAAATAAAAAAATAAAAAACAAAAAAATAGAAATTCGCAAAAATAAGAAACAAATTATTATTTGCAAAATAATCCGCATAAATACAATTTAATCCGCAAAAATCAGAAAATAAATGAATACGGTCGATTGATTTGTCATGTCACTGCTTAGGAAATCAGACATAACTAGTTGATAAAATTTGGTAACCATTTGGGGAGCTAACCGCTTCAATATTATTATTATTATTATTATTATTATTATTATTATTATTATTATTATTATAATAATAATAATAATAATAATAATAATAATAATAATAATAATAATAAAGTAATCAGCATGGGCTGGCCTCTTCAATAAAATAAAATAAATAAAATGCGTTAATTTATAAATTAAATTAAAAAGGGCACTCAAGACTGGAACACAAATTTAGATTGCCTCAGTCTAGACGGATTTCTACTCATCTGACCGACGACAAAACAGATACTGCACTTTAAATTATTTATTCGAAAAAAAAAAGTGAAACAAATTTTACAAATTTAGACCCAAGACCCTTAAAATGATGGGGAGTGATAAGGGTCGGTGGTCTTGCTCTGCTTACCCTACTATTAACTAGACACATTTTTGACACATTCCTACAAGCACTATTCCGCTTATTCTTTCACCAGCTGTCCTTTCATTTCTACCTCAACAGTCGCCACAATACCACATTTACTCTATTGACTCCCCTATTCAAAATATCCTCAATTGTTTTAAATTAATTTAATTCATAAAAGACAAAGTTTACAATTTCATCGTTACGGCCTTCTTTTTTGTGAGATCGTGTAGTTTAACATTATTATTATTCGCTGTTGACATTGTGAAAGCCAAATTCAAACTCTCAACACTGTTTTAGTTTTAAGAACGTATTTTTATTAGTTGATTGAATGTTTATCGGTTTAAAATTCATAACAAGCTCTGGTAATCTTGCAGTAGAGTTAACAGGCGAAAATCGAAAAAGAAAAAGAAATAAGTTTCACCAAACGCATTAAAATTTAATTTTCTACCGTTTTTGTTAAGTTTACTTGTCGACACACACACAAACACAAGATCAAAGATGGTGTCGATTGTTTAAGGTGGTCGCTTAGTTTTGAATTATTTCAGGCATAAAGGATAGTAAAAAAAAAAAATGACTTATCTTACCACTAACCCTAAGTCTGGGGGAGGTTAACCACTCGAACTGAGGGTTAGTGTTAGAGTAAGTCATTTTTTTATTACTGTTTTGTTATTCTAATGAAGCAACACAACAACAGAGGGTCAAGCAGGCATTTTGATTCTCATGTGACGAAAGAGACAGATTTCAACGAAATCTAATTTGGAGAAAAAACTTAAACAGTTTCAGAACGTTTAAAGTACACAGATCAGTAGAAAATTAAATTTTAATGCGTTTAGTTATTTTTTGCGTATATTTTTTTTTTCGATTTCTCGGCTGTTAATTATACTGCAAAATTACCCAAGCCCTCTATTATAACTCGGTTTAACGAAACATCAGGTGACTGCTTCTCCGTGAAACTGACAGTTGCATTAACGTCACACGCAACAACTCTCCTCCCGCGTTAGGGATTAAACTAGTTATTTTAAAGGAAGAGGCTATATTGCCGGTCCCGGCAAAATAACGATTCCTGCGTTATTTTGCCGGTTCATGTATATTTAACTAAATTGTTAAATATACAGTGACGCCCGGCACAATAATTATTTACTAATGTAAAGGGATCGTTATTATGCCGGTTCATTATTTTTAAAAACCTAATTGTTATGGCCTTGCGAAAGAAAAGGTAATTAAATAAATAAGGGCAAATATTTAAAAACAATTTGTTTTCATCATCAGTTGTGTCGGTTAAAGAAATAAAAAAAAAATCGACCTGCCCTATTGTGTCGGTTAAAGAAATATCTGCTTACTTTTCATAATAGAATTAATGTTGATGAATTTTCCCAACATTACTAAGTCTGCTCTCGATTTAAGTAATTGAAATTTTCCTTAAGTTATATATAAGTTATATATAAAGAAAAAAATAAGCAACAAATGTTACCAAAAGCAACATAAATTATTATTCTACCTACCTGTATAAGTTTATTTGTTTATTTTATTATTTATTTTGATAAATGATTTTTAGAAAATCACTGGATTTAAACAGTTTCTATTTTAAAATGTTCTTTCAATGAAATCATAAAATAAGTCGTAATGTCTATTCTAGACATAAGTTAACTTTACTTGTTGCAAATTTATGTTTTTAAACTCTTTCTCGTTCTTTTTTTGGACCCCGTTCGCGCCTCTGCTGAGCGTCGTAACATATACCCGTTCACTCCTAATCGAATCAACCGGAAGTAAAAATTAATTTTATCGTTATTTTAAAATATATTGTCGCTTAATAAAGTTTTAAATTATACAAAAAATCAATCAGGCAAAGATTAATTAAAAACAAACAAAAAAATCAATCAGGCAAAGTTTTAAATAAAAAAATCAAATAAAAAAATCAGGCAAAGTTTTAAATTATAAATAAAATTTCGTTTGATAAAGTTTTAAATAATACAAAAAAAATAATTTAAATAATAATAAAAAAAGTAATTTATAGTTAAATAAACACGAGCCGCCAAAATAACGTAAGACTCATTATTGTGCCGGGCGTCACTGTATGTTTAACAATTTAGTTAAATATACATGAACCGGCAAAATAACGCAGGAATCGTTATATTGCCGGTCACGGCAAAATAACGCAGGAATCGTTATTTTGCCGGGACCGGCAATATAGCCTATTCGTATTTTAAACTAGTTTATACCCGCTCTTTAGCGGTGTTGGTACAGTACCTGGGTATGTAAATGTCCATCTTTACCTAGCTTTAACTGCTTTATAGCTAATACGAACAAACATATTTGTGAAATTTCGTGCACAAAATAAGCCACTTAGTATTTGCATGAGAGAGTAAGTAACAACAATGAATGTATTTATGCATCGTTTTTTGAAAAAAAAACAAAAAACAAACATACATTTTTCAAGCAAAAATAATTCGCTTTGAACTAATGCCGATCGGCGAATACCCTTAGTTAAACAAAAATATTTATATAATGTTTTTTTTTTATGTTATTATCAGATGTTAATTTCTTTACATTTATAAAACACGTGTCCAGTTGTTTTTTTTTTTAATTCTTTAGACTTAGATGAGATTCGAACTCGGGTACTGACATCGTAAAATCTACTGCTGTAATAATGTGTAATCTGCCTATTCCTTTTTTGTCAACCAATCATGAGCGTATTTGCGTAGGAACAGACACACACCTAAAATCACAGTAACTTTTTCAAGTACATAAATAGATAAACTCTTTTTTCCCTGTATTATCCGGCTTACCTAAACTAGCGGCTCTATCGTTGAGCACTGAAGTGCATGCAACTCAAAAGGTGTTGAGCAAGAACCAGTCGATCGATCCAAGAAAATTGTTTTTTTTATTTTTTTCTCTTTTTTTTTGGGGGGGGGGGGGCATTAAAAAAAAGTAAAACTAGTTATGAAACAAAAATCAGTTATTGTCAGTTTTGTCTTTTGGGAATTTATTAAATTTAAAATTGAATTTAAATTATCTATTGTTAGTATTGTTGTTGTTATTATTGATATTGTTATTATTATCACTGTTATTGTTATTATTGTTATTGTTATTATTGTTATTATCATTATTATAATTGTTATTGTTATTATCATTATTATCATTGTAATTATTATTATCATTGTAATTGTTATTATTATTATCATTGTAATTGTTATTATCATTGTTATCATTGTTATTGTTATTATCATTATTATCATTGTTATTGTTATTATTATCATTATTATCATAGTAATTGTTATTATTATCATTATTATCATTGTAATTGTTATTATTATCATTGTAATTGTTATTATCATTGTAATTGTTATTATTATTATTATCATTGTAATTGTTATTATCATTATTATCATTATTATCATAGTAATTGTTATTATCATTATTATCATAGTAATTGTTATTATTATCATTATTATCATTGTAATTGTTATTATTATCATTATTATCATAGTAATTGTTATTATCATTATTATCATAGTAATTGTTATTATTATCATTATTATCATTATTATCATTGTAATTGTTATTATTATTATCATAGTAATTGTTATTATCATTATTATCATTGTAATTGTTATCATTATCATTGTAATTGTTATTATTATCATTGTAATTGTTATTATTATTATTATTATCATAGTAATTGTTATTATCATTATTATCATAGTAATTGTTATTATTATCATTATTATCATTGTAATTGTTATTATTATCATTGTAATTATTATTATTATTATTATTATTATTATTATTATTATTATTATTATGTGAAAGCTACGTTAATTAACGCTTACTTCCTTAAGGCTTTTTCCTATATAATTTTATCACACAAAATATATGTTAAAATATTCGGTGCCCTTCCAATCTATCGAATTGTTTACATTTTAATAGGGGTAGGGTTTACGTTTAAACTACTTAAACTGTTTTTGGGTAGTTAATGGGTAGATCACATATTGAATTAGAAACCATTCGATAGATCACATATTGGAAGGGCACCAAATATATTTGGTTTTGGGATTGAGTTATTAAAAAAAATACTTTTAATTCTTTTAATTGCCCGTAATTTGCAATTAACTAACCAAGTAACTCATCTCTTACTAAGTGTCTGTCTATCACTCTAACCCTTTCTCACTCGATGATGTTTGATGCTCGCTCTTATTTTATACAGTTTCTACCCCCACCCCCGTTCCTAACTAATTACCCCCCCCCCCCATCTCTCTCCCTCACTTATCAGTCAAAGATAATAAAGAAATGAACCGTCCATTGTAAAAAAAAAGGTTATATGTACACAACAATAATACTATTTAACCTATAGTTAGACAGAAATAGAGAGGTGGAGGTTTATTTTGGATTATGACTTTATTTAATTTTTTTTATATTTAATTGTTTTTTTTTTGTTGTTTTTTTTGTTTTGTTTTTCAAACTCGATGGCTGACCCAACATGTTACATTTTTTCTCGTGTCGATTATAATCGAAGCCATTGCCCAATCTGTTTGACAGGACGGAGCCTCAAAGTTGAAAATCGTTTCGATTTATTTTTTTTTTTTAAATGGGTAAAGTCGGATTTTTTTTACCTTAGCGACATCAGATTAATCATTAATTTTGGTAGCTCGAACGATCTCATTTTTTTTAATGTGTGCGTACGAACATGAAGTGACTTAGCGTAAGGTAACATGAAATGAAAGAGACTTATTATGATTTTGATATGTCATGGTTTATGAATTTTCAAATAAAATCAATGTATAATAAATAGATGCTGTGACCCAACGGGTAACTGGTACGTCTAGTGTTATTGCAAAAGCTTTTAATTGGTATTTAATAAAGGCTTTAATATATTTTTTTTTAATATAAGTTTGGAAGCATTTTGTTAGGTGTAATTTACAATAATAAATTTAATAATATTACAAAATTTGGCACTTGTGCAGTTTAGTAAACAGCGGAAGATAATCCACAAACGTCCAATAGATTAAAAAATTTAATAAATTTATTTATTTAATAAAATATAGTTTCTGAAAGAAAACATTGTAATAAAATAAAGTTTATTTTCAATAAAGTAACATTTTGGCTAAAACATTGTAATAAAATGTAGTTTTATTATTATGTTCGTTTTATAACATTTTAAATTATAAATAAAATAAATCACTGTCAATTTCAGAAACTATATTTTATTACAATGTTTTAGACAAAATGTTACTTTATTGAAAATAAATTATTTTATTACTATGTGTTTCTTTCAGAAACTATATTTTATTGAATAAATAAATTTATTAAAATGTTTTAATCTACTAGTCGTTACTTTCTGTGGATTATCTGCCCCTGTTTACTAAACTGCACAAGTGCCTAAAATGTTCCCGTGTGTATAATCATTAATAATTAACAGTGGTAAAATTATTAAAATACCGGCATTTTTGCTCACAAAATAGATTGCATATGTACAGTATGAATTTACGCAAAAATGGCACGGGGAATATGGAACAAGTGGATAAATAGGAAAAAATGGCACATGGAAAAAAATAAATGAAAATCTCGAATTTAGGTATTAACGGCACAAGTGAAAATGGAACTGTAAATTGGCACAGATAAAAATTATACAAGTGGATAAATAGGAAAAATGGCACATGGAAAATATAGAGCTTATCAAAATCTAGGTACAATAAATCAAGGGAAAACATTAAAAAATATGTCAAATTGAATATATATATATATATATATATATATATATATATATATATATATATATATATATATATATATATATATATTTAAAATCAAAACCCTAATCCTACTATATTTTTTCTAAATTCGCCCTGGATTTATTTATTATGCTTGCCCCTAACCTCTAACTCTGATTTAAAAAAATAAATTCGCCCTTTTATTGTGCTTGTTCCTTACTTATACAGCCAAGAACTAGTAATATATAATAACACATATACAACAAAAACTAGTGAGGCCACGGTCATGTCTTGAGGTGCATGACTGGGAGTCGTCTGAGAAAAAGGTTGGGAACCACCGCACTATGTTCAGTTTTGAGTCATTTTTTTTTTTACCTGTGCCCTTTTTACCTGTACACCATCATTTATATACCGGGGAAAAGAAATGCAAACAAGAAAAGTTGTAATAATGAAACGATGTACAATGAAGAAGAAAGTCGATAACGAGGAAAAAAAGGCACATAGAGCAGTGGTGCTACCCTTTTTCTCGGGCGACCCCAATGGTGCACCTTAAAACATGACCACGATCTGACAAGTTTTAGTTGTATATGTATCGCACAGTAGAGAGAATAAAGTTTTTAGCGAATAAAACAAGGAAATAAAAGCGTTATTCTATACAAAAAATGGGTGCTTGTGCATGTCGACATTGTAGTGAAATATGGCAGTTAAGAATAAAGTGACATGAAAACTTTAGGAAATACTTGTTATTGAAAACTATTAGCGCACACCGAAATTTACAGAAAATAATCAAGTATTTTTATTTAAGAAATTCGACTCAAATTCATAGTCCTCAACCACCGCCATTTTAGCCATTCAAGGGAGATAAAACAATATTTTTCCTAAAATAAAGACGACAAATGGCGTCACTCGATCGTAAAATCGCTAATCTTATACTTAAATTCATTTTATTTTTCGTTAACATTCTACTCGCTCATTTTCCGTAATTTGCGGTGTACGCTAATATTTTTCAATAACAAGTAAGTATTTTCTTAAAGTTTTCCTGTCATTTTATTTATAACTGCCGTATTTTACTGCCGTGTCTACATGTACGAGCACACACAAAAAAAAAAACAACGTAAAAGACGGTGAATTTAAGTTTTCTCATTTTTCTTAAAAAGATATCACACCATTTTGACAGATAATACATGTAAAAAATATTTCATTTTTACAACGTTTGCTTCATTCTACCCATAATTTGAAAACCAATGTGTTTCTTTTTTAGAATTGGGTCACCATTTATCAAGGCCAAGAACCACTCGAGGATAATGGTTAATGAAAGCCGAACGACGAGAAACAATGCTATAAACTAAGTTTGATTCCTTATGGAGTTGTTTATGACAAGTATTTGTTGACATTAGATTTAAAGAGAACTATGTTGTAGTCTACGAGGAAGTAGTCCCGCGATGATGTGTTCTACAGAAACTCTGCCCATGGAAATTCCGTAAAAGTTTAAAAAGAGGTTCCGCTTCTTGTAAATAAACATAAGCTTTCCAAATCCGACGCAGTTATTAAAAAAAAAAAGACTTTTTTTTAAAATTCTATCATCAAACATTTAGAGGAAAAAAAAAGAATTTTTCGGAATTTTTTCGGGGAGGATTGATAATTTGTATTATTTTTATTGTTTCGGTCATCTGTTCTCAGATGTGGATGTTATTCTCACAACGTTTCGGCCGATGTAACCCCCGATATTGTTTAGGTGCACCTTTTCGGACTCGGAAATCTTTATGTATAGATTTCCGATTGTGTCTACCTTGTGTTGCCCTCGTAGGAAGACGAATTAATAGGGACATAAAGATTCCCGAGTTCAACGATATGCACATGAAGAAGTCCGGAGGTTACATTGACCGAAATGTTGTGAGAATAACATCCAAGATGAGAATAGTAGTCCGAATAACCCAAATAATAATAATTTTAAAAAAACATTATGAAAATTTTTATTTTATTTTATTTTGCTTAACGTAACATTTCAGACATTTTTTCTTCTATTTTTTTTTCTTTGTAATTTTTATTTTAACAAATATGAACAATAAAGTCGGGAAGTAATTTTTACTAAATTTTATTGATCATCAATTCAAATTCTTTTTAATCCAGAGTATTTTCCGTTAATTTTGCCATTAAAAAGTGTTATATTTTTTACAGAATCACTCCGCCTCCAAATACAGTTCCTACGTGTTCTGGGCCGTTAAAAACAAATATGCTACATCGCAAATTATTACTTTGCAAGAGTTAGGTTAGGTCTAGGGTTAGCTAAGGGGTACTTTTGAACTTTCTTGGTTTGATCAACTTCGTTTTGGTTAATTTGGGGTTTTGTATTGCCTATTACTACGGTGTTAAATTATTTTCTTCGCCGTAAAAGCAAAGAAAAGACCGTAACGAGAAAAATGTTTTGTTTTTGTACATTTGTAGATTAGCACCCCCCCCCCCTCTTCCTTCCCTCCCAACATGTGATTCTACCTTTTTTTAGGCGATTACGTGTGAACACATTGAAAAACTTAGCGGAAAGAAGAAGAAAAACAAGCAAAAAAACAACAACAATTATTTTAGAATTTAGAGTGGGGGGGATCGATTTCGTATATAAATTTAACGTAAAATGATCCTCTATTTCGTGTCAATTTTCGCGTTTTAAGACAGTTGTTTTGAATAATAATTTATCAGAGTAAATAAAAATGAATTAAAATAATAATAATATCGGCCATGAAAGAATTTAAAATATCTGATACAAACGAGCTCTCTGAAGGAGTTAATATCGGGTACAAAGTTGACTTAACATCGGTAAATGAGACAATACAAAAACGGAGAATGACCGAAACGAAACTGCTCCAGTTAAAAAAGTTCAACAGCACCGTTTAGGGTTAGAGCTAGGGTTAAAGCAGGGAGAATTCTACAAAATTACCAAAATATAAACGAACAGAAAAGATGTCTTACATCATTTTGTTAATATATTTCTGATATTTTATTTTTAAAAAAATTCTTCAAATAAAGATCCAGGTGCTCAACTGAGCTCCAATCTCTGGTACCCCTTCCCCCTCTTAAACAATTCACAGCAAGAACTCGTCGTATTACCACCACTGCAAAGATGTTTCCTTACTCCCCCTATATACCTAAACCAAACGGAATTTCCATTGACAGAGTTATTTCCCGAAGAACTTCCCATCTATTGAATACATTACAACTGGATTGCTTCCCTTCAGTCTATAACATGGTCGTCTTTAAGTCAAATGCCAATAATACTTGTCGAGACGTACTCTTAGGTAATCAAATTTTGTTTATTCCGTCCATCTTTTTCCATCCTTTCATGGTGGTGTTTTTATCGTCCAACTGACAATCTCACCCCTCATCCTCGAGTGGCTTAATTTTAGGCAATTGTCAAGAACATCCAACAGAAATCGAAGGGGTGAAAACAACAAAACAAATAATCAATAAATAACTGTTACCAAAGGCAATAAAGGTTACTTTTCTACCTACCTGCATATTTTTGTTTTGTTTTAAAGTATTTTAAAGCGCTTTTTAATTTTTTTCCTAAAATAGAATGTTTTTAGGCTTTGATTCCGCAATAGCCGTCGCCGGTTTCCCGGAAATAATCGAAGTTTGAGTGGGGTGGTCTTTTTTATTTTCTTGGGTGGTAGGCGTGGGAGAAAAAAAAACAAAAAAAACAAATATACAAGTATTTTTCCAAACGTAATAAAATTTATTTTTCTGCCTATATGAAAGGAGAAAAAAAAAGTTACACACTTCGGTGGTTTCCGGAAATTTATTTTGCATGTAATCAGATCGTAAATGTAAATAAAAGAACTTTAAAATACTTTAAAACGCAAAAGAAAATTAGTCCAGTAGGTAGAAAATTAAGTTATATTGTTTTCTTTTTTGTTTTCACCCTTTGATTCTCTGTTGGAAATCCTTGACAATCGTAGATTTTTATAAATACTACCGTATATTTTAGGTTAGGTTAGATTCATACTCCGGAGAGCTTCGATACATGCTTCAGTGACTACACTTCATCGGAACTCAAAAATAATTATTTTTGAGCTCCGATGAAGTGTAATCACTGCAATGTGACTGCCGTTGCGTAAGCAAAATTAAATGATTATATATATATATATATATATATATATATATATATATATATATATATATATATATATATATATATGAGTGTCAGGTTGTATATGAAAAGAAATCAAATAAAGTGCTCGATCATATAAGAGAGCTAATATAATTTATTTAGATACTGTATATTACATATTTCAGCAATGTACCGCGGTTTCATCCAAAAGGGCAGATTTAGACATCTTTCGTATTTTTTTTTCAGACCAGATATAACAATAACATTACAAAAAGAACAAAAAATACGAAACACCGATTCAATAAATAAAAATAAACAAACATGTCAAGTCGATAAAAACATATTTGAATCACCTCTTTCAGCTCCATATCGAACAGTTAATCCGATACATAACTTTATTCCCAAAAACGACAACGAAAAAGCACACTAGTTTCGCAGGCCCAAACGGTAAATTATGCAGCCACCCATTTCGTATTTTTTCAGGTATAATAATAACATTACAAAAGAACAGATAATTAAATAAATAAATAAAACTTGTTAACAGATAAATAAATAATAAATAAAACCTCCTAAAAAATGAAGGCCCTCCTTGAGCCCTTGTTAATCGCTTCCCACACCGGATTTTTTTCGGGGACACCCTCAGAGATGCACCGTTTTTTTCTGTCATTGTTGACGCCATTCCCTGTCAGGCGTGCCTACAATCCTTTCAGCTTGCCGATGATTCCACTGGGCACGAAGATTTACTAAAGATGTCTAAATCTGCCCTTTTGGATGAAACCGCGGTACATTGCTGAAATATGTAATATACAGTATCTAAATAAATTATATATATATATATATATATATATGAGAGAGAGAGTTTATATAAAAAATATATTTTTCAGGTATATAACCCTTAAATTGTTAAAAAAAAAAAACAAGCTTAATGAGAATCGGCTTACGCTGTGTCAGATATTTGGGGAATTTATCTTTAATTGTCATCGTAAAAGTGAGGGTTTTTTTTTCGCATTTTTTTTACTTGTCATTCTTATCTTTCTTGAAGACCTTTCTTCCTATTTGTTTTGAACTAATGTATATTCTTTTTTTTTCGTTAAATGATTGTTCTCTGAAGAACAGCTTGGAAGATCAAATACTCCTTTTCTTCTTACCAGGTTGCGAAACGCGCGTAAGACGAAATGAAAACAAATATAGGCATTTGCCGAAATAAAGAAATAAAAAATAAATAAAAAATTATGATTGTGGACTGATTTTTTGGTCATTGGAATTCAATCAACCCGTCTATATAGATAGAGTGAGAGAGAGAGAGTGTCAGTGAATTAATTTTAGCAGTACTGGGACGGGTATTATAGTAACCTAATAAAATGAAAACAAATGAATTCGCTATGTTTCTGAATTTTTTAGACGAGGATTGATAATTTGTATAATTTGGATTATTCGGACTACTGTTCTCATCTTGAATATTATTCTCACAACGTTTCGGCCGATGTAACCCCCGGCCTTCTTCAGGTGTATCTTTTCAAACTCGAGAATATTTCTGTAAAACTCGGGAATCTGGAGGGAATTTCGAACAGATCCCGTTATTTAATCCACGAGGGTAGCATGTTCTCGTTTCGTCAGTAATTCGCAATTCT
>OY744524.1:68624008-68689008 GCA_963556195.1 Sepiola atlantica | reverse complement strand
AATGAATACAACAGATATGAACTGACCATTAAAAAGCCACACGACTCTGCGGAGGAGGGATTCAATGCTAATAGATATAGAAATAATCTATGTATCCTGTGAAGACTCTGCTATATCTATCTATCTCTTATATATATATATATATATTATAGAGATAGAAGAAAAAAGAGTGATAAATATGCGACGATTGTCCAAATTTATTTCAAATTTCAATTGTTCAATGCATATTACATATATATATACACACGCATTGAAAATATAGATATAATGCATCATTATTTACATATGTAGTATATCAGTCTTTACATTATATATATCAATTTATACATGATATACAATTACATAAGAAATACATGCATAAATATATATATATATATATATGCATATATTTTTATGTAATTGTTTTTATTGGGGATTGAAGCGTCCGTTGTTATTTTCTCACTACTACTTCGATTGTCTCACTTCCTAAGTTATTAAGATGCAGAAAATTGTATTATTAGTCACTCTTAACTTTATAGGATGTAGTTTTCGTTAATATATTTTTTAAATTTATGTTATACGTACATACATGATATATATATATATATATATATATATATATATATATATATATATATATATATATATATATATATTAATGTATACTTTATGTATATATATATATATATCAATTTATACTTTATATCTATCTATATATATATATCAATTTATACATGATATATATATATATATATATATATATATATATATATATATCAATTTATACATGATGTATACATATCGATTTATACGTAATGTGTATATCGTTTTTTACGTTATAGATATATATATATATATATATATATATATATATATATATATTTTTTTTTTTTTTTTCCTTCACTTAATTTGGTCAAAATTTTGTTCATGATCTAACTTAGATATCTCCAAATTAAATCAGTTCTAAGTAAAATCTCAAGTCACATTTTGGGAGATTACTTTGGTTCTGTTCATCGTAGAGACCCGTTATTTAACGCCACGTTTAGCCAATGAAATCTTACATCTTATATGATCTCGAACCTTGACCTTGAAATGTTTTGTCATTGTCGAAATTTTCACGGAATTTGAACTTCTGACTTTTTCAAATTTGATGGGTGTATATGATGTTCTTTGATAACAATAACCACCAATTTTAACCTCATCAAATGAATAGTTAAGTTATCAAAGTTTCCATGGAATGATACAAACCACCATTCAAAATCTTAGCCTCATCAGATATATAGTTTTTGAATTATCAAGGTTTTCATGGCAGTATAATAACCACCATTCAAAATCTTAGCCTCATCAGATAAATAGTTTTTAAATTATCAATGTTTCCATGGCAGTACAATAACCACCATTCAAAATCTTAGCCTCATCAGATAAATAGTTTTTGAATTATCAATGTTCCCATGGCAGTACAATAACCACCATTCAAAATCTTAGCCTCATCAGATAAATAGTTTTTGAATTATCAATGTTCCCATGGCAGTACAATAACAACCATTCAAAATCTTAACCTCATCAGATAAATAGCTTTTGAATTATCAAGGTTTCCATGGCAGTACAATAACCACCATTCAAAATCTTAGCCTCATTAGATAAATAGTTTTTGAATTATCAAGGTTTCCATGGCAGTACAAGAACGATTATTCAAAATCTTAGACTCAGTAGATAAATAGTTTTTGAATTATCAATGTTTCCATGGCAGTACAAGAACGACTATTCAAAATCTTAGCCTCATCAGATAAATAGTTTTTGAATTATCAATGTTTCCATGGCAGTACAAGAACGACTATTCAAAATCTTAGCCTCATCAGATAAATAGTTTTTGAATTATCAATGTTTCCATGGCAGTACAAGAACGACTATTCAAAATCTTAGCCTCATCAGATAAATAGTTTTTGAATTATCAATGTTTCCATGGCAGTACAAGAACGACTATTCAAAATCTAAATAAACAAAACCCATGATAACTACATCGTGGTTCTTTTTACACAATGTTACAAGTATAAATATTACTTGAAATCTATCTTCTAACTCCAAGGAACCGTCAAAATATTTTATGACCGACCCATCAAATTGATTTAGTTGTAAATTGCTCTTTCGTAAAGTTGGCTTTCCAATGAGTTACCTGAATTTTTTTGCTATAAGCATTACCTCATCAATTCGCATATCCAAATCAAAGTTGTTGATTTAAATTTTCAATACAATGTATTTTTTATTTTGTTCAATTTTTCTACATTCTTATTTTTTCGTTTTCTTCAGCTCTTTCAAAGTTTTTTCTCATTTATTTTTGAATTTACACACTGCTTGTAAATTGTTCTTTTTTAAAGCAATTTGTACACATTTTTCTAAATGCTGGGCATTTTATCTTTTTTTTATTTTGTGTTAAGGTCTACAATACCAACGTATAAAGACATTGTTTAACATGTAAGTATCGGCGAATATTTGCTCGCTGGGCTGATTTTTATACTGTTCGTATTTCTACATCAAACTTTGTTGTTGTATTAAGTGTTGGAGACGCTTTTTCCTTCAGTAGAAATGAAGAATCAAATCAAAAATAGTTTTTCATGGCTTACATTTTATTGTTATGGAATGCCGACATTATTTTGTCAAACTCAGCTGTACACATACAGTCAGCTCCCCAACCTCAGCTGGAGGGAGCAAAAGGTGGAACGTCTGCTCACCTTGATCTCCGATCTAGCTCTGTTGTTTTTCACCAATTCTCTCTCGATCAGTGATCCTAATTCTAGAAACCGTTTTCCTTCAAACACAGTCCTCAAATCCAACAATCAAACATTGTTTATGCTTCCATTTTTTCTTCTCAATCTTGAAATTATCAAAACAACCACAGTCGCATTCTAAAGGCGGTCTCTACCCACACCCCTGATCTATACCTCGTTACCATCTAGATTATAATTCTTATTCACTAGCCTGCTTCTCCGATCATCCCGGGTAATCTCGTTACATATAATATAAGCACATAAAATAATCTGATTAGAATCTATCTTCTTTAATTAACCGTAGAATTTCCAAAGGCGTCACTAGTTCTGTAATTAGAATGAAGAAATAAATCTCATTTCTTCAGTATAATTGCAGTTATATTTATCTGTATTTAAAGCCGACAGTCATATCATACTTCTGGTACTTCCGGATAAACAGTTTCAATATTACTGGCAAGAAAATTATTTTAACGTCCATTCATCTATATACTGATAACACTCTGATAGTCTTGTTTGGTTGTTTGTAGATTGAATGTTTTAGATTCTGAGAGGAAGGGCGAATGAGAATAGACGTGATGGAAAAAGGGAACTAGAGGAAGGGGTAGAAGTGGTGTAAGCAGAACAATGATGTAAATAATAAGTGAATGAGACGAGGAGGAGAATGAGGTAATGATTTTTTTTAAATATAGAAACGAGTGACATTTTTACCAGAGTGAATTGGATGCCTAATGATTCTTATTGGATGCCTAATGATTCTTATTGGATGCCTAATGATTCTTAAAAGTAGATTTTCAAAAATACTACCGTATATTTTAGGTTATGCTAAGTTATGTGCATACTCGAGAGAGAGAGAGAGAGAGGGAGAGAGAGAAAGAGAGGGAGAGAGCTAGCTTCACTACATGCTTGAGAACAAGATTCTACCACTTATCACGGTCTTCGGACTAAAGGTCGATTATTTTGTTGTTTCATCAAATGAGCAGATAGTACTTGCTAAATGCATCTTCAAGGCTGGCTAGGTATACAGCTCAGACCCTTTTACGGATCTCTGCTGTCAGAAATGGTCTTCCATGAAGATGCAATCTTCTCTCTGCCGAAGTATCCGTCTGTTGATGGTCGTAACAAGAACCACAACCACCCGTAAAGAATAGAGAGATTTTTGTTCAAGGTTTACTCCTCTAGATCTGCCGTGTTCTGTCTATGCCATGCACATTAACAGGCTAATCTTGTGACGGATGTGGCTCTTCACCATGTATTGACCACGGGAACTACAACAATTACTCATAAAGAATAGAGGGATTTTTGTTCAAGGTTTACTCCTCTAGATCTGCCGTGTTCTGTCTATGTCCATGCATGGTAACAGGCTAATTTCGTGATGGGTGTGTCTCGTTACAATGCATAAACTATAATTGGTCCCCCAATTTATAAAATCGGGGGACTTATGTTTTGAGGCATGTCCGTATGTCCGTCCGTCCGGATTTTTCTCCGCAATCATCCATTGAATTTCTCTGAAATTTTGCATTAAGTTGTAACTTTGGTCAGGTTAGAAAGTGACATTCTCCGATTTAAAAAAAAAATCTGGTTAGCCCTTCCCCCCCAGGGGGTCAAAAGGCCCCGAAATGGCAAAAAATGACATTTTTTGCCCCATAACGTTTCATCCATCCATTCAATTTCTCTGAAACTTGGCCAACATGTGGAGACAATTGTTCCTAATAGAAAATAAGTATCGCTGACCTTGGAAAAAATCTGGTTCGCGCCCTCAGGGGGTCAAAAACCCCCAAAATGGCAAGAAATTACCCTTTTCTCCCATAACGTTTGATCCATCCATTCAATTTTTCTGAAACTTGGCCAAAATGTAGAGGCAATTGTTCTGGATATAAAATGAGCATCCTTGACCTCAGACAAATTCTGGTTCGCGCCCCCAGAGGGTGAAAGGGGAGGGGTCAAAAATGCCCCAAATTGCCCAAATGTATTGCATTTTACACTCGCCACATCGAGTCACATACAGAGGGGGGCCACGCACGCGCGGCTTGTTCACTATGGAGAGGCTGTATTTTGTATATCTATTATAAATGGAGATTTAGTGTCTGTCTGCAGGAAGCCGAAACTATATGATTACTTCTATTAATTGTACGATTCTACTACATTTTAATGCTTAATTCAATTTACTATAATATTTTAGACTTATATATATACTAGCAAAAACTACCCGCCCTCCGGTCAGCAATAAATCTAGCTGTAGCATTATCTACAGACAAACAAAGAAACAATGTTTGTTTTTTTCACATTTTCGTAATTTGAAGAAAAAAAAGAAGGTTATAGTCATGGTGTTATTTGATGTATTCCAATGTTGAGATTTGATTTTGTTTAAGTATAAAAATGAATTGCCCATAATGAAAGCAATGAATGGAAAATTCGGGGTGATTGTCAAGAATAACCAACAGAAAAAAAGGGTTGAATAAACAAAAACAAATAATCAACAAATAACTGATACCAAAGGCAATAAAGTTACTTTTCTACCTACCCACCTATTTTCGTTTTTGTTTTAAAGTATTTTAAAGCGTTTTGATTGCATTTTAATAATTCGTTTAAATCCGATCGCGTTACAGTACCATTTGTAAGATGGCGTAAGCGGATGTTCCCGAAGTTTGTTTTTAGAGTAAACAAATAACTGTCCTAAATGCCATAAAATTTACTTTTCTACCTAATTGAAAGGGGAAAAATACATTTAAAAAGCCCTCAGACTTTGTAGACGTAATCTAACGTAATTTATTTGACCGAACTTTTTAATTGAAATAAAAAAAATAAACGCTTTAAAATACTTTCAAGCGCAAAAAAATCATACGCAGGTAGGTATAAAAGTAACTTTTATGCGTTTGGTAACTGTTATTTGTTGACAATTTGTTTTTTTTGTTTTGCGCATCCTTTCTTTCTATTGGTTATTCTTGACAGTCACCTAAAGCGGAAATCAATTGTTCAAATAAAAGAATTATATATTCCTGCACAATTGAAAATGGTTACTTTATGTTTTTCGTTTTTTATTATTAAAGACAGAAAAATAAAAATAAAACTTAATGACGATTTTAAAAACACATGAATCTATTTTTAAAATTTTTTTTTGTAATTTATAAAGCTTTTGTAAATTTAAAAGCTTAGAAGAGACGTGTTCTTTATTCTGAGAGTATGATATCATGATGAACAAACAACATGCAGTGACCCCAGAGAATTGGTAATGTCTGAGAGTATGATATTATGACGAACGACCTCCCCCCCCTCCCCCCAAAAGTAGGAGTTAATGCCTGGGGGCATGATATCATGACAACAGAATAGAGAGTACACTACCCCCCCCCCCCACACACACACACACACGCAAAAAAGGAGAAAGTAATCATGAGAGAATGGTATCGTGATGAACGAACGTATACCATACTGACCCCCCCCCTCCAACAAAAATAGGAGGTGATGACTGGGAGGAATTTATAATGACGAATAAAAATATACTACACATAATTAAATAAGCATAAACCGTTTTAATGTGGAGAAATCTTTCGCATATTATTCATTTAGATGACATTAAAAACAATGACAAGTTTGGTTGTCCACGTAAAACGCTGAAATGAAAATCGGGCTGAAAAATATAGTCGCCATCTTTATTAACAAATAGAAATATGCTAACCAAGGAAGAACGATAAGTTCTTTTCATAATTTTCTAGTTAAAAAAAACATGTTTATAAACTTTAATTATAGTTCTTCCTTCGTTGGCCTCTTTCTCGACTTGCTTAGATGGCGACTATATTTTTCCGACCTAATTTTTATTTCGCCGTTTCACGTTTACAGTGAAACTTGGCATAACAAATAAAACATTAAAACAAATAAAACATTAAAACAAATAAAACATTAAAACAAATAAAACATTAAAACCCCTAAGTTGTTGTTTTTTTTCTACTAAAACATTGGTTTCATTTTAAAAAAATATAAGTTGCTTATAAGTAATGACGAAACCTATTTCACTCTAAATAATTTACGTGACTGAAATAGGAATTAACCTCAAATAAGAAAAGAAAAGCAAGCACCGCTGTTTGTTTTGTTTTTTTAAATAATTAGCGATGTATTTCTAACAGGATTCATTAAGTGTAAATAAACTTTAAATTGAAAACAATTACAGTTTAAATAGAAAATTCAATTTCATTGGTTTGCCTTTTTAGTGAAATTTATTTTAATTTCATACTACGTATATTTATAATTTTTCAGGAAAAAATGTTGAGTTCTTACAGAGGAGATGATTCCGGGGAGGACTGTACTATCTGTTCGCCATATTATTTACTCCTTCCCAGGAGTTAGGCACAAGGCCAGTTTTATCTTTCTCCCACAAGTAAGATGTGACCCAAGATTGGGTCGGGAAAGTGAGGTTTGAAAAGCCAGCGTCCGAGAAGTGAGCACTCTGTCCATTAAAAATTGCCTGGGCAGCCCCGTCGGCATTCCCCGGTAGGGGCGCCTCAGACAGTAAGCAATAAACTTACTCCTCCCTAAAGAGGGGAGGCACAGCCTGGGAGGGTGGACCTTCTAAAACTGACCAGGACAGACCCATTGACCGGCGTAAATCAAGCCCCAAAGGACAAGACAACACCAGTATGGGGTGCAGTATCCATCGGAACATATACTACACTTTTTCAGCGATATTTGACGGAAGTTTTATATAAATTATCTCCCTTGAAAATGAAATTCTAAAAGTTTTTAAAACTCTATCGATTTTTTTAATAAAATCTCTTTAAATAATGTTATTAATAATTAAAATAATAATAATACTATAGATAAAACGTTTGCGTGTATAGAAGAAAATTTGGCGATACAAATTAGAAATGTATATTAGAAAATAGGCCTATCGAGATTTGTTTGAGATATATTTAGATTCCTATATATACGATATTTGAAAATATTCTTTTATCATTAGAATGAAATAAGTTTAGTCAGTTTTGATCTTAATATAGTTAGTATAGATGAAAAACACTTTCGTATTTATTCATTATATATATATATATATATATATATATATATATATATATATATATATATATATATATATATATATATATATATATACGCCAGGCCGACTAAATAATTTAAATAATTTAGTTAATACATCCGGGTCTGCTATTGCTGCCCATCTCATAAATAGCGCCGAATGTGCGTCGACGTACACTAGTAACTGGTTTTCTGTCATAAGTAGATCGCATTCTCTATTCCACCTCAAAGTCCTGGAAGCCATATATATCAAGTCAATCAAACGTTCCCTTTGTAAGCAAAAGGAATGGCTTTTAGGACTTAATATGATCAACTTATGACTCTCCTCCCCATATTTTTTTTTTTTCCTCCTAAACTTGTCACTAGTGTCCATTACAAATTATTTTTAGGTTTTAGTCGTATTCAATCACTTCCACGTTTTACTCTGATGAGTGTAGACGAAATCCGGTTCAGTACATTAATTAATTTCTTTTTAATCGTTTTCTCTCGTTTTTTATATTTGTTTAATCTCATTCGACCCTCCAAAAAATGTCCCAAACGTCCGTATTCCTCGCCGATATATATATATAATAAATAATAAAGTATATAAATAAACAAATATTAATAAGATGACAAGCTTTAAGCTGAATAATTATACAATTAAATTATGATAGGAATAATTAATATTGATATCCAATTAGCTTATCTAAACTCATTTTCTGCGTATCTACCATCAATTCTCCGCGGTATTTCATCAACAGTTGTGTCCATCTCGCCTTTTCAACCACTCGGTCATATTTTTGATCTTTTGATAATGAGAGGTTCAGCTCTCGAAAATTAAAATTTACCTTTTCCGGAACTTTTTAAATTGCTTGACAGTAAACTTTTTTCTATTTACTGCTTTGGTATTTAATCTGTTTTAACGTGAAATATTAATAAATTGATTTGAGATTCCATTCTTATTTTCTCTTCTCATTTAATTTTGTTCATCTGTTCCACCTTCCGGTACCTATATCACATTGCTCCTGCCTCGGATTACAAACTTTATATATATATATATATATATATATATATATATATATATATATATATTCGACATAAAGATATCCGATTTCGACAAGGTACACCTGAAGAAGGTCGGAGATTACATCGGCCGAAACATTGTGATAAAAACACCCAAAGATGTAATTGAACAAATTCAAATATCTTTTTATGGGTAAGCATTTACCTAAATGCTAAGGGGGTACATGGTTCCCTTATAAATACATACACATTGCTCTTTATTGTAGAGTGGAGGATTGAAAATGAAGAGTAGAAAGTGGACCTTGTGTTTACTTTCGGCAGCCTCGCAACTCTCGCTTCCCTTATTTTGTCCTTTAGTCATCACGTTCCATGAGCGATATTTCTGACACGGGGGAGGGGGGGCTGTTTTCTGGGTCGGAATCTATCCATCTAACACTTATCGTTGGCTAGTTTTTTTGCTTTTTTTACCTTAAATTAGTAGTTTTTTAGCTCCTTACATCAAGTGGCTTCATGCCTTGTCTCGAGCGATTTTCAAAGAAAAAAAAAACTAGGGATGAAGCAATCAAGTTAACGGCAAACTTGCGTTTGTGTGTCTTCAAAAAAAAATTTTTTTTCTTAAACCTTCTGAAGGTTTGCTAAGAAAATAAGTAAATAAATAAATAAAAATTTAAAAGAAAACAACAAAAAAACAAGCTTGTCAAATATTCAATCTATTACCCCCCCCCCCTCAACTGTCCGCGGTCTGATTTAGCATCTCTGATATAATCTTTACGACGAAAAAAAAAAGCGACACATTTTTCTTTCTTTTTTTATGTATTTTTTTGTTTATCTGCTTCAAGGCCTCGGTCCGTTTTGAAATATTTTTGGATTATACACAAACACACCCACATATTAATTTATGTATTTCAAATACTCTCATTAATCATAGCGTCAATGAATTAAACATGACACTCTTAGAAAGAAAGGAAAACCATGCCTAAAACAAAATGCCTCATGAACTGACTGAACTCATTGTAAAGAAAAGAAAATGTTATTGATTTTTATTGGAAATCGATGTTTTCACGGAAAAAAATCCATATATTTGATCTCAATCACTGTTATTATTATTTTTACTATTGGGTCACCATGTACTAAGGCCAAGAGCCACTCGAGGATAATCGGCTTGAATCCTTACCTGGCACAGTCTTGAGTATTGATTTACTCCTCTCCAGGAGTTAGGCACAAGGCCAGTTTTTATCTTACTCCCACAAGTAAGATGTGACCCAAGGTCGGGTCGGGAAAGTGGGGTTTAAAAATTGCCTGGGCAGCCCCGTCGGCATTCCCCGGTAGGGGCGCCTCGGGCAGTAAGCAATAAACTTACTCCTCCCCAAAGAGGGGAGGCGAAGCCTGGGAGGGTGGACCTCCTAAAACTGCACAGGACAGACCCATAGACCGGCGTAAATCAAGCCCTGAAGACCAAGACAATACCAGTCTATGGGGTGTAGTATCCATCGGAACAGATACTACACTTTTACAGTCTTGAGTAGGTCTCATATAAGTAAAGGATACGTCCGTGACAATCAGTCTCACAGAGTCTGTGTCATTTTTGAGTAGATGATGGTCTGAGGTATGGTCATGTGCAGCTCAAGGACGTCCATTCTACAAGGCTGTCACCTTTTCTCTTTGAGAAAGGGTTAGTTTATTGCCAAATCCCCTGAGGCGCCCTTACCGGGGAATGCCGATAGAGGTGCTCAATCATTTTTGTGTAGGCCAGAGTACTCATCCTCTTAAGTGCTAGCTTTTCCAAACCTGACCTGACCTTGTGTCTGACTTCCTGCAGAGGTAAATACCAACTTATTGGGTGGTTTATGATAAGTATTTGTTCACATTGGATTTGAAGACGACCATGCTGTAATCTGCAGGGAAACAGTCATGTGGTAATGTGTTCCATAGACAGGAAGCCCTTGCAAAGAAACTCTGTTCATGGAAATTCCGCCTGATTCTCGACACATTGAAGCAGAAAGTAAAATCTTTTTCAGTTGTGGTAAGCAAGCGAGTTCTTGTTGTGAATGTCTTACAAGGAGGAATCAGAAATTAGAACTTGAAGCTAAAAAAATTAGGTTGAGCTCAGTTTTAGCGTCCTAAATTAATGAGAGCTTATAATTTTTTTTTAAATATATACAAAAATGAATTAATTTCCCCCAAAATAAAAGGGTTTTTTTTATTTTAAAAAGAAATAAAAAAATTTCCGACTCCTAAAATAATATAAAAAAAAGATTGAAAAAAAAATCGTCTCGGATAAAACGAAAACAAAAGGAGATGGCGTCTGAATATGCCATCTCCCTTTGTTTTCGTTTTCTCCGAGGCGATTTTTAAAAGACGAAACTACCTATAAATAAATAAGTAAATAAAACACCAAATAAAATAAAACCTTTAAAGCACAAAACTATAAATATATAAACATAAAATAAAATAAACATTTTTTTTTATTATTAACTGATCAATAATTATTCAAATATTTATGATTATATAAGTGTATGTATATGCAATATGTGGATATATGTCAAAAAAAGAGCAGAGAATAATATTCATTAGTTTCTTAATTTATGTGTGACTGTATTGTATGTATTCATGTTGGAAGAAAAAATAACATCACAGCCTACATAACCATCACATACCACATGCTCTATCAATAAATATACACAACTAAAAAATCGGAATAAATAAAGACACTCAAACAATAAATAAACTAGTAGATATCATTTCCATCTCTCTCCCACACTTATATATACATATTGCATATGCATACAATTTTATGCTCATAATTAAGTTACTGATATGGGGTTAATCAATAATACACTAGTAATTAAATAAATGGGAATAAATAAATACATTCACACATAAATTAAGAAACTAATGAATATTATTTCCTTGCTCTTTTTTTGACATATATTCACATATTGCATATACATACAGTTATGTAATCATAAATATTTTAATAATTATAGATCAATTAATAATACACAAATAATTAACTAAATAAATATAAATACATTCACACATATTTCAAAATAAATATTGATTACTTAATGAGACACAAATAAGGTAATAAAATAAATAGGAATAAATAATACATTCACACTTAAATAAATAAACTAATAGATATTATTTCTTCCTTCTCTCTTTTTGCCATAATTTTCGTTTTGCATCAGAATTTGTGTCTCAAAATAGAAAAACACTTCACGCGTTTATATTCATAAAAAATATAATTATTTTTCTTTCTTCTTTCCTTTTTAATTCGAAACATGACAATAAGTTTAGACTTCCGCCTCTCCCCTACCCAATATCGGTCACGCTCGGTTTTGACACAAATGACCCAGACACTATCTCTTTCCCTAAGCTAAAAATAGAAATAATTAATAACTCCCAACTATCACCCCATTTCCTCTTTCATTTGAACTGCGTGAACTGCTGCTGATAACGGGTTAACCAAAATCGCCTTTTTTCAATTTTTCCTTTTTCATTCACAGCCATGTCGAAACTCGAACGGTTTTAGGCAAATCAAAATTAATGATTGTATGATTATTTCTGCATTTTTCTTCATGAAGAAGTCTACAATTAAGACGAAACGTTGATGAATACATAAATAATATAGTTTTTGGCTTTCCTTTGTCATTTTTCATTACGTCGGATTATTTTATCCCCATTTTTTTTCATGGATATATATATATATATATATATATATATATATATATATATATATATATATAGTTTTGAAAGGTTCATACTTTTTTTAAGCATCTGAATGAAATTTAGTAAAAAAGAAGTGTGGTAAATAAATAACCATCAAAGCTGGTAATAGATGCAATATTTATTTTATTTAAAAGAAAAGACAAAATCGAAACCGATTTTTCTTTCTTTTTTTTTCCTATAAACTGTCATATAACTATGAACTATAAAAAAATAATGACAGTTTATAGGAAAAAAAAAAAGAAAGAAAAATCGGTTTCGATTTTGTCTTTTCTTTTAAATAAAATAAATATTGCATCTATTACCAGCTTTGATGGTATTTTATTTACCACACTTCTTTTTTACTAATATATATATATATATATATATATATATATATATATATATATACACACACATAATATTATTATAAAATTTCTTATTCTTATCCACATACATATATGTTTCATCTTTTTTTCAGGAATCACCAGTGTTAAGTATAACTGTTCTGCTGATCGCATGATTCGAACCTCAAATCCAAGTCACCTTTTTACTTCCAAGTCTCACACCCCTCTCTCTCTCTCTCTCTTTCTCATTTTATATTGATATATATATATATATGACATATTTATGAGTATATATGATAGATATCAATGCATCGATTCATTTTTACACCTATGTTTTAGATCTATATGATGTCGCTTTTGCTCCCTCACAAAATCATACTTTTCTTTTCAGACAGGATGAAGCACTTGATAAGATTGACGACCATTAATCTAAAAAGTAATAATCATTCACACAACTCACAACGTTTTATGCTAAAAGCGTTTCAATAAATTATTCAATCTGTAAGCAATATTGTCCGACGATCAGCTTTCAATGGAGACAAAATGATGATATGTTATCACCATTCCGAATAAAAATATGGAGATGAAAAGCTTACAATGGAGGGGGGGGGCGCAGTTTAGATTAAGATTCACAGACAATGAGGATCGATTTAGATGTCCGGAAAGTACAAATCACTAAGTGTGAAAACACTTATATGGAGGTCATAAGTGCGTGTGTATATATATATATATATATATATATATATATATATATATATATATATATATATATATATATATAGTAATTGAGGTAAAATAAAAATCCAAAGAATTTCCACCGGGTTTATAAAAAGTGCTCAATATTAAATAGAACTTTTATATATAATTATTTTTATTCATACAGACATGTACATAATCCGCGACACTGGCATGTCGATGTTATTGATCAACAGCTGTTAGAAACTGAGGTCTCATCAGGTGGAAAGAAAATCTGATCCTTCCTTCAGAACATATTTGGAAATATATATATATATATATATATTAGTGATGGGACGATTCCAATATTTTTCTTATACCGATACAATTACTGATTCTTTTCTAAATTCCTGCTTCCGTTACAATTAACGATTCCGATTCCAATAACAAAAGTGCCTGAAAGAACACAGTCACAGCATAAAAGTAATAACATATGCAACTATAGACCCCGTATCGAAAGAGTAAACTCTTTCGATATAATTTAAATAGCGTTTATTTAAGCACGTTTATGTAGAAAGTTTCCGATATTTGGAGCTTTTCTTATCGCAAACTTTTTCCTAAAATGAAAAATTAGATTAGAATATAAATATACCAAAGTTATTTTTTAAAAATCAACTAACAATTTGTTTACGTTAGTTTTTATATACAATTTTGCACTGGAACAAAATCTATAAAAAACGGGTATGTTCATTTTTTTTGTATCTCACTGATAAGTTATAAAAAAATCATACGCATTTAATTTTTTTTTTTTTTTTCAGAAGTAAAATAAATTTATATCGTATTTTTTTATGTTATTATGATGTATAGATTTAATTTTACTGCTAGTCTAAAAGCAATTTTATCATTAGTACCAGCAATGGAAAATTAAGTTCAATTTTTTTTTTTATAGAATCGTTTTTGAAATCGGAAATTAAGCTAAAATTTTACCGATTTTGATACCACCAAAAGTTCTAATTTTTTGGATTGTCGATTAATCGTCCCAACACTAATATATATATATATATATATATATATATATATATATATATATATATATATATATACGTACATAGATAATAAACAACAACAAATATTTTATATTTGTCGCTCCTCGTAAAATAAGTAGAGCACTCTAAATGGTAGTACAAACACAGCATGACGTCACTTGCTTTATATGCATCATTCCTTCTTTAATAGAAGTAGAATGCCTCGACATCAAGCCGCTTTTATATGTGTTTAATTATCATTGTTTATCGGCTATTCAAATATTGAGCGCGCGGTTAACGACGTTGGATGTAAGTTGAAAAATACTTATAATCCAGGGTTTCGAATCGTACGACCGGTAGTGAATAGTCAATCATATCAATATGATTGAAAAGGGACGAAACGTATACGTACATAGATAATAAACAACAACAAATATTTTATATATATATATATATATATATTGTTGAATATAAGAGACAACTCATGTCTAGATATCCTTTGGTAGATCATTTCAATAGTCTGAATCAGGAACTTAGTTTCGGAGGGGAATTGGCTGCTGAATTTGCGATAGTTTCGATTTGTCTTCCAAGTACTTTCAGACCGATTCGGGTCCATCTTCAGGGGAATAAGGCTAATCAGGTACAGACCATGTGTTAGTATTATAGAAGGTTTTGTACTTGGGAGACAAATCCAAACTATGGCCAATTCATCAGCCAATTCCCATCCGAAACTAAGATTCTGATTCAGACTATTGAAAGGATCTACCAAAGGATATCTAGACATGAGTTGTCTCTTATATTCAACAATACTTGCCTGCAAGAGAAGATGCTGCTTAAATATACATATATATATATGTATATATAGGAAATAAAGAGATAAACCAATGAATTAATAAGTATTGGTTTATATTTTTCATTTGAAAAAGAATTTAGTCAATTATGAGTTCTGTAAGGAGCAAAAAATTCATGTAGCAGAAAGTCTTTGTAATAATGAATCTCAAAATATTCAAATACATCATGAGATTCTAAAAAACTTTGGAGATTACTCATTACAAAGACTTTCTGCTCATTTTCATTCGTACATGAATTTTTTGCTTTAAAAAACAATTACAATCAATTATGAGTTCTGTAAGATTTATTTCAATTAATGTCACTTGACTTACATTCTATCATAGACAATCTAAGCTGAATACATTCTTGGGCCCCACCCCAAAATTGGATGTATAAAATGCAAAAAAATAAGAATTAAAAAGGTAATGTCGTGTTATGAACAGGTGGCAGGAGGAAATAGTGTTCCTAATTCAATCCCGGGCAGCGCAGAGTCTCCCTGCTAATAAATAAATGGAGACACTAGTTTGAAAAATGAAGAAAAATAATTGTATCTTTTCGTTAATAATTTAGTTTTTATTGATACTAACGTTGGTGAAGTCATCTACTCTGTAAGGGCTTTTCTTGTCGTTATGGAAATTGGTAGTAAAATTGATATCTGATCGAGTGCATTCAACATTTTCATCTTTAAAATAAATATTTGGGGGAGAAGATTCAGAGATGTATTTCGGTAAAAATCGGAACTTGATTCGTCTTTCTTCGTTTGTAGTCAGAAGTGCTGATGCCACGACCGTAAATATATGGATACCTATTCCTAAAAAGCATCCACATATTTTTGGAGAAGATTCAAAGATATATTTACCTTTATCAGGCAGACAACTTAAGACCTTTATGAAATAGATAATTGTGTTCTGTCAGAGATTATGTACTTACCTGCAAAATAAAAAGAAAGAGAAATTAATTAATAACCAGAAAAAAAAGAGTATAACAATATAAATAAAACACAAATAGAAAATAAATAAAATTTACTTATATTTTGTCAAAAATTCAGAGAAAGTATTTGATCATATCAGCCTTCATATAACTATTCAAAGGCATATTTTATATACACGTTCACAGCGCTGGTGGGACCGTTGCGTTTTACATATTATACATACTAGTAAATATATACTGCCTTTAGTCACATTTTGCTCGTATATACAATGTAAGTGTAATACCTTAGATTATGGTCCTGTGACAACAAAACAGATACTACACTACCTCACTCCCTCCCCAAAAAAGGAAGAGGTAATGCCTAGGTGGATAGCATCATGATGAACGAACATTTACTACACTACACCCCCAGAGGAGAAGGTAATGCTTGGGAGGATGGTCTCATGACAACAGATACTACCATCTCAAGGAGGAGGTAATGTCTGGGAGAATAGTATTGCATCATGACGAATGAACATATACTACACTCCAAAGGAGGGGGGAATGTTTAGTAGAATGGTATAATGCCAATCGAACATATACTACATTACCCCTCCCTTCATAAAGGAAGAGATAATGCCTGGGAGGATGGTCTCATGACAAAAGAACAGATACTATACTACCCCTCCCCTATATTATTTCAGATTATTGTACAACAGTCTGAAATAGTATAGTTTCAACTTCAGACAGATAGATATCACATCTCCATTATATATACATATATATATATATATATATATATATATATATATATATATATATAGTACATGTATTATTTTTGTTTGCTAGATGTTAATCCAATGAAACATCAGTGTTTATAAAAAGTGCTCAATACAAGGGGGAGCTGTTTTTTAGTATAAATTTTTATTTATACAAACATTTTTGGTTACATACGTGCAGACGTATTTCAGTTGTGTCCTCTTTCGAGAGCCAGCTTCCTCAGATCTTTAGAAAAAATAAAATGAGAAATAACAAACTTCCTTATTTTGTGTATTACTCTAGTTGGGAGGAGATAGATGCATAATTAAACAGGCAAGATTCATATTCAATTACACCTTTGGGCTGCTCGCTTTCTTTTACTTCATCATTTAATTTTATCAAGTACATGTGACCACGTTCCTTCTGAATGTGTAATTGGATATGAATCTTGCCTGTTTAATTATGCACCCATCCCCTCCCAACCGGGGTAATACACAAAATAAGGAAGTTTGTTATTTCTCAGTTTATTTTTTCTAACGGTCTGAAGAAGTTGGCTCTCAAAAGAAGGTGCAACTGAAACACATATACACATATCTGACAAAAAATGTTTGTATAAATAAAAATTTATAGTATGTATATATATATATATATATATATATATATATATATATATATATATATATATATATTATTTGGGGGGACTATTTTTGCTTTAAGCATAACTTAAAATTATGCTGTAAAGTTTTCAAACTAATACTAACCAATACTTATTTAAATTATTGTTTTTCCCTTTTGAGAATAAGAGTAAATTCTTTGAAAATCTATGGATTAAAGGGCATTCTCATATTTTATTCCTTTTAAAACACCTGAGGATTATAATAAACTGATAAAGTATGTAAGTTTACTTATTTCAATATTTCATATATATATATATATATATATATATATATATATATATATATATATATATATAGTATGTGTGTAGAGGTAGAGAGTGTGATTCTAATTTGTTTTCTTTTTCTTCAACAGATATACATTTTTTTTACCTGTTTTCTTTGTGCACTCTGTTGCACCCTTTTCGCACCGCCCCGTGCCTAGAGGTCGATCTCATGTTTTTTAGTTTGTTGTACATTTGCTTGGGTCTTAGTTTGGTACAAGGCCTCTGTCTGTGCGGGCTCTCCTTCATGCATGTATCATACAACATGTTTGTTTACTACAAGGAAGGTTACAAAATCTAACTAAACGTTTTCATAAGTGCAGGGTGGGGAGCTTCATTAAAATCAAAATATTTTATATTTTCTTTTTTAGTTGAATACATTGGATGTTGGCCATATCTGCTCCGGTATTTCTACATTTTCTTTTTTAGTTGAATACATTGGATGTTGGCAATATCTGCTCCGGTATTTCTACATTTTCTTTTTTAGTTGAATACATTGGATGTTGGCCATATCTGCTCCGGTATTTCTACATTTTCTTTTTTAGTTGAATACATTGGATGTTGGCCATATCTGCTCCGGTATTTCTACATTTTCTTTTTTAGTTGAATACATTGGATGTTGGCCATATCTGCTCCGGTATTTCTACATTTTCTTTTTTAGTTGAATACATTGGATGTTGGCCATATCTGCTCCGGTATTTCTACATTTTCTTTTTTAGTTGAATACATTGGATGTTGGCCATATCTGCTCCGGTATTTCTACATTTTCTTTTTTAGTTGAATACATTGGATGTTGGCAATATCTGCTCCGGTATTTCTACATTTTCTTTTTTAGTTGAATACATTGGATGTTGGCCATATCTGCTCCGGTATTTCTACATTTTCTTTTTTAGTTGAATACATTGGATGTTGGCAATATCTGCTCCGGTATTTCTACATTTTCTTTTTTAGTTGAATACATTGGATGTTGGCCATATCTGCTCCGGTATTTCTACATTTTCTTTTTTAGTTGAATACATTGGATGTTGGCAATATCTGCTCCGGTATTTCTACATTTTCTTTTTTAGTTGAATACATTGGATGTTGGCCATATCTGCTCCGGTATTTCTACATTTTCTTTTTTAGTTGAATACATTGGATGTTGGCCATATCTGCTCCGGTATTTCTACATTTTCTTTTTTAGTTGAATACATTGGATGTTGGCCATATCTGCTCCGGTATTTCTACATTTTCTTTTTTAGTTGAATACATTGGATGTTGGCCATATCTGCTCCGGTATTTCTACATTTTCTTTTTTAGTTGAATACATTGGATGTTGGCCATATCTGCTCCGGTATTTCTACATTTTCTTTTTTAGTTGAATACATTGGATGTTGGCCATATCTGCTCCGGTATTTCTACATTTTCTTTTTTAGTTGAATACATTGGATGTTGGCAATATCTGCTCCGGTATTTCTACATTTTCTTTTTTAGTTGAATACATTGGATGTTGGCAATATCTGCTCCGGTATTTCTACATTTTCTTTTTTAGTTGAATACATTGGATGTTGGCCATATCTGCTCCGGTATTTCTACATTTTCTTTTTTAGTTGAATACATTGGATGTTGGCCATATCTGCTCCGGTATTTCTACATTTTCTTTTTTAGTTGAATACATTGGATGTTGGCCATATCTGCTCCGGTATTTCTACATTTTCTTTTTTAGTTGAATACATTGGATGTTGGCCATATCTGCTCCGGTATTTCTACATTTTCTTTTTTAGTTGAATACATTGGATGTTGGCCATATCTGCTCCGGTATTTCTACATTTTCTTTTTTAGTTGAATACATTGGATGTTGGCCATATCTGCTCCGGTATTTCTACATTTTCTTTTTTAGTTGAATACATTGGATGTTGGCCATATCTGCTCCGGTATTTCTACATTTTCTTTTTTAGTTGAATACATTGGATGTTGGCAATATCTGCTCCGGTATTTCTACATTTTCTTTTTTAGTTGAATACATTGGATGTTGGCAATATCTGCTCCGGTATTTCTACATTTTCTTTTTTAGTTGAATACATTGGATGTTGGCCATATCTGCTCCGGTATTTCTACATTTTCTTTTTTAGTTGAATACATTGGATGTTGGCCATATCTGCTCCGGTATTTCTACATTTTCTTTTTTAGTTGAATACATTGGATGTTGGCCATATCTGCTCCGGTATTTCTACATTTTCTTTTTTAGTTGAATACATTGGATGTTGGCCATATCTGCTCCGGTATTTCTACATTTTCTTTTTTAGTTGAATACATTGGATGTTGGCCATATCTGCTCCGGTATTTCTACATTTTCTTTTTTAGTTGAATACATTGGATGTTGGCCATATCTGCTCCGGTATTTCTACATTTTCTTTTTTAGTTGAATACATTGGATGTTGGCCATATCTGCTCCGGTATTTCTACATTTTCTTTTTTAGTTGAATACATTGGATGTTGGCAATATCTGCTCCGGTATTTCTACATTTTCTTTTTTAGTTGAATACATTGGATGTTGGCAATATCTGCTCCGGTATTTCTACATTTTCTTTTTTAGTTGAATACATTGGATGTTGGCCATATCTGCTCCGGTATTTCTACATTTTCTTTTTTAGTTGAATACATTGGATGTTGGCCATATCTGCTCCGGTATTTCTACATTTTCTTTTTTAGTTGAATACATTGGATGTTGGCCATATCTGCTCCGGTATTTCTACATTTTCTTTTTTAGTTGAATACATTGGATGTTGGCCATATCTGCTCCGGTATTTCTACATTTTCTTTTTTAGTTGAATACATTGGATGTTGGCCATATCTGCTCCGGTATTTCTACATTTTCTTTTTTAGTTGAATACATTGGATGTTGGCCATATCTGCTCCGGTATTTCTACATTTTCTTTTTTAGTTGAATACATTGGATGTTGGCCATATCTGCTCCGGTATTTCTACATTTTCTTTTTTAGTTGAATACATTGGATGTTGGCAATATCTGCTCCGGTATTTCTACATTTTCTTTTTTAGTTGAATACATTGGATGTTGGCAATATCTGCTCCGGTATTTCTACATTTTCTTTTTTAGTTGAATACATTGGATGTTGGCCATATCTGCTCCGGTATTTCTACATTTTCTTTTTTAGTTGAATACATTGGATGTTGGCCATATCTGCTCCGGTATTTCTACATTTTCTTTTTTAGTTGAATACATTGGATGTTGGCCATATCTGCTCCGGTATTTCTACATTTTCTTTTTTAGTTGAATACATTGGATGTTGGCCATATCTGCTCCGGTATTTCTACATTTTCTTTTGAGAATATAGTAGTTGGCTTTGTTTGCTCGCCATCGCTTCGTAAAATTTGCTACTTGAAATACTTGAAACATTAAGTTAAAATAATAAACATTTCATTCATAACATTGTTGTAAACACAAAACAAAATCTTTCTCATTTGATAAACATTAACATTTTCGTAATTTCGATACAAATATATTTATCTTTTCAATGTGACTGTAAAGAAAGGAAAAAAAAGAAGAAATTAATTTGTATTTTCACTTGCAATTTAGAAATATAATCACAACTTGTTAACAATCAATTTAAAGAAAGGAACATTTGAATGCAAATGATAAACATTTGAACACGAAATAAAACAATGTTGCAGATCAGAACTATTTGTCATATTAAAATCCAAACAATCATTGAATTAAAAAACAATAACAAATAATAGGTAATTGATAAAATTTCTTTTTTCAAAGCAATATGCAACTTAATTAACCTTGCAACTGATATCCCATTTATATAAACAGTATATAAAAAAATGGTGCGTCTATTGTGTAAAAGCGAATTAAATAGATGTGTCCAGCTTTCGCCTTTATTTATTTAGATACATTTGATAGGAATTTTAAGTATTAGGAACGGACTCAGCAAAAGATACAATATTAGCAGAAAACAATTTCCAACGGAGATATAATGAGAAAGCCCTTTTAAACACTCATATATAGAAACATTTCAACATTGTGTTTTGGTTGTTCTTTTTTTTACAACCCTTCTACACGTGGATTTGATATATACTCCCTTTGAAAAGGAGGTTTAACCATGGAATATTAAAAAAAAACTTGGACAGTATATAACACACGATTGATTGTAAATGAGAAAACAAATTGCTAAGTAGAAAATAATGCATGGCACACATATGGATTCGATATCGCCTTACTTTGAAAAGGAGGTTTTAACCTCGAAATATTAGACAAACTTTGACACTAAATAACACAATTGATTGAAAACGAGAAAAACAGTAAGTAGAAAATAAAATAAAATTATTACATTACATATTGTCTCTTTATGTTAATTATAATCTCGTTTCTCACCAATTCTTTCAATTCACCCGGTGCCACTAACCTTACATTGTCACAGCCTTTTAAACCTCAAAGCTATCTATTCTTATATATGTCAGTTTAGTTTATTATTACTTTTATTTTTATTTTGTTTTATTATCAGCTTTGATGTGTCGTTTTCTCTCCGTTTATTTATTTTTTTACCTTTAGCTTGTATAATAAACTTTTTGATTACACTGTCGCATTTGTGGTGGTTAAAGGTTTGTGTATAGATGTGATTGTTTGTGACTCTTGGGGGACTTTAGTTTTTCTATTTAGTAGTTTTTCTATTTAGTAGTTTTTCTATTTAGTAGTTTTTCTTTTTAGTAGTTTTTCTATTTAGTAGTTTTTCTTTTTAGTAGTTTTTCTATTTAGTAGTTTTTCTTTTTAATAGTTTTTCTTTTTAGCAGTTTTTCTTTTTAATAGTTTTTCTTTTTAGCAGTTTTTCTTTTTAGTAGTTTTTCTTTTTAGCAGTTTTTCTTTTTAGCAGTTTTTCTTTTTAGTAGTTTTTCTTTTAGTAGTTTTTCTTTTAGTAGTTTTTCTTTTTAGTAGTTTTTCTTTTAGTAGTTTTTCTTTTAGTAGTTTTTCTTTTTAGTAGTTTTTCTTTTAGTAGTTTTTCTTTTAGTAGTTTTTCTTTTTAGTAGTTTTTCTTTTTAGTAGTTTTTCTTATAGTAGTAATGAGCAACATTAAAGTATATCATCCAAGACAGCTAACTGCCCACCGCCAGCCCCAAGGCTTTGCATTCTGCATGTGGCACCTTATCTAGCATCAAAGAAATGGTAAAGAAATTTACATCCTGAACTGACAGCAGAACCTTTCATTCATTCTCCCTCCATTCACTTATAGGACACTGACTCACATTTGGGCCAATCAAGATTATATATATATGTGGCTTGTTGGCTCAAAAGGTAGGGGTGTCAGACTGTCATGATCAGTAGTGATTTGTGTTCCGGGTAGGGGGGTTCGAATCTTGGGGTTGGTGTGCTCGTTGTGTCTAGCCACACTGATGTGTTTCGAAAAGACAACACAGCTGTCTGTGGATGACTATATTTTATATATATATATATATATATATATATACCCCGAACAAAAGAGTTTTGTACCACTTTTATGCCCCCCCCCAACGAAGATTAAGATGAATATATAATATATATAGTAGGTATAGTATATATAGTATATCTAGGTAGTAATTTGTATCCAGGATTCATGCGCTCATTGTATCTAGGTACACTAATGAGTCTTGGAAAAGAAAACAGCTGTCTGCTGATGATTATATATATATATATATATATATATATATATATATATATATATATATATATATATATATATTAGTGGTGATTGACACTTCTTTACAGAAGGTCATCCCTACCAGACTGCAGTATTCGGTTGTGAGCATGCAGATGGCTAAGAAAGCCTAACTTATTTTTACAAGTCTTGCTGCAGATCTTTGAAAATCCATGGATTAAGGATATGAAACTCATTGCTTTGAACTTCTGATATTTTAATAAATATTGTATCTTAACAATTTTTTATTCTCATCTTTCATCTATATATATATATATATATATATATATATATATATATATATATAAATTTAGACTTAACATCAGTTGATAGCTTTGGTATATATCTGATCCAAAAGTGCTCAATACTAAATTAGTTATTATTACAATTTGTATATATTTGTGGGTTGTTTAGCTTACATTAAGATCATATATATATATATATATATATATATATGTATATTTCAGTGTACACCCTCAGTCAAAAATGATGAAAAATGATTATGTTTCACCAGTGTCCTTACTAATATTCATATCCATATTAAATAACGTATCAATCAGTAAAGTTTTAAAGAAGAAAGAAAAACGTATCAATCGGTATCGAAAAATGAAAGGAAAATTAGAGAAAAAACGTCTCATTATAGAAATAGAGTGAAGCATTCCTTTCCGAATTTATTTTAGGCGTGAGAGAGGGGATCTAACTTGCAATTAGTTTTCTCCCTTCTCTTAAACATTTGAAATGTTTTCATCTGGCAGTTGTTTTACTACCTAACTTTTGCATGACGGGATGGATATTTATATAGATACAAATAAATACACATTGGTCTTTATTATGGAGTGGAAGATGGCTTGTTAGTTCAGAGGGTAGGTAGTAAGACTGTCATGAACAGTACTGACTTATGTTTGGGGTTCGAATCTCGAAGTTGATGCATATTAAGTACTATAATTATTGGTTGTGAGTAAAGAAACAAGCGGTCTGATTATTTTCTATTAATAAACAAGATGTCTGACCCTTATTTCTTTACTCAATAACTAATAAATACAAACTTAAAATGCTTATAGCTTATATTTAATATTAAACTTTTTACATGTGAATACGTCACAAATGAGTAGGTAAAGCAAAATAAATTGTTTTTGACTAATTTCCCAACTGTATTTCCTTTAAAATAATTTATGTTGCCAATAGTAACGTTTACCACATATATAATTAGTATGTATTATATACAGACATATGTTTCGTGTTCACCAACAATCGTCAGTGTGGCTTATATAACTGTACCGTCGGTCGAACAATTTGAACCCTGGACCCGAATAACTCCAATCCAACATTCTTAACAACCGTGACAGTCATATTTAAATGTGAGAGAAATAAATCCTATAATTTATTTACAAATATAGTTAGTTTCGGAAAGTGTTCGACCTGCCAACTTCGTTTTTCCAGGATTTTTTTTTTACACTAAAGTAAAAAAAAGAAAACAAAAAGGAAAAAGAAGAATAGTAAAATGGGGAAAAAGTTGCGGGGGTGGGGTGGGTGGGGGTGAATTGGGTGTACTTGTTAACCTTGCTTATAAGAAAAGAAAAAAATGACACAAGAGTCCTGCAATTTTCAGACTGCTTTTCTTTTCAACTATGGCTACCAAGGCAAATTGATTTGAAAATCTAATCAAGAATAGGATGAAGAAGAAATGTCTGATAATCAATAGTGACCATCTCATCTGATAAACTCTGCGTTGTTAAAAGAAACCAATATGGTATTACGATGTGAGGACATTGAAATCGAAGCAACCAAGATGTATAAGCCGAGTGCAGCACTGATTTCAATCATGTCTAAACTCTCAACAAGAAATACTTATGCATATACTAGCTTTCCCTACCCGCCGTTGCCCGGAATTTTTTTTTTTAACTTTTCTGTTTTCTTTTCTTCTAGCAAATTATTTCTTTTTCTTTTTCAGGAAACCGAGTTTGATTTTCTGTGTTTGCCTTTCTACTGTTGTCGTTACTCGTTAACGTTTTTGCCTAGACAATATCGGCAGCCATTGGGGGTGACTGATACAAGTAACGAAAACAGTTGTAAATAATTTATGTTACTTAAATAGGATTTACCCCGAGAAAAGAGAAAGTTAATGAACGAATTCAACGTTTCCATTTCTTTTTTTTTTTGTAATTTAGATATTTCATTCTTTTTATTAGAATAAAGAATCAGATATCTAAATTACAAAATAAAAAGAAAATGTTAGAATCCTTAGGTTTGATTACTTTACTAGAGAGAAGAATGAGAGTGGATTTAATTGAGACATTCAATATAATTAATAGGAGTCATTAATATGGAGCACATTCTTTTTTTATTATCTCTCTTCACACTTGAGTTATGCTTCTTTTTTCTTTTTTTTTTTTTACTAATGTCACCATTAGCAAGGCCAACAGCCACTCGAACATAAGAGTTGATGAGATGGATGGATTATCAACAAATGAGGAAGAATATTGTTGTATGGTATAACCTGCACCCGCTTTTTTCCTATGTGGACTTAATAATACCGATATATATATATATATATATATATATATATATATATATATATATATATATAGTAAGAACCATACTTTAAAATGGGAGTATGCCGCTAAAACTCTTTAAAACATTTTTTTGGAATATTTATGAAAAATAAAGAAAAAGAAACTTTCTTGCTTCTTTTCGGCTCATACCTAGATAGATTTGGGAGGGTCCTACTAACCACTACACTTCGCATTTTATTTTTCAGAAATCCCTGTCTTTTAGCAAACCCACACCCCAACCGATGAATTTGTATATAAAAAACATCAAACAATTGGGGATAATGTTAAGTAGGTTTTACCCATAGAGTGAATGTGGCATTTAGGTGACTGAAACTAGTTTAGAGCATAGATTTAGAGGACAACAGACAACTCCCATCCAATTTCGGCCTTGTGCCATAGCTTATTTTATAAAGAAAATTTACTACACTGTGAACTGTTTTGTAAAATTTTCAACATAAATAAAATCTACTACCTGTTGTTAAAATTTTACAAAATTCGGAATATCTAAATTTTTCACAAAGGGCTTCATACCTCCTTTGCATACATATACAAATGTGTGTATGTGTATGTATACGTAGCAAAAAATAATCCAAGAAGAGTCTTCTGAAATATTTTACTTTCAATTGAAAAGAATTGGTTTCTTATTATTTGTTGATGAAAGAGAAAATTCTAAAATCCGTTGAAATATGCAGTTCGCAATCGATATCGGAGATGACCAATTCTGCTCCCTTAAACGAATGACATCAATCAGAATCAATTTCTCTATCCTTTCTCCTAATTAGGGTTCAACCATATGAGACTTAGTAACTATCAAGGGCAGGCCACCTCTCCTCGTTTGGGAGCTCAGGGTTCTCATCTACAATAACAGCAACGCTTTTTTATTTATCTCTCGTCCAATCTGTCACACATAGGCGTTTTCCTAAATATATTAACATTTGAAATACTACATGGTCAAGCTTTACGCATTTTGGCCTTAAAAATTGCGATTTCCTTCCATCTGTCGCACTCCAGTTTGAAATATAAACACATAGATTGAATATATGTAGTGTTATTTTATTTGTATCCCTCCTTCACTCTGTTTCTTTCTCTCGACATGGCCGCCAGCGATTAAATCATTTCCTAAAAATTCCAAACCATGTAGCCTGATCTTATCCTTGTTATAGTAATAAATAAATGCTCTTCTGAGCTGGTCACTGTTCTCTCCAAACTCCACAATAAATGCCTTACCCAATCTTGCTTCCGTGATAGCTGGAAAATTGACTCTGGTACCAGTGTTCAAGAATTCTAGTGAAAGAACTGACCTGCAAAGTTATTGTTCCATCAGTCTACTCCCACTCTTTACTAAAATCTTTGAATCTTTAATCAACCTAGCGATAGTCAACCATCCCATTAATGCTAAACTTATTTTTGACCATTAGTGTGAATTTAGGCAAGCATGTTTATTTACCTCCCCTCCAGGAGGTTAGGCACAAGGCCAGTTTTATCTTACTCCCACAAGGTAAGATGTGACCCAAGATCGGGTCGGGAAAGTGGGACTTAAAAAGCCAGCGCCCGAGAAGGTGAGCACTCTGGCCATTAAAAATTGCATGGGCAGCTCTGTCGGCATTCCCAGGTAGGGGCGCCTCAGGCAGTAAACAATAAACTTACTCCTCCGCAAAGAGGAGAGGCAAAGCCTGGGAGGGTGGACCTCCTAGAACTGCACAGGACAAACCCACAGACCGGCAGAATCAAGCCCCGAAGGACAAGACGACACCGGTCTATAGGGTGCAGTATCCATCAGAACAGATACTACACAGTGATCTTAGCCAAACTGCAGATATCCTAATAATCATCTCTGAATGCATATACCATACACTGGACAAGGCAGGTGAAGCTAGGGCGGTAGCGCTTGATATATCTAAAGCCTTCAACAAGGTTCGGCATGAAGGTTTACTCATGAAAATTAATTTGTACGGTATTACTGGACGAATATTTAATATATTTAGATTCTTCCTAGCCATAAAAAAATCCAGATTGTCCTTGATGGGCGTACATCCAAACAACATGACATTAATGCGGGTGTACTCCAGGGGTCGATCCTTGGACATTTTTTGTTCCTGATTTTCATAAACGACTAACCTAATGAAATTGTGTTAGAGATGAGTATATTTGCTAATGACACCATGCTCTATTCTCGACATGTGACTGAGCAAAACGAACACACACATATCCAAGGCAATGGCTGAATCCTTTGAAAATGACTTCCAGTTTGTAGTAGAATGGGGTCATAAATGGATGGTAAGATTTAATGCTACTAAGACAAAGCTCCTTTCCTTCAACAATTATAAGAAACCTTTTCAACCATCAATTGCGATGACTAATAGCATCCTACCCAAGAGTTCAACATTCAAATTTTTCAGCCTAACATTCACAGGTTACATGATTTACAGCAACCTTGACAGTATCTTCTATGCATTTGTTATAAGGAAAGTGGGTTCCCTCTTCCGTGCTAGAAAACTTCTCATACCTGTCAACATTATATATCTCTACAAAGCCATTGGCCGCTCATGCATGGAGTATTGTTGTCACATCTGGGCTGCTGCACCATACACCAGTCTCTCCCTCTTAGACAAGGTCCAAAAAAGAGTCTTTAATCTAATAGGTCCTTTACTGTCCACCAAGTTCCAGACCCTACAATGTTGTATCCATGTGCTTGTTTTAAAAAGTACTTCAATGAAGTGTGCTCTGGTGACCCCTCGACGTAAATCCACCCGACCAACTCAACAATCAACTAAATCACTGTAGAGGTCTCCAGATGCCGTAGGTATTTCTACTCTAATAGCTTCTTTCCTCAAACTGCTAGCCTTTTGAACTCCCTCCCTGCTCCCTGTTTCCCTGACAAAATGCAGATGTGAACAAACATCTCGCTGCACGACTCCTCACTTAGGGTGCCCCCTAAAAATCTGGCATCTAATTTTCAGTAACCCCTCATGTTTCAGTCGTAACGTGTCTTTTTGGGGTGAATGTAAGTAAAAAAAAAAGTAAGTTTTATACAGTTTAATAAGTTCATATTTGATTGGAAATTCGAAACTAAAATATGCGAAAAGATGCGAATTAAAAATGAACATGGGAAAACTATGATATATGTTAGACTGATGAAAAGAAAAAGTAACGTATTTTTAAAATGATTTTGACGTCCTAAATTACAGTTTTGATTAAAGAAATACATATTTACATTGTACATTAAACACAACGCCTCCATCCGAAACGCACACAGCCCGAGAGTTTTTTGTTTTTTCGGTTTTTCTGATTATTGTTTTTCATAATCATTGTGGAACCTCGGTTCACACCGGACAACCATAATCAGCTAATACAATGGTTCAAGGTTGGGACCAGGAATATTTTGAGTTAATCTACTTTCCCGAGCAACGCCGGGACACGGGTCAGCTAGTATGTAAATAAAATTCTAAACACTGTTGAAATACATAGCTCCCAAACGATATCAGAGGTGATCGATTGAGCTCACTTAAAAGACTGGCATCAATCAGAATCAATTTCTCTATCCTTTCTCCTGATTGGACTTGAGCCATATAAGACATAGTAACTATCAAAGGCAATCCACCCCCTCTCCGTTTGTGAGGTTAGCTCAACGCAATCTTTCTTTGCTTCGGTTCTATCCATTCACTCTTTCTCCAGGTAATCTTAGCAACCATCAAGAGAATTCTAAAAACAGATTTTTGTCCATGTACAAACGAGAAGAGTCAAAATTTTGGCAATCTTTAGTGGATATTTTTAATGTGTCTGTGCCATTTTTATCTCATATATTTGGGTATATGTAAACATAGTTAAAGATAGGAATGATATTAGCAGTAAACACTGTCCAATGAATGACCTTCCTGTTTCGTCCATTTTTAGATGGACTGGCGTGGTTTATTCAAATTCTACACCGCCATCAATATTTCCCTCCATTTTTTTCTCCTGTCTATAGATATTTTTACATGACTTAAACTAAAAAAAGTTTTCAATAGAAAATCGAACTTTGACCTAATTTATTACTATTAGTAATTTATAATTTTTTTTATATTTCGAACTTCAAATTTCGACATTATTTCCTTTAAAGCTTTCTAATTCAGACATTATTTTGTGATGGAGATTTCTAATTCAAACATTATTTTGTGATAGAGCTTTATAATTCAGACATTATTTTGTGATAGAGCTTTCTAATTCAGACATTATTTTGTGATAGAGCTTTCTAATTCAAACATTACTTAGTGATAGAGCTTTCTAATTCAAACATTATTTTGTGATGGAGCTTTCTAATTCAAACATTATTTTGTGATGGAGCTTTCTAATTCAAACATTATTTTGTAATAGAGCTTTCTAATTCAAACATTATTTTGTGATAGAGATTCCAATTTATTAATAGTACTTTCTACATCAACCTGCATAATTTACTTTTAACGATAATATTCCGTTAGAAATAATAAATGTCTGTGAGAGTTAATAATATCTTTTTGAAATGTATTTATTTAAAATTGTACCGTTACGTTGGAATATTATTTCTATTTTTTATCATTATACATACAAGCAAATATATGCTCCCTTTGGTCGCATATTTTTGCTAGTTGGAAGCAGAACAGATACTACACTACTTCTACACTTCTAAAAAAAAGGAGGAAATAATGCCTGGGAAGATAGTATCATAACAACACAACAGATACTGCACTACCTCCACACTTAAAAAAAGAGGGGGTAATGTCTGTGAGGTTGGTATCATGACAACAGAACAGATACTACACTACCTCCACACCTCTCAAAAAAGGAGGACGTAATGCCTGGGAGGAAGGTAACATTACAACAGAACAGATACTACACTACCACCACATCTCTCAAAAAAGGAGGAGGTAATGTCTGGGAGGATGGTAACATCACAACAGAAAAGATACTACACTACCTCCACACCTCTCAAAAAAGGAGGACTTATGCCTGGGAGAATGATATCAGTAAAATAGAACTGATACTACACTAGCTCCACACTTCTCAAAAAAGGAAGAGGTAATGCCTGGAAGGATGGTATCATGACAACAGAGCAGCTACTACACTACACTATGTCCCTGAATTGAGCATTTAAAGATAGTACATTAGTCTGAAATAGTATATACTGTACTATTTCATAATAAGTACAATAGTACAGTTTGGGCTTCAGACAGACAGATACATAATCTCCATTATATATATATATATATATATATATATATATATATATATATATGCAGGAAAGAGGCTAATACATTGATCACAGTTTTGTAAACCGGTGCCATTTAAGTCTGAAGTTGTGAGTAAAACATATCTTTTGTGAATGAAGTACAACAAAAGACGTGAGAGATTTATGAACAAGTCAGACTCACGGGGAACTAGACTAGAGGTCATGTTGAGCATAAATCAATGCTACTAAACATTACAAAAACACTAACCACAACAGCAGAGAAATAAATACTACTATAATTCCTAGGACGACTACTAGTTATAACAACAACAACAACAACAACCAGAAGAGTCCCATTAATCCAGTATGTTTCTCTTCATCACTACTTCGTACCATCTACAGGTGTGTGGAAAGAAAGCATAAGCATTTCAGAGGGGGCGGATTAATTGGTTCAAACACTCTTGTTCTTGTTTACAAACAGAAGATTCAATGATTAAGAATTCAAGTGATAAATATTTATTGATTTTAAAATACAAGTAAAACTAAAATCTATCGATCACTCCCCCCCACCCCACCCCACTCCACTCCACCCCCACACACACAAATGTATTTTTACGTTTACGAAAATATATGCAAATATTACATAGGATTTTACGGTAATCCAAAAACAAAGATGCAAAAAACTAACTCTGTAGCTAAATATTTAGAGCTTTTAAACGAATTGTAATCGGTATTGTATCGGAATCGGGGAAAATATTGGAATCGTCCCATCACTAGTAATAATAGTCAAGATTTCATGAGATACAAAAAAAAGAATAAACACAGAGAGATGAAAGGGTAATTGAAAAAACAAACAATCACATTATAACAATTCATTATACAAATGCCGGTAAATATGCACTAGGCTGCATGTTTTGATGTTGCATGCGAATGGCAGACGTTGTAGGTGATAGATGTTCGGCCAAAAGGACAGGGGGGTGGAGACAGAGAAAATTGAAAATGTCTCTGATTTTATATTGGGCCACCCAGAATCTCTAGTCGCTATCTCCAGCAGTCAGCTTCTGGGTGGTCGAATGGTGATCACTGAAAAAGAATAGAATCCAAGATTTCCGGTCAGGAGGAAAAGATTCCAGTAGATGGGAAGGGGAAGGGGAAGGCCTGTCCCTCTGGGCATGACACAGGCAGTTTGATTTTCTGATGGCTGACGGTCAGTTGGCCGGATAGGCCTCTCCTGGCAAGGATTGTGTTTATTTGCCTCATATTTCGATTTGGTCGGGCAAAAAATCTCATCTTGTCAGTTTGCTATTCAACCTGGGAACGCAAGTATTTTATTTATCTCCTCCCCAGGAGGTTAGACACAGGGTCAGGTGTGGGTTTTGATGAAAGTGTTTCTGTGGAATGAACTGGATTCGAACCAACACACCGAGGTCCTCAGTTCACATCGCTAACCACTTAGCCACCGTGCCATCCCCAACCTGCGAACACAAGTATCATTTGTAACTTCCAACAAATAAACTAGTTATTTGTTTTAAAACTGGAATTGTGATTCTACTTGGGATGAGAGTTCTTTGTTGCAGCACTCACTGAATCGAACAACAACTTTGGACTGGCACAACATGAGTGGGACGATCGCAGCCAGTGCAGTGAGCACGCTCATGCTGGTTCATATGCAATGTAAAGAGGAAATCGCAGTTTGGTTTGTCTGAAGCCGAACTATACTATTACTATATTTTAATGCTCAATTCTGTTGTCATGATACCATCCTCCCAGGCATTACTGCTTTCATGTGGGGGAAGAGGTAGTATAGTATCTGTTCTCTTATGAGATCATCCTCCCAAACATTACCTCTTTTTTGAGGGGGTGATAGATTAGTATATGTTCGTTCCTCATATATACCATCAAAAAAATGCTCTCCCTGGTCGCATATATTTATTGATACTAGAAACAATAATAATAATAATAATAATAATAATAATAATAATAATAATAATAATAATAATAATAATAATAATAATAATAATAATAAAAACAATAAAAGAAAAGAAGGAATTGTTTTGTTTTTCGTTGTACGATCTAAACGACTGGATGACAAAAGGTTATGTAATAATAGTAAAGATTTCATATGTTTTACGGAAAAAAAATTATTGTTTTAAATAAACAGAGAGAGATGAAAGGGCAATTTACATAAAGAAAAAAAAAACAATCACATTTTAACAATTCATTATACGAATATTTACAAATGCCATGTAAAGTGGCAATCGCAGTTTTATGAAATCAGGCTTCAGTGTTTGTGTTGGTGGCATCAATCATTCATAGCACAACTGGGGGGGGGGGGCATTGAATAAATTGAACATGGCGGGATGGGGGTGGGGGAGATGTGGCAAATCGTCGTGAAGAAGTAACACTCATACATAATTTTGCTTGACAACCAGGCAATCACCATTCATCTCTCGCTTAATAGTTTGTTTGGATAGCGGACCACTTGAGAGAAAACAACAAATCCTTATTAACATAAGAAAAGTATGAGAAGGTCAAATGATAAATATTACTTGATGAAAAGGAAAAGAAGAAGAAGAAAAAAAGAAAAATGAAATCACTGTGTTCTGCTTCGTGGAATCATGGTGAATGATTGTAACTGAAGTCATAAAACAACAACAACAACAACAAAAACAAGATCTCCACGCATCTGTTACAGAGGAGACTTCGAACAATCAAGATATTTCGACACTAAAACTTCTCGGGTCTTACTTTCTCATCAGATCTTACTTGGAGTTCACACATTAGATCCATCGTTCTTTCTGCTTCTCGTAAAGCCGGTTCTCTCTATCACTCCAAATACTTTCTCACACCTGAGGCTATTCTCTATCTCTACAAATCTACTATCATATCTTGGAGTATCGTTGTCATATTTGGTCTTGTGAATCTCTGTCCAATGTGAGGGTTCTTGATAAGGTGCAGACACGTATCTGTAATTTGATTGGCCCCACTCTTTCTTCTTCTCTGCATCCTCTCTCTCTCTCTCACAAACGTGATGTTGGTAGTCTCAGTCTTTTCTATAAATACTATTATGGCAGGTGTTCTTCAGAGTGGTGTGATCTATTCCCTGCTTCTTTTGTTCCAGCTTGTTTGACTCATTGGTCTAGTGGTCTCCATCAATTCGCTGTTTTGATACCTCATTGTAATACAGCTTCCTATTCCAGTAGCTTCTTCCCAAGAACTGCTGGCTTGTAGAACTCTCTTCCTGCTGATTGTTTTCCTCCTACCTATAGTTTTGGTCTTTTCAAGACTAAGGTCAATAGGCATCTCCTGTCTTTGCGATAATCATCTTTCGTTCTTGTTAGCTCCTTACATCAAGTGGTTTTATGCCTTGTCTGGAGCGATTTCCATAAAATGGAAAAAAAAAAATCAAGAAGCTTTACACCTAGACTCTTGTTGTATTACCTTTTGGATGGATGAGAGCTGATAAATACTTGTAGATATCAAAATAAGTAGCCTTTATTTTGACTATTTTACAAATACAGAGTGTTGCAGCAAAATCCGACAGTTAACAAAAAATTAAAAACGAAATAGGCAATAAAAACAAAAGTTGTATATGCAGAGACCCAACAGTTTATTTAGCAACAGTTAAAGTTACATCCTACATTATTTTTCAATGTAATGGTCGCCGGCGGAGGCGACCTTCTCGAGGCTGGAGCAAAATGAGTCACAGAATTTGGCGACCATGTTTTTGTCTATAGTGGTGAACGCCTACATAATGGCAGCCTTCGGAGTCGGGTGTGCTTGTTGGTCTTGGTCTTGATCACGCCCCAGAAGAAATAGTCAAGTGATTTGAGGGTGGCCACAAATCCAGCAATGAGAGATGAGAAACATTGTTGAGAAGCCACGCCTGAGTCGTCTTGGCCTTGTGTGTAGGAGTAAAGTCTTGCTGGAAGATGTAGGGGCGTCCAGCGGCAATCTCGTCCATCCATAGCTTCACCATGCTCTTCATCCCTTCCTGTTCGATCTCTGATTTTTTGTCAAGTGTTGGATTATGCTGAAACATCTCGTAGATATAGATATATTCAGCCCCCCTCCAAAAAAAAAATAATACCACCCATGGAATTGTTGCTAATTTTGCAGTATAGTAAACAGCAAGAAATTGAAAATAAAAATAGTTACAACAAATAACTTTAACCAAACGCATTAAAATTTAATTTTTTACCGACTCGTATACTTTTAAAGTGTGGAAACTGATTGTAAGATTTATTATCTCTGAATTTGTTATCGTTAATTTGACTTGTTGACGCATAAAAGAAAAATCAAAGATGGTGTCGATCTTTAGGAGGTGGTCGCTTTATTCCAGACCTAAAAGATAGTAAAAATTTACTTAATCTATGGTGATTTACCGACATAAGGATGTCATTTTTTTTCATTAGCCTACTTTGAAAAAAAAAAAAAGAATAAATAAGTAAAATGAAGAGAACAATTTTGATGTTAACGGTTCTGTTTTTTTTGTTTTTTTTTTCTAAATTGCATGGAAAATAATTGACTGAATAAGCCTTTTGAAAGCATCTTGAATTTATTATCACGAAAAAATATGTTTTGAAAATGGGCACAAACAATTGTATGAATAAAAATGTTTTTTTTTAAAACAAATTTGGAACATTTATCAAATTATTATATTATATTTTGAGCTCTAATAATGCATACACTATTGAACCATTAACCCAACTTTTGTGTGAATTTCAAGGAATTTAAATAATATATATATATATATATATATATATATATATATATATATATATATATATATATATATATATATATATCATATCTATATATATATTAGGTTGTTACAAAAATTATGGCCGATTTCAGAAACATACATTTATTCATGAAAATCTTTTTACTTTTCCAATACTCTGTAAATGATGTGAAATTGTTGCAGTACTGAAAGCCAATGTCTGAGACATTTCTTTGACACTTTGACGTGGATTTTGCCCAACAAGTGCTTGCAATTGTTCATTGTTAAGATTACACGGCCGTCCTCTACCTTCTTCATCTTCAAGGCTCTCCTCTCCACTACAAAATTTCTGGAACAACCTTCATACTGTCCGATCGCTTGTGGATCCATCTCTCCATGCTCTATTGATATTGGCAGAAGTTTCGAAGGCATTGCTCCCAAGTGTGAACTCATGAAACATAAGGTGAAGGTCATGTTTTGGCATGTTCATCATTGAGGGTCTTCTGAGCTTCAAAAACACTTTCTATCTAAACATAAGTTACAAATTATTATTGAGAAGACATTAATTATTATATATTTTTAAATTTACCAGAAATAAACTACAAATTCTGTGTTAAAATGACTTGTAAAAACTCAGCGCTTCAAACGGCCATTATTTTTGTAACAACCTAATATATTATCTCTTTTTTTTTAAAGCAGACCAATCAATATATATATATATATATATATATATATATATATATATATATAACTTCTGAGACTGTCCTTCACATCAGACTTGACATAGAAGACTTACATCAAATCCGTTGCTAAGGTCGCTGGAAACATGGTTGGATCATTCTACCACTCCAGAGAGTATCTCACACCTGATGCAATCCTTTATCTGTATAAGAGTGAAATAGGTACTAAGATGGAGTACTGTTGCCACATCTATAGAGGTGCTACTCAGAGCATTCTTTTGTGCTTTGACAGAGTACAAAACTGACTAAGAAATCTAGTGGGGAATGCCGTCTTCTCTTTCCTACAACCACTTTCACACAGAAGAGATGTTACTAGTCTTTCTCTGCTCTATCGTTTTTATCATGGTAGGTGTTCGACTGAGCTCCAATCTATGCCCCCCCCCACCCTGTAAAACCTTCACAACAAAAACTCGTCTAGCTACAACTGCTGTAAATAATTTTCCATTCTCTTTCTGCATATCTAAAACTACGCAGAATTTCCATGAGCAAAGTTTCTTTCCTAGAAAAGCCTGTCTGTAGAATACAATACCGTGGGACTGCTTCCCAGCTAACTACAACATAGTCGTTTTCAAGTCCAATGTAAAGCCGTTGTTGAGCTGTTATCTTAAATAGTCAAATTGTGCCCAGTCTCAACCATCATACCAATCATCACGGTGTTGTCTCACCGTCAACCAGAAAAACTCTTTAACCTTTATCCTCGAATGGTCTTTGGCCCTTGATAAATGCTGATTCATTAGTACTATATGTTTTGGAAATCGCTCTAGACAAGGCATGACGCCACTTAATGTAAGGAGCTAAATTGGGACAGAGATTCACCAGCCCAAATATGACAACGGTACTCCATATATGGTTTGATAGTAGATTTGTAGAGATAGAGAATCGCCTCAGGTTTGAGAAAGTGTTTGGAGTGATAACGACTTTACCAGAAGCAGAAAGAGCAATGGATCAAATGTATGAACTCCAAGAAAGATTTGATGAGAGAGAAAACCCAAGAAGTTTCAGAGTAGATTTCTCCTTAAGAGCAGAGCCATCCATAAGAATCTCAGGATATATATATATCATTGCGAGATCCAACACAATTTGTTGTAGATCACCATTCGCTGCTCGTTGTAAATACCCGCCGACTTGGCATTTGCAAAGTTAAATTCCTCGTTAATTCTAAGCTAATTTGTGGTGGCCAACGGGAAACGCTCTTGACTGTGAATCAGTGGCGATTTGTGATCAGAGTTCACGTCCACCGACCGTCGGAAATTAACTTCCTGCACTGAAGATTGCGTAAGCATGAAACATCAATGTCTGTAGGTAATAAATAATTAATATTTATTTATAAATATTATATATATATATATATATATATATATATATATATATATATATATATATTGATGCACAATACTTTTGGAGTAATTATTTTTTAATTTAACATATAGTAAGTTAACTGTTATATGAACATGAAAGGAATAGATACTTGTAGTATTAGCATAAAATTCCATTAGTAAACTAAGTGTAAATTGATATGAAGGGAACAGTAATATATATATATATATATATATATATATATATATATATATGTATCTATATAATGTATTTTTTGTGGTATTTGAAACTTAAAAGCATACAAGTGCTACAAGTATATATATACAGATATTTTGAAGCAAAGGGCATTTGTGACAAACAATTCATGATTTCCAGAGGAATTCCATCTTTCTGAAATAATTATTTCCAGAGATATTTGAAATTTTAATTCTAAAATTCACTGGATATTTTCAGAGCTATTTAAATTAGATAATTATTTATTTCTAGTATTTTTTCTTAATTTGTCATGGCGTGATGTGATCTAGCCTATTTGTGACTAAATGCAATCTTTCGATAACATACTATTCTGTACTTTTGTAAATACACACTCTTGTAAATATACCACCTTGTTGTCTTATCTATTATCGGCTTTTCAAGGTCACAATAAAATTAATAAAAAAAATGATTGATGATGTATCCTTTTGCGTTACTACATGGACTCTTCCCGATACTTTGAATAGTGGTGGTAACACAGAGAGAAAGAGTCGCTATGACCAATCCAGAAGCAGTCTCTGGTAGCACATTACTTCTGCATTTTCTGCAAATACATACTTTTGTTCTTTTCAGCCATTTAAGGCCACAACACACACACATTTATTTCTAGAGATATTTAATGCCAACGAAAGTTTAATTAGTTATTTCCAGACATACTTCTGAGCTAGAACCACTTCTATAACCTAATTATTTATTACAAAAGCTTTTCTATATATAAAAAAAGACCTATCAGATTTAATTTCTTATTTCCAGTTATTTGACTGCTAAGATTATTTCAGAAAGGCATTCATTTTAAGCCATATTTCAATATGAAAGTGATTTTTGTACTCAGATTTTTCCTTCTCAAAGCTATTTGAAATTAAAATGATTGTTATGGTTCAATGAGTTATTTCCAGACACATTTCAAAGATAGAATCACTTCTGTTACACAATTACTAATTTCCAGGTGTATTTTAATACTAGAAAATTACCCCTGCGGCACAACTGGTTCCCAGACATATTTTAATTTAAATGAGGTTTCAATAGTTCAATTGGTTATTGTTTAATTTCTATTTGCAGACTTATCTGAAATTAAAAAAGATTTCTAGTGATAATCTGGCAATTTTCAGAATTATTTCAAAGACGATTATTTATTTTTAGAGTTATTCGAAATTAGAAAGACTTCCCACACTCATCTGATTATTTCCATAAGTATTTCCAAGAGAATTATTCATTTCCAGACTTATTTGAAATTAAAAAAGATTTCTTATGCTTAACTAGTTATTTCCAGAATTATTCCAAAGGACGATTATTTTCAAAATTATTTCAAAGACGATTATTTATTTCCAAAATTATTTCAAAGTGGATTATTTATTTCCAGTGTTTTTATCTATTTAAGATTTCTGATACTAATCTGGTCATTTGCAGAATTATTTCAAAAACGATTATTTATTTCTAGAGTAAGTTGAAATTAAAAAGATTTCTGATGCTCATCTGGTTATTCGCAGAATTATTCAGAGACTATTATTTATTTCTAGAATTATTACAAAGACGGTAATTTACTTTTAGAATTATTTTTAAAACGATTATTTATTTTCAGAGTTATTTAAAATTAAAAGTTTCTGATGCTTATCTGGTTATTTTCAGAATTAGTTCAAAGGCGATTATTTATTTTCATAATTATTTGAAAGTACTTATTTCCAATGATTTTCCGAGACATGAACCCAACAAAGTGTTCGTCCCTCCTGTTGACTTTATCAGTAAATTTGCTTAAGCAAATACACAGTTGTTGGTTTTGCACTTAATTCAGACACTTTTTGATCTATAATGGTGGCTCTTTCAAGGCTACTTTCCTTTCTTTTTTTAAACTCTTTTTTTTTACAAGAAACCATTTTTATTCATAGTTGGCAAAGTTGGTTAAAAGTAAAACCTATACAAGAGAAGGAAAATTGTTTTCATATGAGTAACATATGCTTTTAAAGCCTTCACGAGTTGTGTGAGGCAGAGACTCAACATATTTCTTGATCAACAGCAGATAAGACCTAAAAGGAAAAAAGAAAAAAATGAAAAGAAAAGAAAGCCAGGAATGCAGGAAGTGGCTCCACAGTGAGTAAATTGTAAGTGGGTCTCCTTGTCAAATGGGTTCAAGAAAAGGCCGAGTTTGGATTATGAAAATAAGGAATCTCTGATGCAATGTCAACAAGCAAGGAAGCTGCTGTTGGCACCAAACGGCATTTTCTAAATGAAACAAAAACAGAAAGAGAATACCTTGTACCGGCGTCATTTCCTACCCATAATCAACAGGGTCCCTGATTTGTAAGAACATTGCGGTAACTTATAGTTTTCATAAGTCAGAGCAAATCAAAAATGATTATGGCTCGTAAGGAATATTTATTTCCTGATTTGGGATGAAGGCAAAACACGCAAACCATAATGATAATGGGTTTCTATTTTTTTTTTCGTTTTCTTTTTAAATCCAGCAGGGTGTAACAGTATTTTGTTCTCTGGGACAGGAAACGAGGAATTTGCTAATTAACAAGCTACACAGTCAAACCACACCAAGAGACACGGTTTTTGCATGAGGAGAAAGAAAACTTATGTCTTAATTACATTTTTCAGGAACTGGGGCCTTCTAAGTACAACATGCAAGACCCCAAACCGAGACCTAATTTGAAAAAACTAAAAAAGTAAATCAGTGTTCATCACGAATTTGTTTTAAATAGGATTTTAGAATTAATTAGCAAGGGTAGTAATTTGTTAAGTCGAGCCAGTAGGAGATAAATAGTGTTCGAATGAAAGTTTGATATCGATCATAGAATCTATTAGTCATCTTTATATGTGTATATATATATATATATATATATATATATATATATATATATGGGAAATAAAAAAGGAAAAACCAAAAAGGATGTTTTTTTTATATATTCATCAACGTTTCGTCTTTATTTGTAAGACTTCATCAGGATGATAATTTTAAGAAAAATGTCATGCAAGTACGTGAAAATATTGGGTTGACGAGTAATGGCTATTACTTTTTCTCATCAACCCATCATGTCAACCCAATATTTTTACGTACTTGCATGACATTTTTCTTAAAATTATCATCCTGAGCAAGTCTTACAAATAAAGACGAAACGTTGATGAATATATTAAAAAAACATCCTTTTTTAGTTTTTCCTTTTTCATTTCCCATTACGTCGGATTACCTTCATCCTTCCTTTCTCATATATATATATATATATATATATATATATATATATATATATATATATATATATATATATATATATGCGTTTGCTGATTTGATGTATATAGAGTTAAATTTCTCTTCATTTCTGTTCTAATTGGTAGTGGCCGAAGGGTAGAATACCGGACTACGACTCAGTGGTGACTTTGAAACCGTGTTCGTGCCCTCCGACCAGCAAGAATTACACTCACTGAAGATTGCATAAGCATGAAACATAGATGTCTGTAGTATTATCTACAGACATCAATGTTTCATCTTCAGTAAGTGTTAAATAGATATTTATTTAAAATATTAAACATATATATATATGCCAACATCTAAAAAAACATGACTGTCCCCCCCCCCCCTTCTCAATATAGACACTTCTTAGTTAATAACACTAAGATAATACACCACGATAACAACATCAAAAGATTAAAAATTCTTGAAGCCCTAAAAACAATAACAACATCAAACAACATCAAAAGATTAAAAATTCTTGAAGCCCTTAAAAACAATCAACAATGTGAATTGCGAAACTAGTCACAACATTTTAAAGTGTCTAGCATAGTAACTAACATTAAGCAATCCTACTTTTAGAACTTTACAAGTGGTTAGAACGTAGTCTCATTCGCATATAAAATCTCAATATTATAGACGCTCATTTTAAAGTCGTATATTACTAGCCGTTAAAAAAACCCAACAGTAAAGATATAGTCGTAAAGACATTAACACTAACAACGCCTGATAATTTGACGAATCAAATCGAAAGTACTCGCAAAAAAAGAAAGAAAAATGGAGCAAGAAACGCATGGAACTTATATACACTAATTTGACTGAAATACTAAATTGACTATTGGGAAAATTGAAAAAATAAAAACTATTCTTATCAAGCAAAAACACTTTGTTATTTGATAATGTTTGCCTAAATGAAAACATACTGCCTAAATACATACACACACTATATATATATATATATATATATATATATATATATATATATATATATATATATATATATATATATATTATAAAACATTAAATGAATTAAAACATTACCATTGTTCTAAGAATTAGAACATCAAGTCCAGTATGGTGTACGATCGTTTCCACAACAGTTTAGAAATACTTTATTCTATTTTATTGTATAAATTTATAAAGCTAATCCAAAACGTCTTCATCAACGCCTTTAGCAACACGTCTTACAGAAAGTCTAAGTTGAGATAAATAAATTTAGTACATTATTTATATCAGTTCCAAGAATTCAAACACAACAAATATTTGGCATACGATCGTTTCTAAGACGATTTGGAATATTTTATTTTGTATTATATTCTAGATGATTGCAAAAGGTGTCTTCATCAGCGCCCACATAACATTAAATATAGAAGTTAAGCAAGAAAAATATGAAAATTTAGTATTTTTTAAAAAGACATTTATCTCGTAAAAAAGTAAATTCGTATGAATCAGAATGGTACAACTTTGTTGACCGGCTTGGTTCTGTTGTCGGCATTCTTGCAGGAGACACCATGTAATAGTTTCCAACATCCCTAAGTGAAAGTGGTATTATGGAATCGACTGGATTCGAACTTGGCACACCCAGGTCGTCAGTCCACATCGTTATCCATTTAACCACTGTCACCTCCCTTATATCCAGTCAATGTAGGAAGCAGACTCTCCTATGTAAATTCATACCATTCTATTTGTAAGATTAATACAGATAATAGCAATGATAATACATTGGATGCAGCAAATTAAAATATTTAAATACAGAATGAACAAAATAAAGTAAGTACCCATGGCGCAACAGATAAAAGTGCTAAGTATAATCGGTACTAAGTGACAGTCTTGTGGGGGTTGAAGGTTCAATCCTTAGTACGAGCAATACTAAGAATACAATTACGAATTACTTAAAACTTCTACCCAATAATGGTTGACAGAACGAGAGCGAGTTACCCCTGTGGATTAAATAAAGGGTTCCGTTCAAAATTCTGTACAGATTTCTGAGTTCGACAAAATGCATCTGAACATCGGAGGTTACATCGGCCGAAACGTTGTAAGTATAACATCAAAGATGAGAAGAGTAGTCCAAATAATCCAAATAATATGTAACGGTCACTGTTTGTTTGTGTGCTATAGAAATCTATATATTAACAGTGAGAACGTTCAAATAAGTTTCAATAAGGGTTAAATTTTTCACCGAATCTAAAGACACCATAGAAATGTTCCTTCAGTTTCATATAGAGTCACTTGGGGCAATTATCAGTTAGGTCCATGAAAAAAATATATATTAGAACATAAAGAAAAGAAATTCATTTTTTTTTAAATAGATTTTCTTTGTTACATGAAACCAAACTCTAATCAAACAAAGAATATCTCAGTGAAAAATGTATAAAAAAAAGGGTTTAAACATTTAAATAACTATTTTTATTGGTACGTTTAAGATTTAAAATAATTATTCCTTTCGATTCATTTAAGCCATTTGCCGTTTTACAGCTGTCTGTGAGAAACGCAGCATCAACAAGTAGTTTTTTTAAGAACACCACTGCACTAACAGTTTTTTATTACCTGACCTCATATTGCAAATGTTATTTTGAACTTTACTTTCAAGGCAAAAAATGGGAAACATGACTATATTTGAAAGTCTTTTTTCTTAATAAATCTTCTGACCAGCTATAACTTTCCACATGGAAATAAGTATTTGTGAATAACAAGCATTTGTGAATAACAAGTATGTGAATGAATTTCTCAAATGTAAAAAAAAAAAAAGTGCATGATTTCAAATATCTTGGTTTGTGGATTGCAGATAGAAAAATGACATGGAAGTTGGAAGTTGCTGAACAAGTTAGACAGGATTTGCAAATCAAAACTGAAAGAATACTTAAGATTCAGTACTTCAGATCCAAAGTTGAAAGTGTTTTTTCGGTATGGAGCAAAAAGCTGGATCCTTACAAATAAAATGTGTAGACGGTTAGATGGTACCAAGATCAGAATGTTAAGAGGGTGATGACATGTAGGCTAAGTGGATAACGACGCAGGCCGAGGACCTGGGTGTGCCGGTTTCGCATCCAGTTCGTTCCACAGAAACACTTTTATCAAAACCCACACCAGTTTTGTGTCTAAGTTCCTGGAGAGGAGGTAAATAAACTACCAGAATTTTAAGAGCAGTCCTTGGTGTCACTTGGAGAGATAAGATAACAAACAACGATCTCTATGGAGAACTAAGTAAAATAACAACAGTGGTCCAAGCCAGAAGGTTGAGATTTATTGGGCATATATAGAGGAGGAAACAAGAGTTGGTATGCCACCTAATGGAACCAAAACAGGGGAAAAGGAAAAGAGAACATATGTGGACCAGTTAACCAATAATATATTAGCATTAATCGCATGAATACGTTTGTTGTTCTTTTTAACTCTTAAATTTATAATTAATAAGAGGCTAAGAACCGAAGTATAAGTGATGGGTACACAACTGGATCCTTACAAATGAAACGTGCAGAAGGTTAGATGGTATGTATACCAGAATGTTAAAAACGATCCTAGGTGTCACTGTTTAAAGTCAGAAGAAGGCCAGCAATTACATATGTGGACCAGTAAAGAAATGTTGCAGGTTTATCGATGGAAGACCACGAAATATGGAAGATTCTATTCAATAATGTCCAAGCGAGCTCGAAATTAAAAAGAAACAAAAAACAGAAGGCTATAAAAGTATTAGTATGTGTAAAAAACTAACATATTGCTATTTGTTTTAAATACTATCATAGGAAAAATAGGAGTTTATCTAAACTAGTTAGTAGGAGTGAATGATAGCTCAGGATTTAAATAGGAGGTTGGAGGAGAGTGAGAGGGGGAGGAGGAGGATAATAAAATCAATATAAAAGAGAAACTAAAGTGTTTACTAACTGTTATGCCTGATGATTTCTTAAGAAACACGATTGTTCTTTTGTAGCCAACCAACATTCTATTTTTATAATTGTACTAGCTTTCCCTGCCCGGCGTTGCCCGGGAGTAATTTTTACTTTCATTTATGAATACCTTATGGCTTGTTTTACTTAATCAATAATATATTATTAGTAATCACATCCACACATTATAAGTTCTTTTTAATTAGTAAATCTATAATTGATAATAGACTAAGCGCCGGAGTATCAGTGATGGGTACAAAGTCAGTGTAAATCTAATGCAGGCTTTAATTTATGAATAATAAGAGGCGGTGTGAGTTCCTAGTGTTCTAATAAAAGTTTGGTATCGGTCATATAAGCCTTTAGTAATTTTATTTTAATAAATTTAGCAAATTATTTTCATTTAAAAGCTATAGAAGTATTAGTATGTGCAAAAAAGTTACATATTGTGACTTGCTTTACGTATATCCCAGTCGAGAAAGATGATTATGCCGAGATTAGTTGTTTTTTGCAGGGAAGTGTCACTATTCTCCCACGTACAGCGCATACTATTTCCTAAATGTTCACTCATCGTTGCTTAACTTCGGTGATCTAATGAGAATCGGTATGTTAACACGATTATGCCAAAACGTTGTTAAATGCTAGGGTTTACAAATTTCTCTGATGAGTTGCATTATAATTTCCTTAGTTTTATCATATTTTATTTTAACTAATATTCCATTGTTACGGTTAGGGTCTCAGTGTCCCCGGGCATCCAACTTGAGAGGGGGCATTCGATCATATTCAAACTATCTCCCTTTTTCATGATATTTTTTCACTAGCAGAGCGTTACCACAGTCGACCAAGGGTAGAGTCTATCAGGCATGTGTATGCAATGTAATGATGGATGGAAGTGAAACCTGGCCAGTGAAGGTTGAGGACATGCATTGCATGGATAAAAATGATGTGAGAATGATACGATTGATGTATAATGTGAGTATTAAAGACTGGCTTAGATCTGATGACCTCAGCGGAAAATTGAATCTGGATAGTATAAGGAAATGTGTGCAGAACAGGAGACTTCGTTGAAATAATGGATTAGAGTTCTTAACTTAGTAGATGTAGAACAGTTGAGGTGGCAGGTTCAGTTCACAAGCAAAGGCCAAGGAAAAGACGGAAGGAAGTGATAAGAATAGACTTGAGAGAAAGAGGGATAAATAAAGACCTGTCCAGAGATAGATTAGTTTGGAAATCACTTTCGTAAAGCGGTCCAACTCATGCCAGAATGTAAAACAGACGTTAAACTAATGATGATCATGAAGAGGATTAAGAGGAGATAACTTATACTTGAGTGTTTGGGGCATCACCAGACCCCTGCATGCCATGTAAATAGGGGCGATTCAAGTAACAAGTGGAAGTTGTTTCTAACAGTCTTGCAGATAACTTATATACAACTATTATATGTAAATAATAAAATAACCACACCGCTTTTTAAATAACAACCTCTAAACACATTCAAACAAAACTTAGCCGATATCCCCCACCACCGTTTCTACCCCCAAAATAACATATGATGATCCAATTTTTTCAGCATATTAATACCCTGAACACGGGCGGTTTCATTTCCGTTTTTTCACCAAACTTTCCATTCCTAACGAATAATGCAGGCATTTGAAATATTGAATTATAATAAAAAATTATAAAGAAAACAACGACATCGTTTTATGCTTCAACCACCATTGATTGGTAGATTACAATATATTAGTAAACATTAGTGCACAAAATACCCCAATGTTCCATAAAAAAGCAAAGAATGTCCCGTGTTTCTTTTAGTAGGAAAAAGAATCATCTTAAAGGTCAGCAGTGTGACAATTCATAGAGCAATCAGATAATCCTGCAATTTCAAGTTTAATTTACAATAAGTGAAACTCGAAACACTTGAGCCAAACACTTCAATTGTTTGCAGATATTCCAGGCTAATATTCATTTCACTGTATGGAGCCAACTGTCCTTAGCTGACAGGTGAACAATACTGATACGTCATATTAAACATGGATACCAAACACATGTCTTATTTCGAAAGTACAGGTGATTCGATTCTGTTTGCAAATCAACTCTACATTTCAAAACAAGGGTTCAGTTTTCTTCGGACATGAGGGGTGGGGATTGGTCTCACTTTGGATTTCTCTATTTAACCAGTTAATATATTGACTGTAAAATAAATGGGAGTGGGGTGGAGATTATTTACATTTGGATCAGGAATCAAGAATATTTGAACGCTCTGCTTAGGATCAAAATATTTTTCATTAAGAGTCTGTCAGACATGTGTGCACAATGTGATGATGTATGGAAACGAAACCTGGCCAGGGACCGTTGAAGACATGCGTTGCATGAAGAGAAATGATATGAGAATGATACGAGAGACGTGTAATATGAGTCTTAAATACAGACTTAGATCTGATGACCTCAGAGGAAGATTACATCTGGACAGTATAAGGAGATGTGTGCAGGACAGGAGACATCGTTAATTTGGTCACATCAAAAGAATGGATGATAATGCTTGTAGAACAGTTGAGGTAGCAGAATCAGTTAGCAGGGGACGGCCAAGCAAAACATGGGAGGAAGTGAAGAGAACAGATTTGAGAGAATGAGGGATAAGTAAAAACCTGGGCAGAGATAGGTTAGTTTGAAAGTCAATTTCTTAAAGTAGTCCAACACATAAAACAGATTTAAACTGCCGCTGCCGCCGCCGATGATGATGATGATGATGATGATGAGGAGGAGGAGGAGGAGGAGGAGGAGGAGGAGGAGGATTGTGGTTATCTGCATCCAGCCTATTCTCTTCAGAAGTGTGAGTAGCCAAGGCCAAAGAAAAAGGTGAAATCGAGATGAAATTTCCCAACATGAGAAGCCAATCAGTTTCAATTTTAAGAAAGTCAAAATTAAGAGAAAAACACCACGCGGGGGGGGGGGGGGGGGGGGGGTAAAGGAGATAGAAAGTTATTTTTTTTATTAAATAAAAAGTCATCTAACTCCCATATCCCCTTCATGAATTGCTTGAAATCTCAGCCTTCACGGCAAAATGAACATTTTCAATTTTCAGAGAGAACTGTCATAAGAGGGGAAATCAGCTTTTTTTTATTTAAAAAAAAAAGACGGATTTTGATCAAAAAGCGGAGAACTGATACCATGTCTCGCTAGCACTTTAAGCAGAAATCCGTTTTTTCTCGATTTAGAAAAAAGCGGAATTCTGCTAAAATTCGGAGAACCCACATCACTGTTTTTAAGTTTGTACCTTTCACTGACAGACTTTTAGCCGATGGATAATTCACTCAACAAAAAAAAATAACCGCCAAACATTAATATGTCACCAAACAAACAAATCAAAATCTCCCCCACCCTTCGCCCAAAATACGATAAATTGTTCCATCAACTTCACTCCTTGGCCTTTTGGCTCAGAACAAAGTGTAATATATGTTCTAATGCTACACTTAGTTTAGTCCGTCCTAGGTCAATGAAGGAGAAGTCCTTTTAGACTGAGGCAATTTTTACTTTCGACGCAATCCAGAGTGTTCCTTTTTTGGGGAGCTGTATTTTTCCCCACATTAAAAACAGACCTTGTGCCTAACCCTAACCCTCGTGGGGAGGCAAGTAAATAGAAACTCAATTAAAAAAAATACATTTGATGACCCTATTTAATTGCTTCCTACAGCAGCAAAATATTGCATAACTGTGGAAGGTTGGGTAAACCAGCTCCCCCGAGAGGGCACTCTGGTTGGGTACAAAAGTAGGCATTCTCCGGTAGAGGCGCCTAGGGCGACCGGTATGATACTTAACCCCCCTCCATTACTCCTGAAGGATGAGGTCATGTACTTATGTTGTCAGACTGATTTCAAGGAGAACCGAGGCTGGTGTGAACACTAGAGCCGAGGTCCCAAAGTACGGCACTATTTCAGATTGACTGTACAAAATAATTACTTCTTGACCTTTTAGCTAGGATGAAAGTTTAGTACCTGTTCTGATGCTATGCTTCATCTTTTCTGTTTTCGGTCATTGAAGGAGAAAGCCTTCCAGACTGAGGCCATTTTTATTTTTATTTTTGTCCCAATCCATAGTGCGCCTTTTTTGGGGAGCGGAATTTCCCCCACAGTAAAAGCCGACCATGTGTCTAACTCTGCCCTAGTGGGGAGCTAAGTAAATAGGGACTGTATGGAATTAGGAGAAATTTTTTATTTCTTTTTAATGTTTTATGATGGTTATTAATGACAGAAAATTGAAAAAATAAAAACAATTTCTAACTAGTCTTATAATCTGAAAGGAAAACTGGAGAAAAGTGGTACGGGTGGGGTGAAGCGTGCTAATTGACCCCTGGGTCACTGAGCTAATGGCTGCAGTGCCTTGCCTGTGTTGAGTCGTATAGTCTAAATAAATGTCAATTCTTTTTCTCTGCTACCTGACATGATGCCTCGTAGTCAAATCTGGGCTAGGTCAACAGATCAATATTTCTTGGCCGTCAATATTTGAACTGCTCCGTCTACGACGTGAGGAAGATGACGTTTTGGAATTGGTCTGTTTGCTTCTATACGAATGGCGGCCAGTCCGCTTAAGAAACTAAGCGATTGAAGCTGAGTCATGAGACGGACAATAAAAATCAGTTCCTTTATTTTATTGCACTTTCATATTTCTTTAAAACAGCTTATATTGGATACACATACACACACACACACATATATATATATATATATATATATATATATATATATATATATATATATATATATATATATATATATTAGATGCTTACGTTAAGGTCTCCTGCTTTTGTTTCACTGTTAGATACTTAATCCCCCTTGTTATTTTATTTACTTACTATTATATATTATTTATTTATGAATTTTCCAACAAATGTTAAGTCTACACTATTTTGGATTTAGTTAGTTTCTCTGGGAATTTAAACTGCATTTTCCTTTTTTTCTTTTTGTTTAAAATAACTCAAAGCTTCTTTAGACTATATATATATATATATATATTAAATAAAGTGTTAAAACAACATCCAGACCAATAATAAATAGCATGCTCTTATTAATTATATAGTTAATTTTACTTTTGCATTAATAATTGAGCACTCTGCTGGGAAACTCTCCCAATTAAGAAATACGGTATATATATATATATATATTATATTTTATTAAATGTTTCGAAATATTTTTATTTTTATTTTGATTTAATTACTCGCATCTAATACATGGTTTTTGAAGGCTTGTTTGCCTCTATATTTATATATATATATATATATATATATATATATTATAACTCGGTAGAATACAAAATTTATGATATAGTCACTATTATGTAAAAATGTTCCATAAATTCATCATCAACAAAATATTTTTGTGTACATATGTTTCAGAAATCTTTTAATAAAAATCTCTTCATAAGAACCAAGTAACAGAGGGGAATTCATTATCATTTCGTTACAGGTTCAGATAATAATAATAATGAGCAATTAGAACGCCATACAATGCATTTTAGTTTTATCAACTTTTTTTTCCAATTCAATATTCGAAGATATACTTCATCATCAGAATTTCAAATGAAGACATATTAAAATACGTTTTTTTTTCTTTTCTTCATCATCTTTTCTTACATGTCAATTCGTGTGTTGTTGACACGAATTTGGGATGAGAGTCTCTTTTGTTAAGGACGGCACGTGGCAGTGCAAATTGTAATAAAAAATATTGTCCTTGTTTTAGAAGGCATTGTTTATATGGTACGTTTCTGCACCTTATTAAGAACCCTCAAATGAGGCAAGGATTCATCAGTCCAAATATGACAACGGTACTTCATACAAGGTCTGATAGTAGATTTGTAGAGATAGAGAATAGCCTCAGGTGTAAGGAAGTATTTGGAGCAATAGAGAGAACTGACTTTACGAGAAACAGAAAGAGCAATGGATCTAATAATTAACTTCAAATAATGTTTTAAACTCACCGTTAGAGTGAGAAATGAGCACAACTTTCGCATTTATTCATTTAGATATATATATATATATATTTTTTTACATCAAATCTGTGCACTGAAAAAATGGTTGGCTCATTCTACCGCCCCAGAAAGTAACTGACTCCTAATGCAATCCTCTACATATATAAGAGTCAAATGCCACGATGGAGTATAGCTGCCACATCTGAGGATATGCCACTCAGAGCACCTGTCGTTACCTTGACAGAATCCAGAATTGACTTCGAAACCTCGTGGCAGATGATCTTTTCTTATTCTTACAGCCGCTTTCTTACAGAAGAGATGTTACTAGTCTCTCTCTACTCTATTGGAAGGTGCTCAACTGAGCTCAAATCCTTTGTAAGACATTCACAGCAAGAACGCGTCTTCTGCCACAACGAAAAAAAACTTTCCTTTCTCAGTTTCTCCAGCGTCAAGTGAAATTTCCACAAACAGAGCTTCTTCAAAAGAGCAATCCATCTGTGAACACATTGCCATGGGACTGCTTCCTGCAAATTACAACTTGGTCCTCTTCAAAGCCAATGTCAACAGATTAACAGATTCCACATCATTAACCCATATCCTCGATTATCGTACATTCCGAGATTTTTAACAAGATTTATAATTTCGATGATTCGGACTACTATTTTCATCTTAATTGTTATACTTCGCAGCATTTCGGCCGATGTAAACTTCGACCTTCTTCAGGTGCATATTTTCGAACCTTCTAGTAGAACTCGGGAAACTTATTTAAGCTACGAGTGCAGATTGTTCTCATTCAGTCAGCTTTTATCAGATAGAAGCGTTAATTTATATTATTCTTAATTATAATCAGTTCTAAGTGACAAAGAATAACAAATAGTTCTAATACCCGGTCATGGCTGATAACTTGGCCGGCTTCAAAACCAATGTCAACTGATACCTATCAAGAACCGTTCTTACAAGCATTCGAATTTGGTCTTCACAATCATTCTATCTTAGTAACTTATCCCTGAGTGGCATCTGGCCTTGTAAAAAATTAGAAATATCATTTGGTTCACTCCCCCATATAATCAGATGCTGAAAGCTAAACCAGGTAAGAAATTTCTAAATCTTATGGGTAAACATTTTCCTGTACTACACAACATAACATATTAGAAGTATTCAAACTTGTTTCCGACAATCATTCCATCTCATTAACCGTTATCCTCAAGTGGCATCTGGCCTTGATAAGTGGTTACTCTTATCAGTAAAAAATCAAAAAATAGAAATATCATTTGGTTCAACCCACCATATAATTAGATGCTGAAAGCTAAACTAGGTAAGACATTTCTAAATCTTATTGGTAAACATTTTCTTGTACTACGTGACATAAAATATTTAATAAAATTTATTTGAAACTAAATTACAGTTGTTATGATCATTGAAGCTCACAAAAATAAAATGTTAAATGATTGTTGTAAAGAGAAAAATAAAATTACGAAGAAAAAGTGATGAATTTAATAATAACAATAATAATAAAATCTATAATAAAAACAAAAGAAATAGTAATAGTTCAAATGGATGTAAGAAATATAAAAATTATAAAAGTAACTGTAAAAAAGAGTGAATTGCCCTATACAAAATAATAGAATCATAATCTACTAAGCCCCCAAAAACCTTGAATAACAAAAATATGTTAGCATTATTTCGATTATTCTGACTACTGTTCTCATCTTGAATGTTATTCTCATAATGTTTTGGTCTATATAACCTCCTATCTTCTACAGGTCCTTCTTGTTAAACTCTGGAATATTTCTGTTGAACTCTCAAACCCGTATGGAATTTCAAACGGAACCGTTTATTAAATCCACGGGGGGGGGGGGGTAACTTGATCTTGTTCTGTCAGCATGGCCAGGTAGAAGTCTTAAGTAATTTGTAATTGTATTCTTAGCATCGCCCGTACTGAGGATTGAACCTTCAACCTCCAGAAGACTGTCACTAAGAACTGGTAATCTTGCAGTAGATTTAATAGCTTAGAAATTGAAATAAAAATCATGTACAACGAATAATTTCTACCAAACGCATTAAAATTTGATTTTCTACCGATCTGTGTGATTTAGATGGTCTGAAATTGTTTTCAATTTTCTTTTTTATTTCAAACGTCTTTTTGTTTTTACTATCTTTAAAGTCTGAAACTATCTCCAGCAAAGCGAGCATTTCCTAAAAATTGACCGCCATTTCTGATATTGTGTAGTGCTTTGAGAAGTCAGTTTAATGAAGGCAAATTCAAATAATGAATCTCACAATCAGTTTCCACACTTTGAAAGTATACGAGTCGGTATAAAATAAAATTTTAATGCGTTTGGTGAAAGTTATTAGTTGTAATTTTTTTTTCTCGGCTGTTAACTACACTGCAAGATTACACATTTTTTGATATATAAAATACATCAGGAATGAAATCGAAAGTTACTCGGAGACAAAAGAATGCTATAATTCGTGAAATGTTTGCTTTTACCGTTTCTGAGAATGTCTGTTTTCTCTGTTGATTTTAGAATCAGTCAATCTGAGCAGAAATGATTCTGTGCTTAACCGATCAGTTATCCCATTCTTCAAAATTAATGTCGACCGACAATTGAGATCACGTCAAATAATGGAGAAGAAAGACTGGACATTGAACTCAAAGAATACAGAAGTGACTTCCTTTGGGAATCAATCAGACATCCATTTCATCCAATCAAATGTCTTCGTTCGATACAACAGCCCCCCCCCCCCCTCCTCCTTCTTCTACTCGCACAACATCACCCCTTCCCTTCTTTTACTAATACTAATACAAATTGTCATCCTTGAAACCTGATATGTAAAACTTTTCTAAAATAGCGATTCTTTATTCAGGAATAGAGATTGTAGCAGATAAACAGATTAATGAATGAGTTTTGCAAATGGCTGTCAGGAAGATGAAAAAATTCACTTTGAATTATTTTAAATGGCTTTCATTTCTGGGAATAATTTAGAAAGAAGATTCAAATGACAGCTTCTGTTTGAACATCTTTGCTTTAGTAGCATTTATGAAAATGATAAATCAAAATGTTTATTCATTTGAATGATTACTACATACGATAAAGTTGCATTCATTATTTATTATTAATATATATGTAAGATATACATTGCATACACACACATATATATATATTAATAAACATATATATATATATATATATATTCATACATATTGTTACTTTAGAAAACTTATACCTATCTGATTTCAAGAATGACAATTCGTATTAAGACCAACAGTAGCCACTTCAGTATCTAGAGAGAGCATTTGATTGGGTGAAACGGATGTCCGATTATATATATATATATATTTAAAAAAAATTTTTTATATAGTTGCATTCAACTGACCATAGAAACAATCCATGCATAAGCATAACTTTCATCTGACCCTCCAACTTCTTTATCTTCATATATCGTTGAACAAAAACAACTTTCATCTGTTCTTTCACTTTCTTTATTTTCATATATCTGCGAATATCTGTAATTGATTTTGGTCTCACAAACAAAAATATTTTCAATATATTGATATTTTATTCATTTATTTATGTTTTTTTTTATTTATGTTTATTTTTGGAAAATTATGAAAATGGTTATATAGTGTTCAGGGCTGGGAGCAGGAGTATACATGGTCTTCATTCATTACTGAGAAACACCGGGTGAGCCTTCTCATATAATCCTAAAGTTGTCTGTTTCAGACTTTCAATTCACATTGCAGATATCCAAGTTACACATCCTGTTCCTGGTATAGTTTGTCATCATCATCGTCGTCATCATTCGGTTTTCGTATTTAAAGTGCTGCGATTGCCCCAGACTCCAAGCTGGGCAACACCAGACAACGTCTCGCACCTGCTTTCCATGCGGCTCTATTCTAAAGGGTTAATATCAGTCATGTTGCAAGCAGTCAAGTCACTTTGAACACACTCAATCAGGTTTTCCTTGGTCTTCCATGCACCCCCGTGCCTGGGGTATCCATGCGTGTTATTGAGTTGTTGATGCTGGAGGGGGCACGCTGAGATGCCAAGCATGTAAGGCATCTAAAATCCCACCAATACCAAGCTGATGATAGAGCCTGGTTAAAGGGATTCTTTCTTCTAGTTTGCTGCCACACATCCACCTGATCATGCTGGAGGACCCTCAGACATTGTTGCAGAAATGTTAAAGGCTACAGGTGAAACAGGCATTGAGAATGATCACAGACTTGACAAATCAAATCATAAAAGAAGAGGTCATCCCGAAAGACTGGAAAATTAGTACAATTATGAATTGTTACAAGGGTAAAGGGGAAGCATTCAATAGACCAGGTCCTGAAAGTGATTGAGAAAATAATTGAGCAGCAAATAAAAAGTCAGATAAGCTTAGATTAAATGCAGTTTGGTTTTATGCCCGAGCAAACTACCACGAAGACCTTGCCGTGAGTCATGAAAGAAATGTGCCTAGATGTAAGCATTGGCAGCAGCTTACTGAACCTTCCCCATGCAACAGAACAGCGAGCAGTGATGCCACATTTGCAACCACCACCAGCATTTAACATGACGGCCAGGTAGCAGAAGATAGTTTTACCATCAAGTGAGTGCAATTCATATCCATAAGTGTCACAGTTCGACCATCTATTGGGCAGGCAACACCCAGACACCTGTGATAACCATAATCCAAGTCCACTATCAGTCTTCCAGCAAGACGATTACACTTCTTGTGGACCCATAGTCTGCACCGGAGCATTCATTGAAGTTTACACCTACATCCCTGTGACAGACAGCGCAGGGAAACGTCTTGCAACTAATCAAGACAAACACCGGAGACAAGAAATGTTGTCTTCTACATGTTGACTCTCAATCTTTTGCTCTCCATTCCTGTCTTCTAGCAGAGAGTACTGAAACCAGCATAAAACCTATCATAAAGAGTTGATGCTTGATATACGAGATAGAACAATTATATAAACAAGTAAATGATGAGAATAAAAAGTGTGCAAAATACAATATCTATTAAGTCAGCAGTTGCTCAAAACAAGGGGTTTTAAATAAGAGAAATTTTATTATTTCTTCCTTAAACCATGGCTTTTTTTTTTTTACCTTACCCCGAATCTGTTTCTACGAACTCTTTTGGTACCTTCAACGGTGAACTTCTGCCTATATTTTCTTCATTTTCTTATTAGACTTTATATTCCCTGTATTTTTATATCTTTTTAAAATATTGACATTTTGGTAATTTACTCCTTTCCTAACTTATTTGTCTACTCTCCTCTGACGATAAGATAACATTCCTTGAAAAGCCATGGTTTAAGGAAGGAATAATAAAATTTCACTTTTCTAAACCCCTTGTTTTGAACAATTGATGACTTAATAGATATTGTATTTTACACAATTTCTATTCTCATAATTTACTTGTTATATATATATATATATATATATATATATATATATATATTGCTCTATACACTATATTGAGCTTTGTTTTTATCTTGATAGTTAAAGATATTATTTATATCTTTAAAGTATCATCTTACTCATATATATATATATATATATATATATATATATATATATTAGATTTTTTTTGTTGGATGACATCGTGCAAGTGAGTGCAAAAATCCTACTTGTGAGACATCGGCCTGGGTTATTTGTAGTTGGAAGACAACACCACTTGTTGAGAAAAGTAGGGATATACCGTATCCGCCTTTGCCGCAGTTTGTTTGATCTGTGTTAGTTATTAAACTTTCTTATATGTGGCATGGTGGCTGAAGGGGCAGAGTGCCGACTTGTATGCAAGGTTTCGAATCCTGAGTTTGGATGCATCTTACTGCTGAGCCCAAATGAGTGTGAAACTTAAGTCTAGGACTTCTGGTCTGTGGCTTTCATGGTTTGTGTAGGCTGCAGTGTTGTCTGATTGTGGAAATAATAATAATAATATATATATATATATATATATATATATATATATATATATATATATATAAAGTAAATATTAAATTATTTTTACCTACATATGCGGCGTTTCAAGCTTCCGCTATCATCAGTGTAGGAGATAATAATTCTTGACGATCGTAAGATTCGAACACAGTTATAGAATCACCCTAGACTTCGTAAGTAAGCGCTCTAACTAAATGGCTACAACAAATTACCACATAAAGAAATTCTATTTATGTCAAGCAGGCACAGACAGTGGACTATCGAGAAAGTGTTCAATGAACATTATTGGAACATGCCGATATATATATATAGCCTATGTTACTCACATTCATAAGAGAATGCCCATTTCAATGTGTCAGAGACGGGTATATTTGCTGATGACACCACACTCTATACCAGACATGTGGGAAAAACGAATGTACACATATCCAAAATAATGTTTGAAACCTTAAAAAAATGACCTCCACTCTGTAGAGGAATTGCAATGTAAATGAATGGTAATATTCAATGCTACTAAGACAAAGTTCCTTTCCTTTAACAATTACAAGAAACTTTCTAAACCACCGATTGCCATGGCTAATAACACTCTACCTGAGAATTAATCATTCAAACTCCTCGGCCTAACATTCACAGGCAACATGAATTGGAACAAGTACATAGAACATATTACCAAGGCTGCTGCAAAGAAGGTAGGCTCCCTCTACCGCGCTAGAAAATTACTCACACCTGCCAGTATCCTATATCTCTACAAAGCCACCATTCGCCCATGCATGTAGTATTGTTTCCACATCTGGGTTGGAGCATCAACCGCTAGTCTCTCTCTATTAGACAGGGTCCAAAAATGAGTACCCAATCTTATATGTAACTTCCTGTCGACCAAGCTCAAGCCCCTGTCCCATCGCCGCAATGTATCATCCCTGGGCTAGTTTTACAAGTACTTTAATGGAATGTGCTCTGACGAACTCATATCACTTGGGGCTCAATCAACGTAACTACCCCGACTAACCGGACAAGCAGCAAAATCCCCCCCCCCCTTCAATGTAGAGATGCCGGAAAGCTTTCTACTCTGATAGTTTCTTCCCTCGAACTGCTAGACTTTGGAATTCCCTCTCCGTTTCCATGACTTTACTAATATGCAGAAATTTAAATGTAATACTCAACTCCCTACTTAGAGTGTCTCTGTAGACATGACACCTAATAGTAGCCAGTGGCAATGTGCTGTGTTTGGATTGAATAAGAGTAAAAATAAAATAAAATAAATAAAATAAGAATTTTTTTTCATGTAAAGAACACAGACTGAACATTTCTGTAATTCACTAGCTAGGCAGAATTTAATATCACTTTTCAGAGGCAATGCTATAGCGGTCTAACTTCAAGAATCCGACTGACTTAATTTTATATATATAGTCTATATTACCCATCTTGATAATAGAATGCCTGTTTCAAATCAAATAAGAATGAATATAAAGATTTTGTAGTTTTCTTGACATGATTATGCATATATATATATATATATATATATATACATATATATATATATATATATATATATACATATATATATATACATATATATATACATATATATATACATAAAGAGAGCTGTGGTCCTTCGTCTCATGACCCCTTTCAGCACAATCAGCATAATGTAAGGGAAAGGGATGATTCTCAGCTCTAATAGTCCACCAGTAGTTAGCGAACAGACATGCAGATAGACACCTATATCTCATATTACTACAGACATCTATTAAATATATTTTCTTTATTTATAACATAAATATATATGCACATGCATTAACTCAGCTGTTTAAGTGCCGGTGGGAACATTAAGTTAGCACCTTGGAACTGCACTGTGCATAATTTTACGATATAAATGCATTGCAAATTCTCGGACGATATTAATATTAATTGCAAGATTGGGTCAGTAAATATGTTAAGTTAATGTTAATAAGTGACAAATATTTCGCCGCTGCCATAATGTTGTCTATCTTATTTTCTGTTTTTTTTTTCTTCTGTATATTTGAAAGATATTTAATAAATAACGACTTAGCTATCCAAAGAATTTATGCCTCCTCGACTGGCGACTCATATCAAGTGAAGTGCCGAGAGAAGATTTTATGCAAAAATATACAACACTATACGTATTCATAGCCATACGTGTACCTACCAGAGTGTGCACAACATACGCTTACCCTCCTAAAACACAGTGACACTCTGCTTGCAAGTTAAATTTATTACTTTTAGAATTATTGTTGCCTGTTATTGTACAGAGTACCCGAGGGTGTGTGAATGCATCTATGTCTGCCAGACACTTTGGGTATTTCCATATTTCCATGAGATCATTATGTATTTCCTGTTCACTGGTGCCCGCGTTGCGTCTTAGAAGCCACGTACAAGTCATGATTTTCAGAGCTGATTTTGTAAACGTGACGAACGTTTAGCGAAATAAAATCAAAACTAGCAAAGGGAAAAATGCATATTTATAATTAAAGAATATAAAAAGAGTTGTCTTTTTTAAAACTGAAATAACTTATTCCGGTCAGGAAGATTGATAAAATGGAAACATTTCTTGCGAAGGCCCTTAAAATAAAAATTCAGTTTACATCATTAACCCATTAGCGCCCATGGTCCTTATTTAGGACCAGAAAAATAATTGCCCATATTTGAAGAACATCTGTACTTTTCAAAGATATCTACAGTTAGCATAAAGGTTGGAGTGTCTTTCAAATATTACACCTACTGTCTGATGTATATTAGCAACACTGATGTCTCAGTTTTAAGTATACTGTGAAGATCAAGAGTGGAAAGATACAATCAGTTTCATCTATTATTATTCAATCAAACATTTGGGGAGTAAGTCATCCTTATAACCAACCCACATTTATATATAGTATAAATGAAAGCTTGAACTATCCTATCAAGTCAAATAAATCTTTGAAAGTAATTTGGCTCAAATATAATACAGTATTTACAAAAGATTTTTATTATAGATTAAATAAAATAACTCAGGCACTAATGGGTTAATGAAATAAGAACATAAGTTAGTTGAGAGACTGTATATCTCCACCTGACAATGTAAGTGTAACAGCAAGCAAACTGGAGCAAAAATCTCGGACACGAATTATACTGATGAATATGTATTTATTTGCGCGCACATGGCCAACGCTGAACTATAACATCTTTTCACCGTAAAACTGGAAATACATGAAAATAAACAAGTCTTACAAACATGTTCTAAGACAAAACAATGCAAATTATAAAAGAGTAAAAATTCAAATAGGTTTAGAGAACTATGCGTTGCTTACCTCTATTTTTGCCAAGCTACTTGCCCCAGAGCCAACGTCTATCACAAGCGGAACAAACATCCGACTCCCATGTTGACTGATTCGAAAAGACCGCCTCTGGGCAAGCAGGCGGTGTAGAGGCACGACAGTTACCCCGTGTGCATGTCTTCCGGAAGAGGACGGTGCTGAATACAAAATGTCCCCTTCCTGAATTATGACCGGCCAACATGTGAAACTCCTACGTTTACAGTAAGTATGGGTCAAAGTCTTATCTTGGTCTTACTTCTTTATATTGTACCAAGTATTCCCAAAATTATGACACAGAAATGTTGATAACTCAAAAACTATTAATCTGATCAGGCTGAAATTTTGCGTAGTGGTTACTGTTATTAACGAGCATCAGATCCATACATTAAATTTGGAAAAATCAAATCTCTAGGGTAAACAGAAATGGCCATCTCTTTATTTATACCACCTTCTCTTAAGTCCATCTTCATTTTTTCCTTGGCTTTCCCCTGCCAACTGACCCTGCTACCTCAACTGTTCTACATCTACTAACCCAAGAACGCTCATCCATTCTTTCAATATGACCAAACCAATGAAGTCTCCTGATCTACACACATACCCTTATACTTTCCATATTTAATCTTACTCTAAGATCATTAGGTCTAAACTTGTCTTCATGACTAACATTACACATCCTTCGTATAATTTTCATATCATTTCATTCCATGCAACACATGTCCTCAACCCCAACTGGCCAGGTTTCACTTTCATACATCATTACACTGTGTACACATGCATTATAAACTGTTCTCTTGATTAACAGTGGTTACACTCTGCTGGTTAGTAATGGCAGAATTACCCATAACTTACTCCATCCTCTCCTAACCTTTGTAATTACACTAACAGCAGCAGCAGCTCCCCCGTGTGCTTGAATAGTATCATAAAGGTAACATAACTTCTGAACAATCTCAATAGCCTGATTATTTAAATGAGCCAATTGTGGTGGTGAATACTCCGATAATCATAACCCTTTAAAAATTTGTTAAATTTCGATAACGAATAATCAAAAATTTTACTTATTATATGATACTATTATAGGGTCGCCATGTTTGTTTCTATGGAAGCACAAAATGCTTGCTATAGCTGATGTTTAGAGGTATAAAGCATGAAAAATAAGGTTGACAAAACAACAGAATAGCAAAACAATGAACGTTTGATACTGCCATCTTATATATAAAATAAAATTAGTGCCTCTTCTACATAGCAGCGGTAACTAAAGTCACACACATAAATCTTTTCATTTAGTGATTTTTGCTACATATTGGTCCATGTTGTTAGAAAGCTAAATTTTAGTTTACCTCACTTTCTTCAATTTTAATATTTAATCCTTATTTATATGCTGTGTACTTAAAACCAAATGGAACTTCTATGAAAGAAGTTTCTTTCCTAGAACTTCACATCTTTAACCCTTATCCTCGAGTTGCTTCCAAGCCTGGATAAGTGGCTATCCATTATTATAATAACTACTTGTTTCTTTTTGTTTTCAAAATGGACCGAGATTTTAAGAGTTTATAAGCATTTACACCAAAAAAATTGTCCTATTTAAAAAGCTTATTGTAACAAGAAAGTCTTCCTAGCTTATTTTAGATGGCAGTGAGTGTGAGAGCGAAAATTCCTCCCACTTCCTGTATGAATGAGCATTTTTTTATAAATATCGAGCAGGACTAAATATTAAAATCGAAAACAGTGAAGCAAACTAAAATTTTGTTTTCTCTTTTGGTTGGCAGCAAAGTGTAGTATCTGTTATTATACTACACTTCATCTTTTCTGCCTTCAGTCGGTGATGGAGAAATCCTTCTAGACTGAGGCAGATTTATTTTGGTCCCAATCAAGAGTGCCCCTTTTTGGGGAACTGAATTTTGCCCACATAAAAACCGACCTTATATCTAACTCTGCCCTCGTGGAGAGGCAAGTAAATATGGACATAGACCAATATGTGGCAGACATCATTAACTGAAAATATATGAGTATATGGCTTCTGTTACCGAAGATATCGAGCACCCATGTAGGGGAAGAAGACTGAATTTACTTTATATATAAGATGAATTCATTTTATTTACAAACAAAAAAACGTCTCCTCGGTGTGGTGTTCATGGTGGCAGCAACAGTAGATCTGAGTGTGAGAGTGAAAACTCCTCCGACTTCCTGTAAACGAACATGTTGAAGTCAGCTGGGAAGCAGTTCCATGGTACCATGTTCCACAAATGGGAAGTTCTTGGAAAGAAAATCTTCCATTAAAGTTCCATTTAGTTTTAAGTACACAGAGGAAGAAACGAAAGTTCTTTGCAGTGGTTGTAACTAGACGAGTTTCTGTTGTTAATTTTTTATAGGGGTAACCAGAGATTGGAGCTCAGTCGAGCGCCTACCATAAAATAATAATGGAGTAGAGGACTTACAATGCTTGTTATTCATCAATGCATATACTTGGTTTTATTCTTGTTTGTTTTTTCTAATTTTATCAAGCTTTCGTTTTTTGTGATTTTAACATTATTTTCGTTAGATTTCCTTAATACCTTTTGATAAAAAAGGTAAGCTCAACCGTGGTTGGATTTATTTAAGTGGCCATTTTTTTAGTAGGAAAGGACTCTATGATATTACAAAAAAGTCTTTCCGGTGTAAGTGGGTGGCAGTGATAGTGGATCTGAGTGTGAGAGTGAAAACTCCTCCCACTTGCTGTATGTATGACCATTTAAAAAAAAAATTGAACAGAACTAAATATTAAAATCAAAGAAAGCGAGCCAAACTAAAATTTTGGTTTATAACAAAATAGACTAATATGTGGCAGCAATCAGTAATTGAAACCAGACCCCTTTGTTTGAATTGGGTATGGTTCGATTCTAAGAGGCCATCTTCCAGGCATTACCTTCTCTTCTTGTTGGTTTATTGCCAGTCGCTTTTCTCCCGATTCAAACAATATAATCAAAGCTAAATGGGTGACCCAACGGATCACATTTTCTATAGTTCATTTTGAAACGGGTGAAATTTTAATTTTCGACACTCAACAGATTTTTCTCGATTACTTTCATGCATTTTATATTTGTGGTGATCGGACGATCTCATTTTTTAAATGGGAGTGGAAGGTGATGATCTACATATAAATAATAGTACAAACGTATTATTCTACAGGCTAGTGGAACCCTATGAAAATTTCACGGTGCTTTCTACATCAATCTGTATAATTTATTGATAATAATAATATTCCTTTTTAAATAATAAACGTCTGTCTTCTTCCGTGAAAATAATTGTCATTCTTTAAATGAATAAAACAAATAATTTTCTTCTTTATTTATTTATTTATTTCAAATTGTAGCAATTTATTTATTTTTAAAACTATAAATATTCTCTGTCACCTTTTCGTAAAAATAATTTTCAACTAAATATTCTTCAGATCAATAAAACGAATGTCACTTTTTGAAATGCATCTATTCAAAATTGGATTGCTTTAGTCGACAGAACGACATAATTTGATTTTGGAACAATTCATTTTAAAATGGATAAAGTTGCAATGTTTTACCTTTGCGACATCAGATTAATTCCCATCAGGAAAATCTGATTTTTTAATGTGTGTGAAAGGTGATAACTGACGTAAATTCACTAGACCAACTCGACAATCAACTAAATCCCATCCATTCACTGTGGAGGTCCCCAGATGCCGGAGAGCTTTCTACTCAAATAGCTTCTTTCCTCGTGCTGCTGGCCTCTGGAACTCCCTCCCTGCCCCCTGTTTCCTCGACAGTACTGACATGCAGAAATTTAAAATTAATGTAAACAGACATCTTGCTGCGCAGATCCCAGTTTAGGTTGACCCCCGCAACCTTCTCCCCTTTTCTTTCTTCTCAGTAGCCCCTTACGTCTACAGTGGCGGCCTGCCTTGTTTGGGGTTAACTACGTTAAAAAAAAAACAAAAAAAGCAACAAAAAAAACATGAATTATTATATCGACTAGCGGGACACATGAAAATTCAAGTTGTAGTCTTCATGTGTTTTATATTGCTGTACCAGTATGAACAAAGACCCCCACAATATTATTGTACCAACTTTGTTCAAATTGAAACACATTGATCTAAGTACTCTGGTTAATATAGTTTAATAATATATATGGTTATAGAGGGTCTATCTCCGAAACCCTTCTGGTGATACCAGATCAGGCTGCCCTGTAGCTCCCTGAGACGAAATTCACCTACATTGACGTTTTTTTTTTGTTTTTTTTTTTTGTAAAACTTAATTATGTTCTACAAAACCAAAAC
>OY744524.1:68606508-68619008 GCA_963556195.1 Sepiola atlantica | reverse complement strand
GAAATTTAATTACATGTTTTATGTATGCATCAATACATGAAACATATAATAATAATAATAATAATAATAATAATAATAATAATAATAATAATAATTTATTTAATCAAAATTTCAAATGTATCAAATGAAGTTTGTAGTCTTTGTAAATTCAGTCAACATCAGTGTCTAAGAGATTCTTAGAACATGAAACTTCAGTAGAGCATAATAACATGTTCTATATTATTACAATAAACAAGTCTGTGCTAGCTAACCCGATCCGACGTTGCCCGGGGAGTATTTATATTTTCATTTTATGTAAATACCATGATATAACTGAAAAATCGCAACGGTTTAGTAAAAAATAAAACACACTGAAAAAAATGTATTTGATAATGATATGTTAATTAAGTATCCATCTGTAAGTATAACCTCTAACCTTTTGATTTCCTCATATTTCTGTTATATAGGTATGAGATTAATTTGGATCTCAAACCCTCAGCATATAAAATAATTATCCGTCTATATCAAGGGCATACCTATAACAGGCCAAGAGATCTATGGGGTCTTTTACTGGAGGAAAGATTCCCGGTCAGTCAGCAGATGTCTTTTTAGCTGGTAACACTTCACTCATATTACAATGAACAAGCATAGCCACTTCACATTCTAATCCACATGCTAAGGAAGCTTTATTTGTGGCATGATGTTTCTACTCATATACTAACTTTTCACAGACTTCTGGATCTGAATCTCATTGGAATCAACCACTTCACACTCAATACCACATTCAAATTGGATTTTTCACTATCTGCATTGTTACAATGACTTCATACCAATTTTTGAAACTCTCTTTCAACTAGTTTTGCTTTAAGCATTAAAAAAATGTGTTGTTGCAAATTTTAAAATTAATACTTACTAATAATTAATAATTTGATTGGTTTCCTTCTGAGGAGAAGAGTATTTCTTTGAAAATCCATGGATTAAAGGTCAGTTGATTATATTCCTTGCTTGAACACCTGATGAGTTAATAAACTCGTATATCATCCAATTTTATTCTTTTCAATATTTCATATAATAATGCTCTATCTAAAATATCAGGTATCTATTTATCACGATAGGATCTAAGATAAAATATTTATCTTTATATTACCCAAATATATATGTATATACTAGCTGACCTGACCCGACGTTGCCTGAAGAATTTATACTTTATTTTATGCAGATTCCAAGTTATTATTGTAAAACCCCAACAGATAAATAAAAATAACTCATTGAAAAAAAAAAATTTAATAAATGGGAACTTTGCTGATTTCTTCCTTTGCTGATGTTGTGAAAACCTCCGTAATTGAAAACAATCCTGTTTATACTTGAAGAACTGAATGTTAATATCGATATCAACAACTGAAAGCTTAAATGAATAAGCCAAACAAAAGACAGCTGCAAACGTAGTAACACGTAGATAAATGTCAGCCGAGTTTTCATCACCCCCCCACCGCAAAACTACAAAAATATAACAAGGTCAAAGGCCATGTGTAATTAACACCTTTTTTTAAGTTCGGTTTTTAAAAATAGAATTTAATAGACAAAAATCCCCACCACCCCCAATCTCTTTAGGAATTAAAAAAAACAAAACATATCTTCTTTCATAGTAATAAGAATTGTTTTATATTTACATACTTACTAGCTAATAAGAACGTTGCGCCTGGTCAGTGCCAGACGGATGCCCACCTAGGAATACCAGGTGCTGTATTTGGGATGATGGCGACACCTCCCTCCAAAAAACTACAAAAGCTAACGCCGTCAAAACCATCTCCCTTGACCAGTATATTTATGAGACTGGGGACCACTTGTGAATTTAATTTCCTTAGACCCCTTCCCCCCTTCAGAGTAAGTTGGCTCAACTTGTCCGGGGTGAATACCGCATCGGGGAAGGGGTGGGGGTGTACATGTTTTGAGCTAGTTTATGGATTGCATGAGAAAGTAAAATGCTGCGTATTTGGATATTTATATTTTGAACGCATGCATATATCATAACCAGAGGGAGCATATTTTCGCTAGTATATATGACAAACGGACATGTACTACACTGCTTCCCCAAAGAAGGAGGTAATAACTTGGAGGATGGTATCATGATGAACGAAGATATACTGCACTACCCCACCCCTCGAACTGAGCATTGAAAGATAGTATATTAGTCTTAATTGTAGAGTAAATTGAATTGACCATTAAGAGATTATTAGTAATACACTAAAACCCTTATGCTATGAACATCCTATGCTATGAACGAAAGAAAATATGAACTTCCTACACTATGAACTCAGCTTAACAATCGAAAACAGCAAATTATAAAGTTAATTGATATAATTCTATACATTAATATATTTGAAGATATTTTTGTCGATATACTAACGAACGTAACCCTTTTAAAAGTTGCACAAAGAAGTACAGAATCACTTCTATAACATTCTTAGAAGAAAAGAATTGCTTTAATAACTACAATATAGAGATGGTTCGTGCTCTACAAAGAAAAATGTCCATTAAGAAAATGGAACTGAACAAAATATCCAAATTTCGACAAAACATGAAAGACTCATGCAAATCATTGAACGGGAATGGTTTTGAAAATAATGAGGATATTCAATAATTTTAGTGCAGTGATATACATGCAGTATCCATTAACATTTAAAAAATATTTAGGCATTTAATGTCTATTTGCGTTGATCAATAGTTATTGTTAATAATAAATATATTTTGTTTACATATAGTTTCTTTAATTATCCTCATAAAATATTACGATAGTTGGCCAAACCTATACTCATTTTCCAAAGTCATCTAATTTATCCTACGCTATGAACAGATCAAAAGTTCATAGCGTAAGAGTTTTACTGCAGAAAGAAATAGTATAGTTTCGGCTTCAGACAGACAGATACAATATCTCCATTAATAATAGCTTAGGTAATTTGATCCAAATATATATTAATTTATTAAGAAATATCTAATTGTGTAGATAATTAAAAAATATCTCTTTTACCAATACATTTTCATGAATATTTAAAACGGCCATTTTATTCAAATATTTTCTGGTATCACTGAGTGCATTTTACACATCACTGAGCTAATCTCAAAGCAAATTTATGTTTTTACAAATATGCGAGCTAAAATTCCTTTTATAAAATTCTACATTTGATGTCAACAGATGACTACATAATGTTTCATATGTAAATCCTCAAGGTAATCTATTATAACAGTGGTTCTTAATTATTATTTTAACCATAAGTATGTGCTCCCAATCGACTTTATTGATTACATATTCTATCCGGCCTGATAACTCTTTCACTAACAGACACTTCGCAAGATGCACTTTTTTTAATTTTCATTGAATAATCTATGCAGATGATTATCCAATGAAAAGGCTGTGTTCGTTACGAAAGTAAAATGTAAAATGACGAAGCGAAACACATGAGCACTATTTCCTTTTAACTGATACAAATAAGCCAAGTTTTAGTCACCAACGTTTCCATAACCTCCATCGCCTTTGAACAACTTTCAACTTGACAAAAAGAAAGAAAAATAAGAAAAAAGACAAAAAAACACCTATGGTTTATATATAAAAACGAATCGAAAAGTTTAAGTTGGTCTCGGTGGTGTGATGGTTTAGCATGCAGCACTTCAAGACAGAGGTTGTGAGTTCGAACCGTATTTACTTTTTTTGTCCTATTTTATCAAAAAATGAACTTAATCATTTTTCCATTTAGTAAAGAGAAGGTGAAATAGTGTGTGTGAGAGAGAGAGAGAGAGAGAGAGAGAGAGAGAGAGAGAGAGAGAGAGAGAGAGAGAGAGAGAGAGAGATGGTTGTTTTGTTTTATGGTATATTAACCCTTCTCGAGTTTTTTAATGCTTAGTACGGTTATTTTTGTAAAAGTTTTTCTGATTCAAGGTCTATATATCTTCAAATATTTATTTATTTATAGGGTTTCGTTTCGTTGTTTTGTAGGAGAAAAATGTTGTTTTTGGCTTTGCAGAACATGATTGAGTTTTGGAAAGGAGAAGGAAAAAAATAATAACATCAATGTTTGGTGCATTTTTGGTCAGGAAGCCAGTATCTTCAGACAGCCTGATCTGGTAACACCAGAAGAGAGAGAGAGAGAGAGAGAGAGAGGGGGAGAGAGAGAGAGAGAGAGAGGGGGAAGCAAAGAGTGGAAAGAAGATGAAATATATATATATATATATATATATATATATATATAGATACAGAGAGAGATGAAATAGAGAGAGAGATAAGGTGTATGTGTGAGAGAGAGAGAGAGGGGGGCATAGATAACGATCTTTAGGGACAGGGGGAAACTAGAGAAAGAGTGGAGAAAGAGAGGAATAAATTGAAAGAGAGAGAGAGAGAGAATGTAAGCATATAGTATAGAGGGGAAGAATGGTAAAACAATGAGAGAGTGGGACGGAGATTTTATAGAAAAGGGTTATAGGACAATAATATTTACATAAAGGAGAGAGAGAGAAAAAGAGAGAAAGAGATAGAGTGGAAGAGAGAGAGTGGAAGAGAGAGAAGGAGTGAGAGAGAAAGAGAGAGAGAGTGGAAGGGAGAGAAGGAGTGAGAGAGAAAGAGAGAAAGAGAGAGAGAGAAATCTCGTGCACACAACAACATCTGAATTAAAGTCCAAAATCAATTTTTTTAATTTGTCAAAAAATAAAAATCTGACCCGATTGTTTTTCCATTTGAATATTTGCATTAAAATTATAAAACTGCTTCAAATATTTCAATAAAAAGAAAGAATTTTAAAAAAATGAAGATCTTTTGTGCGCAGCAGAATATATTCCATTCATATTGCTTGCTGATATAAGTATTTATTTATTTATTATTATACTAAAGCTGAGTTAATCAACATTTGTAAAGGCTTTTTCCTATATATTTTAATCACACAAAATACATGTTAAAATATTCCTCAGTTTTGGGAGTGAGTTATGTTCGTAAAAACATTCTATTTCAGTTGCTCTCATTAGTCACCATTTGCAATTAACTCATCAAATTACTCATCTCTTACAAAGTTTCTATCTATCACCTTCACCCTCTCTCATTTGACTCCCTAATCGCTTTTATTCTATATGTCGTTTATCATTCTCACTTCCTTCACCTTCTCTCTATTTCCCTCTACTTATTAACAGTCAAAGGTAATAAAGAACAGAAAGAATGATAACACATTGGAATAGTCAATTATAAATTAAAGGGAATATCACCATAAGCAGTAATAATATGTAATCCGTAGTTGGAGAGTAAAAAGAGAAAGAAACACAGAGAGAATATATATATAATGATCAGAAACAGTCTAATTTTAAACTTTATCTTTTTATCTTTAACTGGCTTTGCAGCTGACTTTTTCCTGTTGCAAACAATTTAATCCTAACTCAGTGGCTGACCCAACAGGTCACATTTTTTCTGGTATATATATATATATATATATATATATATATATATATATATATATATATATATATATATATAAAAGTGTCTGTTCCACTTTTAAATGAAAGAAAAATGAAATGTTTTCTCAAATGAAACACTTTTATCATTTTATCAAATGGAATATACATCTGAAGAGAGCATAATGGATAAACGATAAATGCTCGAAACGCGTTATGAAATTATATTACAAAAAACCTTAAAATGTTAAAGTGATAAGATAATAAATAATTATTAAAAAAGTTTTTTTTACTAGCGTTGGTAACCTCAATTGTTTAAATATACTTTTTTCTCTCGTTGGAACTGCACTGATGCTACACAACGCCCTTCTCTCTCTCTCTCTTATATATATATATATATATATATATATATATATATATATATACTAGAAGAATATCCGGTAAGAATGGGTAAAATAAATTCCATGAATAAAATGTTTTCCATGCTTTATTTCCCTTTATGAAGATTAAAATCAAGATATAATGCTACTAAACCTTGTCTAGAATCATTATTTCAATTTTTATTAAAATTTGTTACATAATTTTCATTCGAGAAAATGTCTAAAACTTAAAGATTCAGTTTAAGATGGCTTAAGAAGAAATTAAAATTCAGGGAATCTTGCTGGTTATTATAGATCAAATTCAATGCAAATATGAAATATTTGAATTCTCAAATAGAGGGTTCTGCCAATATTATGCCCCCTAAAACCCTTTAAAATACTCCAAAGAAACTGAAATTTGGGGAATATTTATTATTTGATGTCAAATACCTATTATTCAAATTTGACAAAAATCGGATGTAACTGAATGTTCACAAAAGGGATAACACCCCCTTTTTACCCCTTCACATGAAACTAATCTAAATATAGACCACACTGAGACCTCATAGGCCAAGAAGCTGTGTTCCAAAATTAATAATGATTGGTTAATTAGTTTAGGAGTGAATCATTTACATAGAAATATATAAACATAAACACATACCGAACTTATATATATATCAGGTTAGTGGGAGAGAACCCTAGCAGAGTACTTGATTATTAAGAATAATTAAAAAATGAGAGAGTAATATTTATTTATATATATGTATTACAGAAAATCAGAACAACATCGGTACCGTCCGTTTCAAATCCAAACAAAGGGGACCTATAGTTGGTCTCTGATGCCGGACCCTCTTCAGCCTCTATTTATGTCTGTCGACTTTGTTTGGATTTGAACAGACCTAAACAGAAGCTGAAAAGAGTCCGGCATGGAAGACCAACTATAGGTTCCCTTTGTTTGGATTTGATACCGATGTTGTTCTGATCTTCTGTAATTCATATATAAATCAATACATATATGTAAATTTATATGACATAAATATTTAAAATTGTTTACACAAATTAATTCATGTTTTGGTACTACAGTGTACCTCCTCAGGACTACACATTCATAGTAAAAACAAATTGTCCAAAAGAAATCAGATGTTGAGGCTTCAGACAGATGCATTTTATAATCAGCAGCAACCGGCATTCAAACACAATAACTTTGCTTAAAGTCATAACAGTCGGGGGAGGGGGGGGGTATGTCAATAATGATGTAACGTTTCCCCCTTTTAATCACAGCTAGCCAAATTTAAGACACCATTCTCCCCTCTATACTATCCTAAAACCTCACATGCCAGAGCGAACACATAGACGCAAGCCACACACATGCATAATAGAATATATATGTATACATACAAGCCATGAAACATACGCAAACAAGCAAACCTATATATTATCACTCAAATTCTCGCATCAAAGATATGACATGGTTAGCCTACAAATTAAACCTATCCCGAATGTTAGCATACAAACACAAACACACACACCGACACATGTTACAGACTATCCAATAATCTCACTATATCAAACACATCCACACAAGTTATAAGAGAAAATACGTACACCCGTACACATGTATAAACGGATACATCAACAACAACGATAATTATACTCACATACAGGTCAACCCAAGCTCACTTAGACAATACAATAAAAAAAGATTTTAGCATTAAAAACAGGAGGTACACTGCAGTACCGAAAACTGAACTAATTTGTGTAGATCATTTTAAATGTTTATATAATGTATATTTATAAAGCTCTACCTTATATTGAGCACGTTTGAAAGAAATATTTGTTTAAGTTCATTATATCAATACATTTGAACTTGTTTTTATTAATTTAATGTATATATATAAGATATGTATATAGAGTTAACATTGGAATTTATTTACAACAGAATATAACTCTGCTTTAATGTTGATACTCGTGTTTGTGTAGGTAATACCCTTAAATAAATGGTTCATTTTTAACTTTGTGCTTTTCTTTGTTTATTCCCAGCCCCCTAGACTAAATTAACTGTTTATTTTATGGTATTACCTATGCAAATACAAGTTTTAACTAAAAGAGCAGCATGATACATTACAAATATATATATATATATATATATATATATATATATATATATATATATATATATATATATATATATATATATATATATATATATAACAAAATTTTATCAACCGGCAATTTCAAATTTTATTGAGTATTTCTCCGGTTTTCTCTGAATCGTAACATAACGATCTCAACTCTACTTGTTAATTCCAAAATACCGGCTTGAAAATCGGCTTGTTTTAATTACTAAATAAAGGTCTCTGATGAGCAGCCCGTAAAAACTAAAGATTATATTTTTGGTTACGGGTTGTGAAACATTTGTAAGACAAAAAAAATATAAGCATTCGCCGAAATAAAAAAAATGAAATAAAAATTATGACGGGACTGACGTTTTTTCTTGATTATTGGAATGCAACCAATCAACACATATGCTCTTAAGCCGGAAATAAAACTTCATTGAGCTTGTAATCTGAAACAATTTGGATGATATAATAAGATATATATACCTTAAAAATATATATTCTTTATATAAACCCAGAAATATATATATATATATATATAGTAAGTTATGAAAATATATTTATGCCAATTAAGCTACATAGAGGCGTCCGTGTTTCATCTCCGTAAGGAATCGTCAGACTAAAATGCATTTTAGCTTGACGATTCCCTACGGAGATGAAACACGGAAGCTTCTATGTAGCTTAATTGCCATAAATATATTTTCATAACTTACTATCTGGCTTTGTTCACTTATTGAGCACTGTTGAAGTAAACACTGAAAATCGATACATAAAATATTATATCTCCTTGACAATTTTATGTAGATACATGAAATAATAATAATATATATATATATATATATATATATAGTCTTGGAAGTTTTAAAACCATTAAAACTATATAAAAAAACAAAACAAAACAAAAAACACTTTTAGTTCCAAGTCCTTCGTTGGAAAACTACTTTGCTTGTAAGTCAATTAACTTTTAACAGTCACTATATTAGTTTGTTTCCAAGAATTTACACTAGTATTAACATTATTTAAGGAATCATCAACTGTTTGCTATGAAAACCTGATTTTTATACATATATATATATATATATATATATATATATATATATGTCACGTGTCAGTTTGCTCTTTTCTTTGTTTTTTGTTTGGTTTCACCCAAAAATGAACCACTGTATAGTGTAAGTTTTTTCAAGACACTTTAATCCAATAACTTTTTTACTCTTTGTGAATTTTTCTGATGATTTTGTAATGTTGCAGAGATGATATTAACATAAAAATGTTGTTTGGCACAAGACAAATGAAACGGACCGTAAAAAATATATCTCACAAAAATGTTATGTTTTTTGGAAATGTGAAAAAATAAAAATAATAAAATAAAGCATGGTTATTGGAATATAATATGAACCTGACTTATATATATATATATTTGCATATATATATATGTTTGATTAAACAGAAGTGAAAGTTCCTGTTTGTTTCTTTTTTGATCTAATTTTTCGAGTGGGCTAGCCAACGATGTAATGTTGTGCTCAAGCGTGAATAAGACCTCAGCCATATTTGCAAACGTTTTCGACTCTCATGAGTCGTTGTCAGGCACGTGATGAGGTTAAAAAAAATTAAAACTGGTGAATTTATTAAGCAAGTCGATTAAAAACATTTTAATATACCCTCTCCCCTCTCGTATCGAGCTTAGTTGATGGTGGGTTTACATGCCTGAATGAGTAAGACTTCGATGATGGGGAGGGAAAGGTTATAATTTGAGACAGCAAGAATGGCAGTGTTTTTTTGTTAATATATTTCGGAAGTCTTTTTTTTGTTAATGTGTGCAATTAGATGTTGGTAGACGGAGCTGTGAGAGGAGATGAGGTTAGGTGACATGTTAGGCGGCGAGAGAAACTTGTCCTAGTCATGCCAATATATGCATTATTGTTTTAAGTTCATTTTATCAATACATTTGAACTTATTTAATTAATTTAAATTAATTAAAAAAATAAATTTAAATTTAAATTATAATTGGATTAAAGAAGGAACAAACGGGAACTTTTAGTTCTGTTTAATCAAACATGTATCAAATAATGCTGCCCAAATATACAAACTTTCGAATGTATATATATATATATATATATATATTAGTACTTCATGTATCCACATCAAATATTATAAGGAGATATAATTTTTTATGTATCAGTTTTCAGTATTTACTTCAACAGTGCTCGTCACCAACAAAGCCTTTGTGCGCGGGAAGCCCAACGATTGGCTGAGGGAACAACAAAGAATCTGATTGGTTAACTAGCAAGTCATGTATATAAAAACGTCTGACAAAAATAACTCCATGCATTTAGCCTGCGATTCTCCCCGGGGATGAAACACGGGAGCCTCTGTGTAGCTTGATTGCCATATATATTTTCATTGCTTACTATATATATATATATATATATATATATATATTAAATAATCAAGTTCAAATATGTTAATAGAATGAACATAAACACATATTTTCAAAAGTGCTCAATATCAAGTAGAGTATTTATAAAATTACATAAACAATATTACAGTCTTACGTCAATTAACCAAAAATAAAGAAAAGAGGAAATTCTGTCGTCTTCAATCAAACATCTATTGATACATACGTGTATGTATATATATATATATATATATATATATATATATATATATATATATATATCAATAGATGTTTTATTGAAGACGACAGAATTTCCTCTTTTCTTTATTTTTTTAATCACGGTCTCGACTCGGCGAGCAAGATTCCAGGTATCTGGTGATAGTTTAGGGTGTATAGATCTGAGAAAAATAATAACTCACCTAAAAAACAAAAAACAACAACAAAAAAACAACAGCAACAGCTACAACAACAACGCGAGAAAAAAAAAACACAACTCATGAAGACGATCGTGAAGATCGAAAGTGCTTGAGATGGCCAAAAAATAAAACTCTCGGATCCATACTCCATAAATTACCACCGGAGACCAGAAAACTTTAAAAGAAATAACGAAAAGAGAAAATCACGTCGTCTTTAATCAGACTTGTATTGATAACAACTTGCTGCCTATATATATATATATATATATGTATTACAGAAAATCAGAACAACATCGGTACCGTCGGTTTCAAATATAAACAATGGGGATCTATAGTTGGTCTCCTATGCCGAACTTTTTTCAGCCTCTATTTATGTCTGTTCAAATCCAAACAAAGTAGACAGACAAAAACAGAGGCTGAAGAGAGTCTGGCATGGGAGACCAACTATAGGTCCCCTTTGTTGTAATTTGAAACCGACAGTACCAATGTTGTTCTGATTTTCTGTAATACATGTATAAATAAATATTACGCTCTTACTTTAAAACTTTTCTTAATAATCAAGCACTCTGCTGGGGTTCTCTCCCACAAACATATATATATATATATATATATATGTATATATATATATGTATATATATATATGTATATATGTATATATATGTACAAGGATAAGACTTAGTTATCGTAAACAAGAGAATAAGAAAGAGTATCAGTGGACGTTGTTGTTTAAGTGGGTTTCAGATTGAAATCGATAAATGGAGAAAAAAATTCTGGATCTTTCAAGAAAACTTGGAAAAAATATATGGAAACGGAAATTGAAAAGTAACGCACTTAGGCACATCACTATTGGCATGATTCTTCCAGAGAATATTACAAAGAAAACGCAAAAATCTGGAAATCTATGGAAGAATTTAATCTTAATAACAGCAAGTACTATAAGCGCTAGAGCAACCAGATGACTTACTGTCACTTGATCCCTCATTAGCTACAATATACTTGTACGAAATGGTACAGAATAAGATAGAAGCATATTTTTATTCATCAAATATAAATATATATATACACACACACGTACATACATACACCCATAATGGATATACACTCATGTTCCTATTTATTTGCCTCCCCACGAGGGTAGAGTTAGACACAAAGTGGTTTTTTGATATGAGGAAAATCCAGCTCCCCATGATTGTTCCAGAGAGTATTACAAAGAAAGCGGAAAAATTGGAAATCTATGAAAGAATTTAAACTATCTTAATAACAGCAAGTACTATCAGTGATGAGCAACGAGACTTACTGTCACTTGATCCCGATGAGAAATCATTAGCTACAATATACTTCTACGAAATTGTAAAGAATAAGATAAAAGAATATTTTACACAGACATACATACTGATACCCATAATGGCTGTAAACTCAGGCTCCTATTTATTTGAGGAAAATCCAGCTCCCCAAAAAGGGACACTCTGGATTGTGAAAAAAATTAAAATTACCTCAGTCTGGAAGGGTTTCTCTTTCACTGACCGAGGACAGAAAAGATGAAGCGTAGCATCAGGACATATACTACACTTTGCTCTTAGCCAAACTCATGTTCGAGTATTGCCATTTCTCGACTAATAAAAGTTTTCAACCAATGTCTGTGCATGAAGCTTTTTTAAGTGAGGAAAGGCTTTGGACAGAACTCATCCCACTCTCTAAACAAATGTCACCTTGACACCAAAAGAAGAGCAAGTCTACATCATTGGAAGAAGCAATCCCTACATGTGTTATATCAGAGTTTTCTGTTTTCCTAGAATGAAGACATCTC
>OY744524.1:68589008-68601508 GCA_963556195.1 Sepiola atlantica | reverse complement strand
TTTCTGCTACGCGGAACAACCTGCCAGAGGAGGTTGTGACGATGACTACCATATCCATGTTTAATGCGGCCTTCGACAAACATTAAGACTGTATGTGGAAGTAAATAGCTTCTACTTGTCTATTTACATGGCTTGTTGCACTTTGCTATTTTTTTTGCCAAATAACATTTAATTAAAAAAAAAACTGTTTAATTTAAGAGAGATCCAAACAATTGCACTTAAAGGGACTGCTAGAATCGTAAAAGAGATCTCTCGGTTGGAGTCTCTGAAATAGCGAGTAGATGTCTTGCATACGGTAGGATGCCTCAGACCCAGCAAAAACAAAGAGAAAAGAAAATTGAGAAAAGAATTAAAAAACCTTGTAACAAATATCCAGATCGAATTTTACATTTCTTTCTCACTTTTCATCCTGATGAAGGCAGTGGAACAGATTGGTTGAAACGTTATGATAACTACGATGAATATTTAGCAGAATTTGATCGTATGTTTCGGAATTTTTGAGGAGGATTGATAATTTGTATTATTTGGATTATTCGGACTATTGTTCTCATCTTGGATGGTTTTCTCACGTTTCGATCGATGTAACCTCCGACCTTCTTCAGATGCATTTTGTCTAACTCATAACACCATATTACTTTGTTTTTACTGCTTCCCTTCCCCGTTTCGACCCCTAATATAGTCTGAAGAAACTGAAATATTGAAAAACTCTCTGAATTAATGTCTTTTACATATGGTTTAAATTTCATTAAAATCGCATATACGTATTTCAAGTTTTAGGGGGGTTCTGTCCCAATGGGTCACTTAGGTGGCGGCACATAGATAGAGTAACGTACAGATTCGGGACCATTTCCATTGTCTTCTTCAGAGAATTTTATGCATATGAGATAAATTTCATCAAAATAAGATATATTTAAAGTTTTAATGAAAGTTTGGCCTCTACAGGTCCCTTAGGTAAGGAGGGCACTTAAAGATTTAGGACTACTTCCATTGTCTCCCCTAGAAAATTTTATATGTATGATTTGAATTTCATAGAAATAGGATATATTTGAAGTTTTAAGGAGGTTATTCCCTCATAGCCTCTTTAGGGGTTCACTTAGAGATTTGGGAACACTTCCATTGTCTTCCTCGGTAAATTTTACATAAGAATACACTGTTATATTTTATGTAGATTCTCTAACATTTCTTTCTATAGGAACACACAAACATCACAATCACAGAGACCTTGAGTTTTGTATATAAATGTAAATTACTGTATTACATTTAAATTTCTTTGGACTATTTTCATTATCATCATCATTTCTCTTCATATTATTGTGAAAGTGGGTGGGTAAAACGGAATTACTAAGCATCAAGAATGTCATTGTGTTTTGTTCTACACGTCGTTGTCCAAGAGAACTAAATGTAAGATTACATTATTACATTTAAAAGTGATGGCTCCGGTAAATGAATTACATTATTATTATTATTATTTTAACATCCTAAAACAAGACAGAGGAATTGGCGGGACTATTTAACTTCTTCTATTTTGTTTTTTATTGCCCAGGCAACGCCGGGTAGCCATACTGGTATATATATATATATATATATATATATATATATATATATATATAAATCGATATATATATATATATAAAAATCGATATAGATATTCATTGAAACTTGGAATATTTAAGTGTCAGTCAACTGGAATAAAATCAAATATTTAAAATAAGGCTATATTTATGGGAATATCTTTTTAATATGTTGTTTATGTTCTATTTATATTTATATTGATATATTCGTAATTTGATGTATTCAGTCATATGTCATTATAATTTGTTGTACGTATAATTGATAATAACGAGTGGGACCCGTGGACATTCCACGGCTGTATCCTTCTCTCATGTAGTTGCAGAATATGTCTAGTTATGGGTGTCTGTCTCTAAAAAAATGTGTAGGAATTTGTGACATAATTCCGTTCTATGGACGTGCGGTGCGAACGCAGACCCCACAATATAATTTCACCATCTTTGGACCAAACTTATGACGGAGGCCAAGAAAGTTTATTTTAGTTCGAGTTTCATGTTCGATTTAACAGTGAAATCGGATGCAATTTTTAATAATTACTTTTTTGTATTGCATCTTCGGCGATCGGGTAACCCCATCTTTTGAAAAAAGAGGTGGAGGGTAATAATGTACGTAAGAACAGGAAATTGCCTTAGCGTATTATTATATAGATATAATAATTAATAATAATAGGTAGAGTTAAGATAAGGGGTTTATACAAGAGGATTATTCCTTTAGGAATGAATAATACAATTATTCTCTTTTATAAAACCCCTTGTTTTGAACACTTGATGACTTAATAGATATTGTATTTTAGACATTTTTTATCCTAATCACTTACTTGTTTATATAAGTTCAAATATCTTGATAAAATTAACTTCAAACCAATATTTTTTCAAAAGTGCTCAATACAAAGGAGAGCATTTTAAATAAATTTATATAAACAGTAGAACAACCTGAACAAGTTAACTCTTGTTTTTGTGTTAGCGCATTTCCAATTTGATAGTCAGCTCCGTGGAAGTACGCCAGCACAAAAAAGGAGTTAATTTCTGTAGGCTAATAATAATAATAATAATTGAAAGCGCGACTATACTCCTTTCATCACCATCCAACATCAACCTCAGGCTCGGTTCTTATACCCTAAGCAGGCACCTAGCAAAAATCGCACTAAAACAATGCAATATATTACACCACTGTGACCCTGATTAAATATCTATATATAGATATTTAATCTATCTCTCTCTCTCTCTCTCTCTCTCTCTCTATATATATATATATATATATATATATATATATATATAAATTAAAAAAATAATTTTTTTTGTGATAATAGCAAGCTCTCATTGCTAATCAATTCATTTTAATACATCTCTCTCAAACTTAACCATTATTTTCTATTTATATATATATATATATATATATATATATATATATATATATAATAAAAGTAAATTCTCAACAATTAGATAGTTTAAGTAGGATGGTCCCCTCAGAATAAATATGGTACTGTGGTAACTGCAATCATTCTAGCTAAGCTAGACAAAATAGTAGGATAGAACAGAGGATAGCCAACGACCCTCCCCCTATCCCAACATTTTTGATGTCCTTGTGCCATAATTTGTTAAATTGTATCATTGTTTTTACTTTATAGCAAATAAATAATGCAAAGTGTAGTATCTGTTCTGAAACTATACTTCATCTTTTCTGTTCTCTGGTCGGTGAAGTAGAAATTCTCCTTGACTGAGCCAATTTTTATTTTTATCTCAATCCATGGGGCCCCATTTTTTGGGGAGCTGGATTTTCCCCACAGTAAAAACCGACCTTGTGTCTAACTGTGCCCTCGGTGGGAGGCAGGTAAATAACGACACAAAGACGATGCTACATATTTGGAAAGATCTCTCTCTATTTCAATAATGGGACTTATCAAATCCGAGTAACATATTATCATGACTTCATATTTCTAAGAAGGTAGAAAAAGGAGTCCCTATTTTCTTGCCTCCCCATGAGGGCAATTAGACACAAGGTCGGTTTTTAATGTGGAGAAAATCCAGCTTCCCAAAAAGGGACATTCTGGATTGAGACAAAATAAAAATTGCCTCAGTCTCGAAGGATTTCTCCTTCACTGTCCGAGGACAGAAAAGATGAAGTATGGTATCAGAACAGATACTACGCTTTGCTCCTAGCCACAAGGCCAAGTTATTTACCTCAAAGAGGTTAGACACAAGGTCAAAGTATTTTTTATTTACCTCTTCTCCAGGAAGCTAGACATAAGGTCAGGTGTGGTTAGCCAGCCCACTAGGATTAGCGCATTCCGGCCTGCAAAAATGCCTGAGCAGCCCCGTCGGCATTCCCCAGTAGAAGCGCCTCAGACGATTAGCAATAAACTAACCCGTTTTTCAAAGAGAAGGCAAAGCCTGGGAGGGTGGACCTCCTAGAACTGTACAGGACAATAGTAGCACCCATCGGAACAGATACAACACTTTCATTTTAGCCACTGTATGTTTCGGAATTCTTGAGATAAGGATTGATAATTTAGATTATTTGGATTCGCCAAACTAATGTTCTGATCTTGGATGTTATTCTCACAACGTTTCGGCCGATGTAACCTCCGACCTTCTTCAGGTGTATTTTGTACAGATTCACGACTTCAGCAGAAAGATTCCCGAGTCCTTCAAAATACACCTGAAGAAGGTTGGAGGTTACATCAGCCGAAACGTTGTGAGAATAACATCCTAGATGAGAACAGTAGTTCGAATAATACCAATAATACAAATTATTAATTACTTCAGTTGTGTCTTAAACGTGTATTCAAATATTGAAAGTCTAAGAAGCTATTTAGCTTTAACCCCATCTACCAACCTGTAGCATTTCGAATGGAATTTGGAAGCATCCAAACTGTCGAATAGAAAGTCATTTAAACTGCCTATCAAATACACATGCACTGAAATATTGAAAGTTTTTGAAGCTATTAAGCACTAACTTTCTCGACCAACCTCTACAATTTGTAAACGAATTTGGAAGCATTTAAACTGTCAAATAGAATAAAATTCTGTCCATTCCAACCATAGTTTCCAATCCTCTCATGATGTAGTTTATCGTCCAATTGACTTCCCTTAAGCCTTATCCTCGAGTGGCCTCCGGACCTTAATAAGCCGTGACCCACTAGCAAAAAAAAACGCCTTTACTACTATGAGCAATTCTACATCTATTAAAAGATTGAAAGTTTTGGAAGCTATTTTGCACTCTCCCCCCCACCCCACTATCAACCTGGAGTAGCAATTTTTATTTTCAGATTTCTCCCCAGCTCCCAAACATTAACTTAGAAAAATTAAACAAACGTTTAAACAAACGTTTTAAAATTCCTTTTTGGGTGAAAAGAGTATTTCCGACCTTTTCCGGTCAATTTAGTTGTGAGGGTTGCGATTCTCAGTTTCCTCAATTCTTCCGGGCATCGCCCGAACACAGGTCCCGCTAGTCATATAAAAGTTTGTTCTTGTCTAAAAATAATGACTTTCTTCACATTTGAAAACTAAAAAATAGCCTTACGGAATACATAAAGGCATGTAAAATTATAGGTATTATTATAATTTAAATGTTAATATTTCGGCTCGTTATCAAAAAATGTATTATTTGATATATATATATATTAAAATGTGTTATTTGATATTTATATATATATAAAATGTATTATTTGATATATATATATATATATAAAAAATGTATTATTTGATATATATATATATATATCAAAAATGTATCATTTGATATATATATATATATATATCAAAACTGTATTATTTGATATATATATATATATCAAAACTGTATTATTTGATATATATATATATATATCAAAACTGTATTATTTGATATATATATATATCAAAACTGTATTATTTGATATATATATATATCAAAACTGTATTATTTGATATATATATATATCAAAACTGTATTATTTGATATATATATATATATATATATATATCAAATAATACAGTTTTGATATATATATATATATATCAAATAATACATTTTTGATGTATAAATATATATCTATTAATTAATACATTTATATATATATATATATATATATATAAATGTATTAATTAATAGATATATATTTATACATCAAAAATGTATTATTTGATATAATTTATGTTTGATATATATAAATGTATTAATTAATAGATATATATCAAAAATGTATTATTTGATATAATTTATTTTTGATATATACATATATATATATATTAATTAATACATTGTTTGATATATATATATGTATATTTATATCAAAATGTATTATTTGATATATTTATACAAACATTTCTGGCAACATATGTGCATACATGTTTCAGTTAAAACCTAATGCAGGTTAAAGCTTCGTCAAGCCAAAATCATAAATTCACAAAAGGGATAACAATTTTTTTTTATATTCATCTTAGAATGTTTTTTGATCAGAGAAGAATATATCAAATAGTCAATAATAAATCCGAATAGACAAATCTGTTATAAGCAGAGATGGAAACAAATTAAAATGTTCTACTTATTAAACGTTGTTTTAAAATGTTCTAATTATAAAAAGTTGTTTTAAAATGTTCCAATTATTAAACGTTATTTTAAAATGTTCTTATAAAAAGTTGTTTTAAAATGTTCTAATTATTAAACGTTGTTTTAAAATGTTCTAATTATAACAAGTTGTTTTAAAATGTTCCAATTATTAAACGTTATTTTAAAATGTTCTAATTATTAAACGTTATTTTAAAATGTTCTAATTATTAAACGTTATTTTAAAATGTTCTAATTATTAAACGTTATTTTAAAATGTCCTAATTATTAAACGTTGTTTTTAAATGTTCTAATTATTAAACGTTGTTTTAAAATGTGGTACCTATAAAAACTAATATAAAATATAAGATAATTTTAATGAGATATTTGTTAATTCTACCAGATTTTACTTATGTTCTGGAAAACTAACATATTTATATAATTAGTCTAATATATTATATGTACAATACTTATTTGCAGCCTATTATAATAATTCTAGGTCGTATAATAATTAAAAGTGCTCAATGTAGAAAATACAGAGCTAAATAATGATAAAACTATTCCTTTATTCATATAAAGTAAGATATGTGCATATGTTTATAGATTTGTGACTACAGGGTTCACTCCTAAACTAATTAACCGATCATGATGAAATTTTGGAACACAGCTGCTAGGGGTAATGGGTCCAAATGTGGGCTATATTTAGTTTGATTTAGTTTTATACAAAGAGGATACAAAAAAGGCCCTCGTAAAAATTCAGATACCTCTGATTTTTTAAAAATTTTAACAATAGGTATTAGACCTCAACTAATAAATAGTCTTCAAATGCTATTTTCTGTGGAGTATTTTAAAGGAATTTTAGGGGTCATAATATGGGCACGATCTCCCATTTGAAAATTCAAATATTTCAGAGTTTGATTCATGAGCACGATTCCCTGAAATTCAATTTCTTCTTAAGACAACTTAAGCTTAAGCCGTAAATTTTAGAAATCTTTTAAAAACAAAATCATGCAATCGATTTTGATCAAAATTGAAATAAATATTCCAGACATAAGGTTTAGTATGATTATATCTTAATTTTAATCTTGGTTAGGGGACATAAGTGATGAAAAATTGCTTTTGAAAAACTCTTGAGTTTTGTTATCAAGAGAATGTGTTTTTAAATGGGCAGAAACAATTGTGTGAATTAAAATATTTTTAAGACAAATTCGGAACGTTTACTAAATTATTATCAAATAAGTATATTTTGAGCTCTAGTAATGCATAGACTATTGAGCTATTACTACAACTTTGTGTGAATTTAAAGGTATTCATAATATATATATATATATATATATTTATGAATTAAAAAAGACAAGCGAAAAACCTAAAACTCAACGTTTCGCTCAGCTGTTTTTTTTCTCCACTTTACCTTTTTCGCTCTTGATAAAGCACACGAAACAGCCAGGTGAAACGTTGAGTTTTAGGTCTTCCACTTAAAAAAAAATTCATACCGTCAGATTTATGTTATCCTTTTATTTGTCATATAATATATATATATATATATATATATATTAATTGTAAATAAATAATATTAAATTATTTTTATCCACATACACCAGCGTTTCAAGCTTTCGCTCTCATCAATGTAGGGAATGATAATCTCGGACGGTCGCAAAATTCGAACCCAGTTACAGAATAACTCTAGACTCAGCAAGCAAGCGTCATAACCAAACGGCCACGAGACATTACCACGTCAAGAAAGGGAATTTAAGTTCTATTCATGTGAAGGAGGCACACATAGAAAGGCTGTCTAGAGTGTTCGACGAACGTTGTTGGAACATACCATATAACTAAGTGACAGTCTATTTTTTACTTCTCTGAACAGGGCTCAACTTCAATCTCTTAAAGGAGCTAATAACCATATTAATTTTAAGTAGATAATATTAAATTATTTTAACCTACATACGCCAGCGTTTCAAGCTTTCGTTCTATATATATATATATATATATATATATATATATATATATATATATATATATAATATATATATAATTGAAATACTATACATTACTGTGTACAGTAATGTATAATATTTAGATAAAATAATTAATATTAGCACTTGTAAGACCCACGATCGAGTAATTTAATGCGTTTTTTTGTTCTACCAACTTGTGATACCTGTTATATTTGTTTCGTATTTATGTTCTAAAGTGTGTGTGTCAAGTCTTTCATTCTTATATCTCCTGAAAGGTGTCTTATGTTGTTGTGTGTATGTATTTCTTAATGTGTTAAATAGTACACCAGCACACATCCACATAAGATACATTTCAGAAGATATGAAACAGAGGAATTAAACACACACTTATAGAATATAACGATGAAACATACAGAATATGCATATACACATACATAGAACATACTTACAAAACATACAGTGTATGCCTATCACACACACACACACACACAGAACATACTTACAAAACATACAGTGTATGCATATCATACACAAACACACACAGAACACACTTACAAAACATACGGTATATGCATATCACACAAACACACATACATTATATATATATATATATATATATATATATATATATATATATATTACACACACAAGAAGAATATCCGTACCAAGACGGATAAAATTAATTCCTCGAATAAAACAGTTTTGCACGACATTTATGTCCCCTTACGACGATTAAAATCAAGATATAATGAGATACAAAAACTTATGTCTAAAATCATTATTCCAATTTTAATAAAAATCTATTACATGATTTTGATTTTTAAAAATGTCTAAAATTTAAGGAGTTTTAGGAAGAAATTAAATTGAAATTCAGGAAATCTTGTTAAATTGGTGTGTAACCATTATGGAATAAATCTAATCATTATGGAATAAATTCAATGCAAAGCTTATATCTTGAATTTTCAAATAGGAGATTGTGTTTATATTATGCCCCCCCCCCCCAAAAAAAAAACCCTTAAAAATATTCCAAAGAAACTGAATTCGGGGGAATATTTATTGATTGGTGTCTTATACCTATTGTTAACTTTTCACAAAAAAAATCGGAGGTATCTGAATCCCCCCACCATTTGCATAAAATTAAATTAAACTAAATATAACCCACATGTGGACCCTTTACACCCAGCAGCTGTGTTCCAAAATTCATAAGGATTGGTTAATTAGTTCAGGAGTGAATCATGTACATGCATATATAAAAGAAACATAAGCATAGCTAACATTATAAAGATATATAATAAAAAGTGTTATTTATACAAACATAGAAAAGCTACACATTTCGGAACATGTTTCAATCGTAGCTATAAAAAGCTCGACTTCCTCAGGCCCAGAAAAAAAGGTAAGTTTTTAAGACCTGTGTAGCCATACTTTGTTTGTATATATAACACTTTTATTATGAATGAATAGCTCTATTTATTATTAAGCACTATTATATAAACACCATAAAGATTCTCCGGATTTTTATCCTGTGAATACAAACTTTACCTGGATTACTATATATATATATATATATAAGTAAACAATGGTATGTTAAATTCCAATGACCAAGTCTTTATTCATTTTTCATTTTTTTGAATTTCAGTAAGAAAAAAATGAATAAAGACTTAGTCATTGGAATTTAACATACCATTGTTTACTTATATATGCTTTTTTGTCAAATGTTAACATTCATCAAGCTTTTATCTTGAATAGTTTTGGTATATATATATATATATATATATATATATATATATATATATATATATATATATTTCTCTATATAGGAGGTAATAATATATATATATAAAAAAACAAATGTTATACAGTTCAGATCGATTCGAATAGGAATCAGATTCCAAATGCAAAAATAAAGCTCAATATATTTCGGATAATAAATAGAGCTAACAAAATATTAAATTCAAAATTATATCATTTTTTCTTTTAGAAATGTATCTAGAGTAACTGAAAGGAGATCCAGGTGATGTTTAGTAAAAAAAAACACAAAAAAACAAAGAAAAAAAACAGTCCCCACCCCGGTCACAGAAAACTGAACAAAAGACACCCCCGAAGAACAAGGCAAAGACGAAATAAAAAATATGGTAACATTGAATTATCTGATCTAGTGGCTGCTACAACGGTAAGCCGCATCTAGTGGACTTTTTCTCTTGTACCAAACGGTCATAAACGATGTTTTAAGTTTAATTTACACGGTTTCAAACCGATATAAATGATTGCACACTAAAAGTAATTAAATTGAAACAGTCTATTGATGGCGGCTTGCGGTTATGAATTTGGAATAGCGGCCACTAGGTCAGATAATTCAATATCGCCCAAAATATCGATATCTATGTGAGATTTCTCGAGTTAACAATGGCATCAAAACTATTTTCATATTCACATTACAAAAACAGACACCTATCTGATAAACTGCTAAGGTTATATGCCATCTACGCTGTAATCTCAACTAATTTGCATATTAACTTGCAAAAAGACATTCCACTAATTTACTCTTATTTTCTTTTAAATTCAATGAATTTAAAAAATATATATAAAACACACACTTCAGTTTATACTGATTTATTTCCTGGAGGAAGGTTTACAATTTGTGCACAAAAGTTATTTTCCACAAAATTGCAGAAACATGTTTTTCAATTCAAAATTGCAAATTACAACACCCCCACCCCGCCTTCACACACCATCGCCCCTAAAAAGTCAGCATTTTATTTTTTGGCAATAATTTAACTAAAAGCATGACTTACTTTGTGACTCTTCAGAATTGGGAAACGTTGAAAGGAAAGGAAACGTTGGGAAAGTAATTTAAACTGCCTTTAAAATTCTGAACAAATACACATGTATTAAAAAAATTGAAAGTTTTTTTTTTAAAACTCATAAGCACTACCCCCACCAACCTTTAGTAGAAACTTTTAACTTTTTAAAAATAAAAAAGTCGATTAGTACCCGCCCCCCTCCTCCATCATTACACACTTTTAAAATTGCCTTTTATGCGAAAAGAGTATTCCTGGTTCTTTCCGGTTAATTTACTTCAGGGGATTACGATTCTTAATTTCCTCAATTTTCCCGAGCAACGCCAGGACACAGGTTCTGCTAGTTACATATGTACATTCATTTGGTATATATACAGGGTGGGCAAAAATAAGGGTCTTATTTTTAAAAATTCATAACTTTTTTATTTATTGATTTTTATTTTTTTATTTTTTTTAGAATAAGTAAAGGACCCCTTCCGAAGCAAGCATGAGCCGTATTAGGCCTAAGGAACGTACCCTCATTTAGAAAACATTATTTTTGCTTAAAAAACTCAAAACAGTGTAAAAAACAATACTTTAGTTTTTGTAAGTTTTAAGAAGTGTTTTTCGGCTAAAATTTGTTTTGTTTATTTCAAAAAATCTCGGAAGGGTCAGTCTACATACACATAAAGTTTGGTGAGTTTAACTTTTATTTTGTGGAAGTTATTCAAATTCAAGTTATTCAAATTTAAAGATAGGACCCTTATTTTGGCCCACCATTTCTGGCTACATATGTGCATGTATTTTTCAGTTAAAACATAATACCGGTAAAAGCTTCGTCAGTTCGAAAGTTTTTAGCTGAAACATGTAGCCAGACATGTTCGTATAGATAAAAAATTTATACTAAATGAATCTAACTTTCTATTTGTTATCGAGCAGTATTATTTATATAAACAAAGTACGGCTCCTAGGATTCTTTATCAAACCTCTATGAAAAATATACACCTAGAATATATATATATATCATTTACAAAAAAAAAATTATGATCCCCTCACCAGGTCCAACATTACACCGGGTTTCATGCCTACGACAGAGATTTTTCATATGCTGCTTCTGTTATAACCAGTTCTTTGAATTGTCTGAGTACAATTATTTGAACCGAACAATTCAAGACGCCCCATATGTTAGGATGTGAGGTAATATGTAAAAATAATCGCTTTGTTTTCCTCCCATCTTATTTATTTTTTGTATATATGTGTTCTTTTATACAAAAAAGGGTTTACAGAAATGAAATATATACATGCATAGAAAGGATCGTATATAGAATTAGTAGATAAGCATGTTAACAAATCAGTTAAGATAATGACACAAACATATTTAAAGCTAACCGATATTTCGGTCGTTAATCAGACCTTAATGTATGCTAGTAGGATTCATGACTGAAATATCGGTTGGCATTATAGATGTGTCTAGGTCATTATCTTAATTAGTTTGTTTACATGATTATCCACTACTTCTATGTACTAACCTTTCTATTTTGTCTAAAATTTTATTTTATGTTTAAAACATCCTCATTAATATATATATATATATATATATATATATATATATATATATATATATATATATATAATTATGCTGTCTAGATACATTTTGTTGCCAGAATAA
>OY744524.1:68569008-68579008 GCA_963556195.1 Sepiola atlantica | reverse complement strand
ATATACACATACATATATACATATATATATACATATATATTTATACATATATACACATACATATACATACACATACATATACATATATAGATAGGATTACATATATATACATAGACACATACATATATATATAGACATATACATATATATATACATATATGTATACACATATACCCATACACATATGCATATATATAAATACATTTATATGTGCATATGTGTATAATTATACACATACATTATATATATATATAACAGAGAGAGAGAGGGAGAGGGAGAGAGAGAGAGGGAGAGAGAGAGTAAGTTGAGATAAATAACTAGTTATAATTATAAAATTATACACTTATGTGTTTTGTATCCTATAATAACTTGATATATATCTCTTTTACAAATCGTAAAACTGGATTTTTTTAACTAGGTTTTTATTTGTGAGGGTCACTTTGTAGGATACTTTTTGCAACTATCAAAAGTATAACAGAAAATATTCAAAATCGTTTTTAGAAACGATCGTACACCAAATATTTGTTGCGTTTGAATCCTTTCAACTGATATAAGTAATTTGCTAATTGTATTCATCCCAACATACTTTACAATAGCTTTGTTTTACTTTTATTTTTAACCATTGAGCTGATATGGAACACTGCAGTATTTGGAGTATTTTAATGCCTGTATTTTGACTTTACTTATATTAACTACAGGTGAGTTATAATATTATACATTTATACACTACTTCAATAGTCAATAATTGTTAAGTTTTAATTCACACACACACACACATTATATATATATATATATATATATATATATATATATATATATATATATATATATATATATATATATCAGTATTTACTTCTACAGTGCTTAATACGCAATGTATTTATTTTTAAAATTTTACTAAAAATTTCACGGTATAGCTAATTATCTTTATAAAAAAAATGTATAAGGCCGAAATCGGGTAGATTGGAATGTTGTCGGCTGTCGTCTTCTTGGTCTATTCTCTAAACTACTTTTAGTCACCAAAATACCACATTCACTCTATGGGTAAAACGTACTTAATATTATCCCCAATGGTTTGACGTTTTTTATTTACAAAAATATACGTACAAATTCATTAGTTGGGAGGTGAGGTGTGCTAAAAAACAAACAAGATTGCTAAAAAATAAAATGCTAGATGTGGTGGTTAGTAGGACCCTCCCAAATCTATCTAGGTATGAGCTGCTCACTGTTTACCGGGTTCTTTCAAGAGCCGAAAAGAAGCAAGTTTGTTTTTAAGTGAAAAAACAAACAAACAAAAAAACTTTATAGTAGTCGAAAACTGTATTCATGATAAGTAAGCTACACAGAAACGTTCATTTTTCATTCTCATCACTATATTTCTAGACATGTATTAGTTGGTGTATGTATACACTTACATAAATAAGTATAATATTTTTCATGTGTTATCTACAATGCAAGAAAACAGGCCGAATAAGTGTATTCTCGTATTAACGTCTAATGTAAAACTAATTTATTTGTTTTTAATTGACATTTAAATCTGTAAAAATGTTATCTGTCTTCAAGTAATGATTGCATTGAACAGCGAAGGCGTGAACAACAATGGGTCAAATAAGATGGACTTTGACGTTTGTGATGGTGAATGGTCCAATATGATCTGCCTTTATTAACGTAGCCAAGCTTTTCAGCTGGTTAGTTTACAAGTAAATGACATAACATGGTCATTTATTTACCTTTTGGTTTAAATTTGTATTTATTTTTCAAAAGTTAGATAAAAAAAAAAAGAACATGAGACGTATATAAATATATATGTATGTATATATAGGCAGCATCTTCTCTTGCAGGCAAGTATTGTTGAATATAAGAAACAGCTCATGTCTAGATATCCTTTGGTAGATCCTTTAGATTCGGAGGGGAATTGGCTGATGAATTTGCCATAGTTTAGATTTGTCTCCTAAATACTTTCAGACCCATCCAAGACAAATCATAACGATGGCAAATTCATTAGCCAATTCCCTTCCGAATCTAAGATCCTAATTCGGACTATTGAAAAGAACTACCAAAGGATATCTAGACATAAGTTATCTCTTATATTCAACAATAATATATATATATATATATATATATATATATATAGTCTCGGAAGTTTCTCAACCATTAAAACTATATAAAAAAAAAAACAAAAAAAAAACAAACTTATAGTCTCAAGTCTTCCAGTGGAAAATCACTCATGTAAGTCAATTTATTTTTTACAGTTATTATATTAGTTAGTTTCTAACACTATTTTAAGGGATCATCAGTTGTTTACCATGAAAAACTGTTTCGGGAATTTAATATATATATATATATATATATATATATATATATATATATATATATATATATATATATATATATTATTGTATACACACATAATATTATAAGGAGATATAATATATTATGTATAGATTTTCAGTATTACCTTCAACAGTACTCAATACGCGAGTACAGCTAGATAGTAAGTTATGAAAATGTATTTATGGGAATTAACCTACACAGAGGCATCCGCGTTTCATTCCCGTAAGGAATCGTTAACGCCCGCGTTTCATCCCTGTGAGGAATCGTCAGACTAAGGGCACGTATCTTGACGATCCCTTACAGGGATGAAACGAGGACGCCTCTCTTTAGCTTAATTGCATGAATATATTTTAATAAATTACTATATATATATATATAACATAAAAATAAACTTCTCAAAAACAGTCGTTCAGAAATCGATTCTGAAGCTGAGCCGAACTGAATCAAAACAGCACACTCTGGTATATATAAAAAAATTAATATCTTCTCATATGAATAAACATATATTCTCATATATATATATATATATATATATATATATATATATATATATATATATATATATATATATATATTTTCTCATCAATAAATATATATATATATATTCTCATCAATAAATATATATATATATATTCTCATCAATAAATATATATATATATATATATTCTCATAAATAAATATATATATATATTCTCATAAATAAATATATATATTCTCATAAATAAATATATATATATATATATATTCTCATAAATAAATATATATATATATATATATATTCTCATAAATAAATAAATATATATATATATATATTCTCATAAATAAATAAATATATATATATATATACATATATTCTCATAAATAAATATATATACATATATTCTCATAAATAAATATATATATATATATATATTCTCATAAATAAATATATATACATATATTCTCATATAAATATATATATATATTCTCATATAAATATATATATATATTCTCATATAAATATATATATATATATATATATATTCTCATATAAATATATATATATGTATATATATATATTCTCATATAAATATATATATATATTCTCATAAATAAATATATATACATATATTCTCATATAAATAAATATATATATATATATATTCTCATATAAATAAATATACATATATATTCTCATATAAATAAATATATATATATATATATACACATACATATATTAAACAATTAATATTAAAGATAGAAAAATGTTTATATATTTTTTTATTTATTTCTTCTATGTTGACATATAGGAATACAAAATATCGTTTAAATAAATATCATTTAAAAAACTATCATTTAATAAAATGTCGTTTAAAAAACAGAATTTTCGATTTCTTTTTACGATTTCCCCTCATCAGTTTATACACACTTATATATCCTAAAATTCTGTTTAACCAATCAATTGATATTATAAATTCTTACTATTAAAACAAATATCATAAAATCAATATTTTTTTTAATAAAAACTAAAAAGTTGTAAATTTCTGGATAATTCAATTTTTTTTAAATTGAATTTTAATTAATGACATAATGCTCTAAATTAAAACAAAAAATGTATTGTTTACACAAATAGTTATAGGAAAATATGAAAAAATAATACTTACATGTCAATAGGTAAGATACACAAAATAGCCCGAAATGTAAAAGTCGGTAGGAAAAATAGCTGCACATATATCCACATGTAATAGTCAGCTTCAGGTAGATAGATAGCCTGATCTACGTTTGTCAATCCAATGAATGGGTTAAGTCAAATTAAACTTACAGCCCAGAAGAAAAAAAACAACACAATAAAACAACAACAAAAAACAACAAAAAATGACGGACTATATAAGTCCTTAATTTTGAATAAATTCACTCTTCTTTCTTTCTTTTCCTTTTTTTTTTTAAACAGAGATGGACATTGGAGAGTGATGTGAATTAAACACTAACAGAGGCAGGAACCTGAATAAGAGCGATGACGTCAAACTGGTTAATGTTAATACTACTACTACTACGACTACTACTACTACTGATAATAATAATATTGCTAAATAAGGTTCAACGTCAACAAATTAATCTGAGCCTCTACACGCACACACGCACCAAATCATACATACGCTAACACAGCAGGGAAGATGACAACTAAGACAATACCCAACAATACAAGAGCAGTAAATAAATCTCTTTCTCTCTCCGTAGTAAACTATGTCTTGGGGTGGTTGTAGTGTTGCCAGGTTGCATGAGGGTGGCTTGTAGGTTAAGGGGGCGGGGGTAGTCACGTAATTTTGTTCAGCGTATTGTTTTTATTTTTTTTTTAATTATTATTGTTATTAGTAATATTATTATTATTTGATTTTCAGTAAAGCTTAAAGCTCGGGGATGGTGGTGGTGGTGGTGGGGGGGGCTACGTTTTCTCGTTATTTATAAAATCAGACACGCGCACATGCACGCACTAGAAGAAGAGGGCGTGGTCACATTTTAGTTGAAGCCGGGAGAGCCGAGGACTGAAGAGGGTGGGGAGTGGACAGGCATAGAATTAATAATAAAAAAAGATTGCTGTAACTCCAACGCTGGCCGTTTTTTTTTACGGCAGTAAAAAAAAAGGAAGGGAAAAAATGGAAAATGTCTCCGCCCCTTTTTCTCCCATCTTGTCATCGTCTTCTTCTTCTTCTCCCCCCCCCCCTCTCTCTCTCTCTCTCGATCAGATATATTTCGTCTGCTTCTTTTTATTCCCTAGTCTGGGGTTCTTAACAACCGAGATTCACGCTTCTTGAGGGACACTTCCCCTCCGCCTCTTTTGAGTCCACACCTTAGCAGGCCACGCCCCTCCATCCCCTAAGATTAACCGAGGAAAATCCCCTCTTGCCCCATCTCCATTTTTCTCTCCTGGATACACACAAAGAAAGGCAAGGAAAATTCCTCGGAACGACAAACACTTTATTGGGTTTTCCCTTCCGCGTGTCTTATTTATATATATATATATATATATATATATATATATATATATATATATATATATATATATATATATATATATAACTGATAGAAAGAAATCGAACAGAGTGCTCGATTATAAAAATACAATTTAAATTTAAAATAAGAGCGAAATATTTATTTATATATGGTGTTACAGATGATCAAGTCAAGACAACATGATACTGATCCAAGTCAGCGATTTTTAAAAACCCGCCGACTATCACCAGTTAAGCTAAGAACCCTCTCTCTCTCTCTCTCTCTCTCATATATATATATATATATATATATATATATATATATATATATATATAATGTAACTTAAAAAAGTTAATTATGTTTATATATTTGTATGTACATCATGAATTTTGGAACACGGCTGATAGGGGTAAGCTGTCCATATGTGGGCTATATTTAGTTTTATGCAAAGGTGGCAAAAATAAGATTCGAAGCCCTTCGTCAAAATTCAGATGCCTCCGATTTTTGTGAAATTCTAACAAAAAATATTAGACATCAATTAATAAATATTCTCCAAATTTCAGTTTCTTTTAAGTATTTAAAAGGTTTTTTAGGGGACATAATAACTCTCCCATTTGAAAATTCAAGTATTTGAGATCTGCATTAAATTTGATCCATAGTCATTAGACAGTAATCGAGCAAGATTCCCTGGATTTCAATTTCTTCTTAAGACCCCTTAAGCCTTAAATTTGAGAGATTTTCTAGAATCAAAATCATGTAATGGATGTTGATCGAAATTTGAATATGGATTCTAGACACAAGGTTTAGTATCATTATATCTTGTTCTTAGTCTTTTTAAGGGGACATAAAGTGGTGCAAAACTTCTGTTCGGGGAATTAATTTTACCCATTCTGGGACGAGTATTCTTCTAGTGTGTGTATATATATATATATATATATATATATATATATATATATATATATATATATATATATGTGTGTGTGTGTGTGTGTGTGTGTGTGTAAACATTAAATAACACGAAGTGTTTTTTGCTTGATAAGACTATTTTTTTTCCAATTTTCCGAATAGTCCATTTAGTCTTTTGGTAAAATTCGTGTATATAAATTCCGTGGATTTCTTGTTCCATTTTTCTTTCCTTTTTCGCAGTACTTTCAATTTGATTCGTCAACTCATCCTCGGGTGGTGTCTTGTATTTACACACATGGACGGCGGCACCGGGGGGTAGGGGGGCCCAAGCCCCCCCCCCCCCACTTTTTGACTCGCCCCCCCCCACTTTACGGTCATCAATAATGAAGTTATATATGCATGTGTTTAACCGGCCGCCCCCACTTTTTAGAAGAGCCCCCCCACACACACACACTTTTATAACTGTGCCGCCGGTCCTGACACATATGTCTTTACTGTTGAGTTTTTTTTAAATTATTATAACGGCTAGTAATTTTATTTATCTTCCTCCCACAAGGTAAGATGTGACACAAGGTCGGGAAAGTGGGATTTAAAAAGCCAGCGCCCGAGAAGGTGACCACTCTGACCTACCAAAAATGCCTGGGCAGCCCCATCGGCATTCCCCGACAGGGGCGCCTCAGGCAGTAAGCAATAAACTTACTTCTCCCCAAAGAGGGGAGGCAAAGCCTGGGAGGGTCGACCTCCTAGAACTGCACAGGACACACCCACAGACCGGCGGAATCAAGTCCCGAAGGACAAAACGACACCGGTCTATAGGATGCAGTATCCATCGGTACATATACTACACTTTGCTATTGAGATGTTACATGCGAGCGTGATTACTTACTATATATATATATTTTCCCTCTACCCTATTTGAAGAAAACCAGTAACTGCTCATGAATCGGTAATAACGTTGTTACGGGTTTTGTCATCCTAAGAGCAGCCACACTTCACTTATTATTACAGCTTTCGTTTAAGGAAGAAGAAACAAAAAAACATTACAGAAATTTTGTACAAAAAAAAGGGACGTAAGTGTTTTATACGGACATACGTGGGGTGATTGTGCGTGTGCGTGTGTGGGATGGGGTGGTAGTGTTGATCGTCTGTTTTGGTGATGTTTTTAGCTATTGTTGCTCAATCCATACACGTAGGGGTTTCTATTATAATAGTCATACAGAAAAGAATGTGAGGAGAAAGTATGAGGAAAACAGAGAGAGAGAGAGAGAGAGAGAGAGAGAGAGAGAGAGAGAGAGAGAGAGAGAGAGAGAGAGCTGAGGAAAAAAGTGAGGAATGAGAGTCTCGGGCTAGTACATTTATTTTCAGTGAGAAAATGCAAATATGCGGGATTGTAAAAAAAAATTTTTTTTAATGAGAATGCTTATCCCGTAGATACTCGAGACAAGCAGGAAAGAGGTTAAACTTTAAATTGCCATTATCTCCTTTCTAAATAAATGACCAGTTTCCCGAAAAAAAAAACAAAAAAAAAGAGAAGATCTTCATTCTTTGAAATGAGATATCATTCATTTCATACACACACACTAGACCAGCCAGTTTTCCAGGTTAGAACGTTTTTTATGCATATTTGACCAGAACAAAACAGACTTTGTGAGAATACAAAAACATAAGAATATGAATAAATAAACATCTGATGAAAAAAAAAACAACGTTTAATCAAATATGTATGAATAAAATCTAAATGTTAAAATATAAGATATAAATATATATGAATTTTTGATGATTTAAATTATTTTCAAACCATATTCCAAATAAAGAGTCTACACAAAAGCATTACAGTTATTTACAGCTGTTTCAAGACGATGTTTATTTTCAGTCATACAATGCATCATAACATTTGTTCAAACATCGACTCTCATCAGAACCCCATTTCGTATGTACCCAGAAAACAACAACAACATTGTCCGAAATTGTTTTCTTCGTAGATACGAAATACCGGATTTAACATCGGCTATTAGCTACTGACGGGACAGATGATTATTTCTGGAATATAAACAAGCCGGATTTTCTCATAAATCCAAGATGACCAGATAGATGAAACCTAGGTATCGCCAACAGACACAGTGACGTATAGTATTTAAATAAAATAATTAATATTAGCTCTTATAAAATCTACGATCGAGAACGTTGATGTTTTTTCTATGAACTTGTGATACATGCTACATATAGCATGTTATATAACATGCTATTATATATGAAACAGACAAAAGGAAAAAGAAAGTAAAGTTTTCTGAAGACGTTCGTTGATCCGAGCGAAACCGGCAAATCTTTCGTTTTTCTGATAGTTTCTTCCTGTATTTTCTTTTTTAATTTCTATACATCTTGCCTACACGTCATTTCATTTTATGATTTATCGTGTATTTTATCCTCACCCCCCCACACACATTAGTGTGTGAAGTTATATTGAAAAGAAATCAAGAAAGTGCTCGATCGCAGGGGAGCGACAGATAATATAAATAATTTATTTGAAAACTATATGTTACATCCTTCAGAATCGTACCACGGTTTCATCCAGATGGGCTGACTTTTTACATTAAAAAAAAGTCTACACCCAGTGGAATCGTCAGCGTCAGTATATATATATATATATATATATATATATATATATATATATATATTGGTACAGAAAAATTAGTACAACATTCGTACCGTCGGTTTCAACCACAGAAGGACTTAGCCATCCGGCTCTCTTCGGCTTCTGTTGTCATCTGTGCTTGAAAGCGATGGTACGAATGTTGTACTAATGTTTCTGTACCAAAATAAATAAACATTACGCTCTTAATGTTTAATTTTTTACTTTAATTCTCAATTAATCGAGCACTCTGCTGGGATTTTTCCAGCTATATTACAAGTTATATATATATATATATATATATGTACGTATAAAAAATCATAAATAAATAAATAAACGAAAAATAAATAAATATATATATATATATATATATATTAGACATTTTCTAAAATTAAAATCATGTCATAGATTGTTATCAAAATTTGAATAAGAATTCTAGACACAAGGTTCAGTGTCATTATATGTTGATTTTAATCTTCGTAAAAGGACATAAAAGTAGTGCCAAAGTGCTCGGTCCATGAAATTAATTTTACCCGTCTCGGGACAGGTATACTTTTAGTATTTTACACAAACTGAGTTAATCAACGTTTGTTTCCCTAAGGTGTTATCTTATACATTTTAATCATAGAAAATGCATGCTAAAATATTCCACAATTTTGAAATTGAGTTATTTTTGAAAAAAAAAACAACAACTTCCGTTTTCATTGTTATAATTAGCCGTAATTAGCAATTAACTCACCAAATAAATCATCTCTTATTAAATCGCTATCTACCACCTTCACCCTTTCTGGTCGTATGTTGTTTGACCACACACTTATTTTATACATTATCTCTTTCTCGCTGCTTCTTAAAATCGGAAGGTCATAAAGAAGGGAAAGTATACAAAGATTGATTAGTCCATTATAAACAAAAAGGAATATCATCAGACGGTAGTAATATTATTTAACATATAGCTGTAGAGAGAGAGTGAGAGAGAGAGAGCGAGAGAGTGAGAGAGTGAGAGAGAGAGAGAGAGAGTAAGGGAGGAGTCGAGTGTGTATGTGGATATATAGCGAGAAGAAAACGACTAATTTTGAATTACTACTTTTTAATATTCAACAGACTTTGCAAACTAACTTTTTCCTGATTCATACAATCTGACCGGAGCTTAATGAGTGACCC
>OY744524.1:68439008-68566508 GCA_963556195.1 Sepiola atlantica | reverse complement strand
CCCGTCTAACATGACAGGTACGTCCTTAATGATGCACTTTTGTCGCATATCACAATACCTGAACAAGGGCCGAGTGTTGCTGTGTGAATAGACTGACCACAGCCCGGCGAATGGGTGGGATTATAGCTTGCTTAGATTCTCATAGATTTGAATTCAGCAAAACATGTTCATACAAGCATGATTTATTGAAGCAATTTAACTAACAACCACTTAAATTCTTTCAATTATGTCAATATCAATCAATATCAAGAGAAATTACTTGTAATTTATATATGTAGACTAGCAGTGCCACCTGGCGTTGCCCAGGGTGCCTAAAAATAAAATATAATTGTTAAAAAGAAGTTTATACTTTAATTAAACTCTAAACTGTACACTGTCGCGTAGCTTATTATTATTCATACATTTATAAAATTGTAAAACAAACGTTGCCACTATAGACGCAGGGGGCTTTTCTTTTATTAAAGATTAGAAAAAAAACGTTGTTTACGTAGAAATTTTCAAAACTATTATTTAAGCTCTATTCAACAAAACATAATCATAATCACTATTACAAGTTTCAGTATCAATATTTTAATCAGTTAAATGTAACATTTTAAAAAGCTATTATATTTTCTTTTTAGGGATCCCGGGCACCGCCATGTATTGATTTACTCCTCTCCGGGAGTTAGGCACAAGGCCAGTTTTTATCTTACTCCCACAAGTAAGATGTGACCCAAGGTCGGGTCGGGAAAGTGGGGTTTAAAAATTGCCTGGGCAGCCCCGTCGGCATTCCCCGGTAGGGGCGCCTCAGGCAGTAAGCAATAAACTTACTCGTCCCCAAAGAGGGGAGGCGAAGCCTGGGAGGGTGGACCTCCTAGAACTGCACAGGACAGACCCATAGACCGGCGTAAATCAAACCCCGAAGGCCAAGACAATATCAGTCTATGGGGTGCAGTATCCATCGGAACAGATACTACACTTTGATCTTAGCCAAAAGGCCAAGAACGCTTCCCGGGCACCGCCATGTAGCTCTGTAAACAGTTTCTAAATGAACCGTTCGTTTTCTGCTTTACGTATCTCATGCACTGTGCTCTGTCTCTCCGGTTTGACTGACCGGCTTTTAAACCGTTTTATCAATTAATAATATGTATTTATGACAAAGTCTATTTTGAATGACATCAAATCTACATAGATAGTGACGACAGTACTAATATCCACATCCGATTTTGTGAATGTTATGGTGTAAGCTGATCTACCTATTTCAGGAATAAATGGACTTAACCAGTCACAATAAATACAGTTACGACTAAACGTCGTGGCAGTTATCACCCCGGAATCATGACTCGTACTTCTGTGACATACTTCTGTTGATACACTTTTGTTAATCATACCACTGTGATTGTCTTGATTATTACCGGCCTTGCAAGACCACAAAAGTGTATAATGCTGGTAATAATTACTATTACCGACGTAAATTATTTTAAAGGAAATACCGTTGGGAAATTAGTCAAAAGCAATTATTTTCATTTACCTACTCATTTGTGACCTATTTAAGTTAAAAATGTTAATATTTAAAATAAGTTCAAGCCAATTTACTTCACCGTAAGTAATGGATTGACTTAAGTAAACTGCGGTAGCCATTTTGAACTAAGTACATAACCGGAGCGGAAGCAAATAAAGGCGGAAACTGCACTTGCTCCCCCCCCCCCAAAAAAAAATTAAAATAAAGCCAAAAGAATGTCGGTTTCATCGTTAAAAAGGTCAGTCTTTTTTAAATCTTAGTTAAAAGTAAAGTACTTATTGACCGTTTAACATTTGAAAGGAATTTAGAAGCATGTAAACTGTGGAATAGAAAGTTCTTGTTTTAAAATTAAAAAGAAAATGAAACGCAAAAAAAAAAAACAAGAAATTACGAATCGTTTATCAAAAGGGAGGAAGAATTAACAAAAAACGGTAAGAGACATAAACGCAAAACAGATTACATTGTGTTCTGGGCAGTCATGTTGGAAATGTCTGAAGGCACGATAATGTGAGAGAAGTTTGTTATAAAATTTGTCCCAGGTGTAATGGGAGCCAGACATAGTAAATGTGAATGTGAGGAATAAGTACTCCTTCACCTTCCTCTATTAATCATATATAAAGTAACATGAAATTTCGTCTATAACATTGACCGGAATAGATCCATTAACAATAGGTAGATAAAAAATATCCGTTTCGGAAGATTATATTGCAAATATTGGCCCGTGTTCTTCAAAAAGAAAGGAAAAATTCAATCTACTTCATCAATTTTAATATTTAATCCTGATCAATACTTTCTTTTTTATTAGTCAGCAATCGAAAAGGGCAGAGCAGAACTTACTCTCACATCTACTACGCCTGCCACCCATGTAGACACATTTTATAACAGACTTTTTCCATATTACACCGCCTTCAGACATTTCCAACATGACATATTCTTATTTCTAAAAGCCAAAACGTAGTTATCGGACAGACAGTCAGAGGTTTCGGAAATTTAGACATGAGGATTGATTATTTGGATTATTCAGACTACTATTCTTATCTTGATTGTTATATTCACAACGTTTCGGCCGATGTACCTTCCGACCTTCTTCAGGTTCATCTTTTTGGAACTTGAGAATCTTTATGCCGAACTCGGAAACCTAGAAAGAATTTCTGTATTTAATCCATGGTGGGTAGATTATTCTCATTCCATCAGCCATGACTGGATAGAATTGTTAATTTTTATATTATTCTTAGTTATTACTGTTTTTAGTAAGAATCGGACCTTCAACCTCTACAAGACTGTCACTTAGAAACGATTGTTAATAATAAATAACAACCATGATGAGAATAGTAGCCCTAATAATCCAATGAAGACAGTCTCCTATTGATATATACTAGCTGACCCTACTCGGCGTTGCTCGGGTTGCAGTGAAGTCATTTAAGTTTTTAAGTTTTTAAGCTTGATTTGTTTGTACATTTTTAAATTTACGGTAGACAACTCCTATTATATTCTTCAATTTATAATGAGTTATGATCCTTGCAGATTTTCTTTTTTAGATTATCATTTAAAAATGTTTAATATTATCAGTCGTTAATTGTTTAAATAAATTGCAGCCAAGTACATGAGTAAATTGCCAACAACACGGTACACCAATATCAAATGAAAATTGGCTAGTCAGACGCAATGTTTTATTTGTCAGCTTAAATGCTATTTGTGTCTGACTTTGAAAATCCGACAAGATAAATGTATATGTTAGATAAACATCCACTCACTTAATTATTACATGGATCACGAAACACTTTTTTTCCAGACGCATCTATATGATGGGGATAACAGCCTGAGGAAGTAATCTTAATTTTAAAAAAAGAAGAAGAAAACTATTTTTATCTTGTTATCATGTGCCAACAAATATTTGCAATTCCCTATTACAAAAACAGACTGGATACTTAGTAGAAACCATGTTTTTAAATTAAAACAAAAATTACTAAAAAAAAATTTTAAAACCTGGAGAAAAAAAATTGAATAAATATTAGTTGATCATCCAACGAGCAGACCTATCCGTCGTAGCCCAGATATCAAATTGTGTTTTATTCTGTTTAATTCCTGGCACATGATATTTTTCGTCATGATATCATCCTCCAAGGCATTACCTCCTATTTTTAAGGTGAGTAGTCAGCATAGTATATGTTCGTTTGTCAGGATACCATACTCCCAGACATTACCTTTTCCTTTGGGTAGGCTAGAGTTATAGTTATGGGCAGTGTAATAACACCATTTCCATTAGTGGCGAGAAAAACTTCCAAATTTGTTGAATTAAATATTGTAGAATATAAATATCCCAAAACTGCTTACTATTTTCGTTCTTTTCGTTTTTTTAGTAAGGGGATTCATCAAATGTATTCATCCTAAACTGATATATTTTGCATACAGAAAATATCCATCAGGATAAAGTAGGTAGTCGATAAAATCGATTGGAATTACATATGTTTGTTTTTACGGACATACTTGGTTTAAAAACAGCAAGATGCTTTTGCCCATTATATTTAAATTTCTGCATGTATGTCCAGTCGGGGAAATAGGAAGCAGGTATGGAATTCCAAAATGAAAGAAACTATCAGAGTAAAAAATCTTCTGGCATCTCGGGACACCTTTATGGTGAAAGGGTATTTTGCTGCTAGCCGGGTGAGCCGGTGGGGTATTTACATTGAGGGGATACAAGTGCAGTATGTTCATTAGAGTACATTTTGTGGAAGTATTTGTAAAACCAGCACAGCGATGCAACACTGCGGCGATGCGACGGGAGCTGAAGTTTGGTAGACAGTGCGGGACCTATTAGGTGAGAAATTCATTTTTGCATCCTGTCCAAGAGGGAGAGGTTAGTGGTTGGTGCACTAGCTCAGATGTAGCAACAATACTCCATGCATGGGTAAATGGTGGCTTTATAGAGATATAGGATACTGGCAGACGTGAACAGTTTTCTAGCCCGGTAAAGAGAGTCTACTTGCTTTACAACAGACTTGGTAACATCTTCTATGTACGTATTCCAACTAATGTTGCCTGAGCATGTCGGGCTGAAGAGTTTTAACGTTGGACTTTCGGGGAGGGTGCTATCGGCCATAGAAGTATTTTAATTTTCTTCCAAGACTTGTACAGGGTGGGCAAAAATAAGGGTTCTATTTTTAAAAATTCATAACTTTTTTATTTATTGATTTAAAAAATTTTTTTTTTTAGAATAAGTAAAGGACCCCTTCCGAAGCAAGCATGAGCCGTATTAGCCCTAAGGAACGTACCCTCATTTAGAAAACATTATTTTTGCTTAAAAAACTCAAAACAGTGTAAAAAACAATACTTTAGTTTTTGTAAGTTTTAAGAAGTGTTTTTCGGCTAAAATTTGTTTTGTTTATTTCAAAAAATCTCGGAAGGGTCAGTCTACACACACATAAAGTTTGGTGAGTTTAACTTTTATTTTGTGGAAGTTATTCAAATTCAAGTTATTCAAATTTAAAGATAGGACCCTTATTTTGGCCCACCCTGTATGTTGTGCATACAGAATATATATAAAAAATAATTCAATAATAAATGATTTTTTATTAAAACAAAAATAGATACTATTTTGAAAATCTGAATAATGTTAAAAGGATATACATAAAGTCATATATCAGTTTTTATATTATAGACTATCCAAAATATGACCCCTCCGGTTGCATATTTTTGCTAGGCTGGGAAGATGATATCATGATGAACGAACACATACACTGATCCCCAAAGGAGGAGGTAATGACTGAGAGAATGATATCCTGACAAACGAGCACTAACCCTAAAAATGGAGGAGTTAATGCTTAGGAGGATGATATCATGACAGCAGAACAGATAGTACACTAAAAAAGGAGAAGGTATATGGTCTCATGATAAAATAACAGATACTACATTACCCCCTCACCCAAATGAAGATGTAATATCTGGGAGGATTAGCCCCACTCCTTTAAAAAAGAAATGTTATTCATGGCACGACGGTATGATGACAACAAAATAGATACTACATTAGCCACACCCATAAAAAGATAATACAATAATAGATGATTTTTTGGGGGGTTCGTTTTAATTGGTAATATGTTCTAAAAAGCTTTGTTTACTTCAATTCATTTATATTTTATAGTTTTAACAGCATGTCAAAACTTAGGGTTATTTTATGCCGAATGTTAATGGAAATTGGGGGGTTTCCCCGTTACAATAATAGATGAAATTAATTTATTTTTCATTCATTTAAAAATGCTTAGTCATAAAACCATTGTTTTTGTATGTATTGTTTGGATTATTCGGACTACTGCTCTCATCTTGAGTGCTATTCGCACAAAGTTTCGGTTGATGTAACCTCCGACATTCTTCAGGTGTATCTTGTCGACCTCGGGAATCTTTCTGTCGAACTTGGGAATCTGTGCGGAATTTCGAACAAAACCCTTTAGTTAGTCCACAAGGGGTAGCATGGGTCTCGTTCCGTTAGTCATGACCGGGTAGGGGTCTTAAATAATTCGTAATTGTATTCTTAGTATCGCCCGCACTGAGGATTGAACCTTCAACTTTCAGAAGAGCGTCACTTAGAACTGAAGGCTACTTAGTACTTTATCCGTTGCGCCATGGAACCGCAGTGTAACGGTCATGGATTGAATAAAGGGTTCCGTTCGAAATTCCGTACAGATTCCCAAGTTCGACAAGATAACCCTGAAGAAGTTCGGAGGTTAAATCGGCCGAAACGTTGTGAGAATGACACTCAAGATGAGAACAGTAGTCTGAATAATCCAAATAATACAAAATATCAATCCTCATCTCCACCATTCAGAAAAAGTGTTTTTATAGTTCCTTGGCCTTTTGGCTATGATCAAAGTTTTGTATCTGTTCGCTTCATCCCAGAGACTTCTGACGTTTTACTATCGCCGAAATTATTGCATATATATATATAAGAAAATATTGCAATATAAATTATAATCGTATATTACAAAATATTAATCTATTAAAAACTGTTTAAAAATAAAAATGCAAATTAGCAATACCTAAAGCTGTTGTTCATGGGTAGAGTTGGGCGGTTTTGAAATTTTGGTTTCGGTATCGGTTTCGGTTTTTTTCCCTTAAAACCTCGGTTTACGGTTCGGTTTTTCGGTTTTTTTGAAAAAAAAATTTTTACTATGGAAGCTATTCATTCTCTTGTGTGATGATTAGTTATTATTCAACGTTTAGTTGAATTATGCCACTGTTTCGATAATTTTGTGACTGAATCATTCTCCATGATATGAATCATATAAGTTTTAAGGTGTTGACTGTTGTAATCAAAGTTCTGATATCTTTTTAACAGTTAACTCGTTAAAACAGTGACCAAAGATTCATGAAAGATTTCTGAAGAATAAAACTGAGTTTGAATATACATTTTATCTAATGCAAGAAATTAAAAAACGAAAATTTATTTAAACAAACAAAATAATTTTACAAATAAAATTAAGCAAAAATGATGATGAAAATGAAATATTGTCAAAATTATTTGACAGATAAAAATTTTAATTTTTTAATAGGTGAAAATGTTTGCAAGACGTTGTGTCTTGTCGCGTAAAATAAACACACCATATACTTCTCGAATTGCCGGTGTTGACTGTTGGGATGTCTGTCATTTTGTGTGCTCGAAGTTCTGTCAACTGGTGCGTGTTGAGGTTAATATTTGTTTTTAAGACAGGGTAATAAAACTTTATAGACATGCGTAAAAGACTAGTAGTACACCCGAAAACCGCGCCAAGGGAAAAGGAAGGATGGTTAAAAAAAAGTAGAGATTATTAATTCACCTAAAGTCATTTTTTAAGCTTTACGGTAATTTTAGTCATAGAATTCATGACTTGGATTAAAGTTTAATAATTAAAATTTCGAATAAATTGTCAACTCTAAATAAATACCATATTAACAATTTAGTAAAATATAAATCGTTGCATAGTCTACTTTTTGAATAACCCATTTTTGGGAGAGAAAACGGTATAGTTGAGAGATAGTTCTCTAGAAATTACAATTTATGTATGAAGTGGCTTTTCAAAAGTAAACAATGAAATGCCTAATGTTTAAAATAATTTTAAAAATCCGAATAAAGTGACACTAGCATTGGCAACTACTTTTTTTCTTTTTAAATGTTTATACTTACTCACTACTTTTCGTTTATTTACTTTTACAAGTATTTTTTTTTAATTTCATTTTAATAACTTATTTTTTTAGATAACTCTGAAACAAACAAATAATTATTTTACAATTTTGAGTTGAATCAAATAGATTTTCGACATCATACGGAACGCGTTTGATTTTTTCTTTTTCATTTGAAAATAGTTTATGCTAAAAATACGATGTCATGTTGTCTGTCGTATTTCTCTTTTTTTCATTTGAAAATTCAAAATGTTAATAAACAAATTGTAAACAAAGAGTTCTTCCTACAAGTAGCAATACACATGAAAAAATTTAAATTGCTTAAAATATCTCAATAATGAAAGAGCTTATATAGAAAGAGCTTGATGATCTAAGAAAGAATCTTTTTAAATTTTTTAAATCTGACTAAAAATAAGGAAGTTATGACTATTTTTGTGCCTTGCACAATTGGATATTTTCCCCTCTTTAATACCATATGCGTTTCGTCACATTTTTGACACTAATTTTTCAGTAAAACTGTTATATCTTTGTTAAAACACAAGATTAAGCAATGAAATTTACCATATAAGTGTATTTTTGTACAAGGAATCAGAATATGCCACTGAAAATCTCCAGAAATTAATAGTTTCCAAGTAATCTGCACTAAGTGCACATAAATATGCTGCAATACCTTAAAAATACCATGAATCCATTAAAAGAAAGAAGTTAGAAAACTCAAAGTTGAATTGTAATACATTTTATGTACAAGAAACTAAAATCTAATACTAGGACTGTTTAAAAATGAATATATTGCAAGATTTCTTTAGCATTATTGTATATTTACACCTTCTGCTAACTCACCCCCTTACCTCCCCAAAATATGAGATTCTACTTTTTTTATTTAGGCAATTACATGTTAACACCCTGAAAACTTGGCAGAAAGAAAGAAACAAAAACAATTATTTTAGAATTTAAAGTGGGGATCAGTTTCACATAAAATAATCCCCCATTTCAAGGCCATTCTAGCGTTTTAGGACAGCTAATTATTTTTTCTATGGGAGATAAATCCTGTGCGTTTTTCTTGTTTTTTTTTTCTTTTTTTTTAGACGATTATAAGGGTTTTTGTGGGAGGAGGGGGGCTTACCACTTGAACTTCAGGTTAGTGGTAGGGCTAGGGGCAATTAAGTGTGAACACCCTGAAAACTTAGCAGAAAGAAAAAAAACAATTCATTTAGAATTTCGAGTGGGGGATTAGTTTCACATATATTTAATGCAGAATAATTCACCATTTCCGGGCCATTCTAGCGTTTTAGGGCATTAATCAATTTTTTTCTATGGCAAATAAATCCTGTGCGTTTCTTTTTATAGGCGTCTGCTTTTTTTTTTTTAGATGATTATGTGTGGTTTTAATGGGCTTTTTTGTAGGATTAGGGCTTCCTACTCGGACTTAGGGTTAGTGATAAGGTTAAGGAAGGGGTTTTGTTTTGGATGGAGGTTGCCATTCGGACTTAGTGTTAGAGTTAAGGGAGTTTTTTAGGAGTGGCTTGCCACTCATATTTAAGGTTAATGGTACGATACGTTCAAGATGGTATTTTAGGAGGTGGGCTTGTTAGTCGTACCTAGAGTTAATGGTAGAGTAATTATTTATTTTATAAATTTCACTAAAAGGCAAGAATGCCCGGGAAATCGGAGATCATTTTACATTAAATTTATATGCGAAACTGATCCCCCACTCTAAATTCTAAACTATTTTTTGTTGTTTTTTTTCTTTTTTTCGCCAAGACTTTAAGACGTAATCGCCTACAAAAGTAGAATCTTAATTTTTTTTTTTTAAATTGGCGACTAGAAAGTCATTACTACTAGAAGTTCGAAAGTTAAGTGAAAACCAGTATTTGTTTAAGTATGTTTATAAAAGAACCAAATAGGATTAACTTTTTTAAGCACAAAAAGTATTATCTTTTTTTACAAGACGCTGCTGCTGATTGATTGTTATATCAGCAATACTAGTAGCCATTGTTGACTTTCGCTCAAAAAAAGGACAATATTTTTTAGGATAAGATAATTTAAAATTACTATTACCGAAAGACAAAACAACGTACAATTATAATTTTAATGCATAAAAAAAGATGAAAGATTAATTTATTTACTAGTTGGGTACGAAAAATGTAACAACATTTTCTATATTCATATTTTAAAATGTTTAAAATTCGTTCTAGAATGAAAATAAACAAAAATCGCCTCGTGTTTATAGCAGTAATTGCAGTAATATATTTGTTCAATCTGTCCTCTTACTAATATAACATTTTTTGGTAATATTCAATTTTATTCAAATCGGAAAATCTTTTCAACCGTGTTTCCTTGTATATGGTGGTTTACTGTAGTAAAAACATAATACCGAACGGTTACGGTTTTAAAAAAAAAAAACGATTCGGTATTCGGTATGGAGACGAAACCGAAAAACCGCGGTTTTTCGGTAAAACCGCCCATCTCTATTCATGGGTGTTAGCAGATTACTATATATACGGCATTTCAAACTGTCATGGCCAACAGAGGATTTATTGTTGTTGGACTGCTGTCCTGTTAAGTCCTAGTAGATCCACCCTCTCAGGTTTTGCCTTCTCTCTAATTCCTTGAGGCGCTTAATTACGGGAAATGCCAAGGGGGCTGCTCAGGCATATTTTGCAGGCCAGAGTACAACAGCTGACCTTGTGTCTAACCTGACAAGGAGGTAAATAACATTTTGTATCATAGACTTAAATAAGCATAAGCTGTTTTGATGTTAATATAGTTAGGATCATTGAGATTGGGTTGGGTACTCTTGGGTGTCCTTACCCGTCTCAATCGTTTGTTCTACACACCATCCCAGAATCATGGTGATTAATAATTGCTGTATGACTTGAAGGTATCGAAAGAAAAAAAAACATGAAATCTAGACTGACAACTTCGGTATCCTATTTACTTATTTAGATAGATAAATGACATCAGACTATTTAAAATCCTTTAGGGCATCCTGTGGGGGCCGGTATTTATATCCATATCTATCTAACTCAGGTGTATAAAAAATAAATCACGAAAGGAATATTTTTATTGGTCTAGTAAGGTTTGATTTGGACAGCCCTACTTATCATGCTGATAAACGTTTTTGAAACGCCAACCAACTGCTTCATTTGATAAACTTAACCTAGATATTAAGAAAATATACTATTATAAGAAACTAATTACCACTAGCATATATATATATATATATATGTGTGTGTGTGTGTGTGTGTGTGTGTGTGTGTGTGTGTGTGTGTGTGTGTGTGTGTGTATTTATTAATTTTACGTACATAAACGTAATCCAGGGATACGTGTTTCTGACTATCAGCCGTCATAAGTATGGCTAACTTAGACAACGATTGAACCTTCGATTGCATTGTCTGTAGTCTGAAGTTTTACCTCTTATTCCAGGCAAGGCGCTGTTGTCCGGAGGTAAAACTTCAGACTACAGACAATGTAATCGAGGGTTCGATCCTTGTCTAAGTTAGCCATGCTGATGACGCTGATAGCCAGAAACACGTATCCATGAATTACTTTTATGTACGTAAAAATTTTTAAAAAATATATATAAAATAAAAATAAAAATGATAACACGTCCTATTAAGGGCGACTTAATGCAATATTCTGCATGACTTTACTGCTTAAGAAGTGGAAAAATACAAACGCTGTTACTATCGCCAGTAAAAACAATAACAAATACATAACTTTATGTATATATATATATATTTATATTTATATAGTTATTGTTAATAGTCAAACTTTCAAGAATGTTAATTATTCATTATTTTTAACCCCAAGGCATATATAAATAAAAAATAAGATGCTAGATTCCAATGACCACTTCTTTATTCATTTTCAAAAAATCAATTTACTTGACGGACCGTTTCGTCTACACATGAACAAGCACATATAGTGTTATATATTTCGGATTTTCCATATGTGCCACTGTTCAAAAGTCACAAATCGTGTCCAGAAACAGAAAAAATACAAAACATCAACAACACTTACTTAGAGAATTCATGAATATAGTTTCAAAAAAGAATATAAGTTTTTTTAGTCATTGGACGCCAGCTTTTATACCAAACGGAATTAGGAGAAGTTACGTATAATTTACTGTAATATCTTCTGAAGAGTGGCACGCATGGAAAATCCAAGATATATAATACTATATTTAGTTGTGCATGTGTAGACAAAACAGTCCGTCAAGTAGATGTATCTTTTGAAAAATAAATGAAAAAATTGGTTATTCGAAAAAAACATTTGATTTATATATACAGGGTGACTAAAAAACAAAACGGGCCCCGTGTACACTTTATGTGATATCTCCTTTATTTATTCACCGATTGCCCTTATTTTACAGGACATGGCAGAATCAACGACCGTGAGTACACCAAGACCTCAGTGGGAGCTGGGACAAAGAATACGCTGTGTTAAATTTTACTACAAGACAGGCTCGTTTAAGAAAACCCAGGACAGTTTCATGCATCAGTTCGGATGTGAAAAGGCTCCACCCAAAAGCAGAATTCAGAACTGGATGGACCACTTCGAAAAGTATGGGACCGTGGAGAACTTCAACGCTGCCAGTGAGAACCGTCCAAGCCACTCGGCACGTCCCAAGAAGCGGATAGCCGAGCTGGTCGAAAGTGTGAGAGAGTCTCTCCAGGAGAGTCCGAAACGTTCTGTGCTTAAGCGAAGTCAATCCCTCGGTATCTCCCGTGAGACTTGCAGGAGAGTGCTGGTGAACAATATCAGGGCTTACCCATACAGAATACAGACGCTGCAGACCCTTACAGCCTCAGACAAGAAGCAGAGGAGCGCTATGTCAGTCAAGATGCTCGATAAGATCGAGGAGACACCAGGTTTCCTTAACCTCCTTTGGACCTCAGATGAAGCCCACTTCCATCTTGACGGAAAGGCAAACTCCAAGGCAAATGTCTTCTGGGGGTCCTCCAGACCCAATGAAGTAGCCGCCAAGCCCCTGCTCTCTCCTAATTGCACGGTGTGGGCTGCAATCTCGGTCAGCAGCAGTTACAGTCACCAAGGAGCGGTATGTGGAGGTCCTCAAAACCTTCAAGAGTGAGCTCCAGACCCTCTACCCGTCGCTCATGAGCAAGTTCTGGTTCCAGCAAGACGGAGCAAGTTCTCACACCTCAAACCTGTCCCGAGATTGGCTGAAAGAGAACTTCGGAGGTCGAGTGATCAGTCTCAAGACTAATTTTGAGTGACCATCCCATAGCCCAGACGTAAGCCCCCCAGATTATTTCCTTTGTGGATATCTTAAGGACGGAATGTATGCAGGAAAACCCAGAACCATCACGGAACTCAAGGAAGCCATCAGGGAGGAGATGAAAGCCATTCCCAATTCAGTCTGTAAGAACGTCATGGACAACTTCGTTCTGCGCCTCAAGAAATGCATGGAGTTAAAAGAAGTCCATCTAGAACACAGGCTGTAGAACGGAGAAAAAAAGGCTAAAGACCCTAGTGTTTTGATATGATGTTGTGTATATAATAAACTAGTTATGCCCCAAAATTTATTTAATTCGGACGAAACACTAAGAAACGGGGCCTAATTAGATTTGGGGCCCGTTTTTTGGGGGGTCACCCTGTATATATATATATATATATATATATATATATATGTGTGTGTGTGTGTGTGTGTGTGTGTGTGTGTGTGTGTGTGTGTTTTAAAGCTTTCGTTGTAGACCAACTTTGTCAGGCGAGACTGTCTTATAGTTTTTTTTTCGTCTTTTCTTTTCTTCTTCCTCATTTTTATGGTAGTAATCCCGAGGGGGTTGAATCACGCTAGAAGCAGAAAGGCACGTCAAGTTCTAAAAGATGTTAGGATAAGTGTAGTCCTGTCGATGTTATGTGCAGATTGGCGCTATTTGAATAAGGAAATTGACAACATCTTTGAGGCACGTATGAAAACGTATTTTAGTGAAATATTTCGAAAATCAACAAGTTAGGTATTTGCATATTTTTATATATTTATTTGTACAAGATTCACTCCTAAATTAATTAACTGATCTTTATGAATTTTGGAACACAGCTACTAGGCGTACGGAGTCGTAATGTGGAATGTTGGATATATTTAGTTTAACTTAGTTTCATACAAACTGGTAAAAAGGGGTGGAAGCCCTTCATGAAAATTCAGACACCTCCGATTTTTGTGAAATTTTAACAATGGGTATTAGACATAAATTAATAAATATTCCCCAAATCTCAGTTCATTTGGAGTATTTTAAACTGTTTTAGGAGCATAATATGGGCAAAACTTCTTATTTAAAAATTAAAATATCTCAGATTGGCATTGAATTTGATCCATAGTCATTAGACACCAATTAAGCAAGATTCCCTGAATTTCAATTTGTTCTTAAAACCCCTTTACATTTTAGATATTTTCTGGAATCAAAATCATGTAATGGATTTTGTTCAAAATTTGAATAAGGATTGTAGACATAAGGTTTTGTATCATTATATCGTGATTTTAATCTTCGTAAGCGTGCATAAAAGTGGTGCAAAACTGTTCTATTCGAGGAATAAACTTTACCCGTCTTGGGATAAATATTCTAGTATATATCTCTATATAGATATATACTAGATGTAAACATGACTCATTGGGTCACAAACACTTGAACTATTTATTCTACTTTTTCGAAAATTCCTAAACTGTGATAAAACATTCTTCTTGCATAACAAAAAATACTAAGTCTATTTACTTCTATAGTATACTTATTAATTATTAATTATTACTTATTAATTATTACTTATTAATTATTACTTATTAATTATTACTTATTAATTATTACTTATTAATTATTGCTTATTAATTATTACTTATTAATTATTACTTATTAATTATTAATTATTAATTATTACTTATTAATTATTACTTATTAATTATTACTTATTAATTATTGCTTATTAATTATTAATTATTAATTATTCTATAGAAGTATACGTCTTTATTATTCTTATATAGATATAAAGAGACTCATTATTTTGCCATCTAATTTACATACGCGTTTGTGTTGTGTACATACATAAAAATTAGATGGCCATGCAGAAACAAGAGAGTCACTCTTTCTCAAAATGCTCACAGAGACATTAATAAATATTAGAGTGGTTCAGTCATCATAGAATGAGAGGGGGCGAAGGAAATACATAGATAGCTAAGAGAGAGAGAAAGATGGGTCTCTTTTTTTTACCCTTCCCCCCACTCTTATTTTATACGATATCTATTACTCTTTCCTCCACCACTCCCCCTTTCCTCTCTCAACAGTCGAATGTAACGAAGAAAGGAAATAATAAAATAGTCCATTATAAACAAAAGGAAATATCACCAGAAGTTAGTAATATCATTTAACTCGTAGCTGGAGATAGAGAAACTAATCCAAAGATTTTATCTTTTTGTTGTTTTATATTTAACTGGCTTTGCAAACTCTCGTGATTATGATAATCTAACCCGAGCTCAAGAAGCGACCGATTTTTAAAATAATTTGTGCAACAAATTTGCTAGACATCATATTCTGAACAAATACTTAAAATGATTTACTATTTTCATCTCTAATTATTTGTTTTTATAATGTATCAAGAATATTCGCCATTTTCTTTTTTTTCTTTTTGAAGAGAAGGTTTTTTAAAAAATAATTTTTCAGAGTCAAGGAACATTTGAGGACCAACTCCCATTTCCTGTAACAGTTGATACTATGCGCCTTCGTGTGCTTGGAATTCAGGCAAACCTAAAACGCCGGCTGCTCCAAGTGTACTTCATAGTGCAATCTATAACGAAGAGGTTCTCTGTCACGATTTCTGTCTGTCTGTCTGTGGCCGAGAATTTTTGTAAACATAAGAAATACACTGGGGAAACTCCTAACTACTTATTCTAGATTAAATAATAAATAAATAAACAATAAAGAAATTTGGTGCCAATAACTTGCAACCCTGATGCCTTCAGTCAACCTTGATGTCTTTAGTCTATCGCTCTACCAACTGAGCTAAACTCCCAAAGATAATTAAAGTCATTTTAATAAAGATACTTAGCAACAACGAGCGTTCTTAAAACGAGGCTATGTACTGTAAAAACTTGTTTGTTTTTTGTTGAAATTATATAATATGAGATATACATAAATTTACAATTATTAAAAAGAAAACGTAAAACAAATCTGTGTTCTTTTCGTGACAAAAAAAGTACCACAAGAGTATTTTCATTTTAAAGACGTGAAAAGATTTTAAACTTCAGTCAGCCATTAGCATTCAAGTGAGCAGGTAAACAAATTAATATTCTATTAACAATTTTTATTTTTTCTAAAAAAACAACTTTTATTGGGGGGTGGGAACACTTTCCTATATAATTTTAACATAAATTGAGCACCCACTTCGAAACACTGAATGTAATTTCAACAATTATTTCTTGAATATTTGTTTATTGTTCTTCTTTAGCTAGCATTTTTTTTCTAAAGCTTGCGACTATATCTTTCTGCCTATTTTTCATTTAGGCGTTTCATGATGGACAATAAAACGCGCCATAACTTATGTTTTAAAATTATCGAATAAAATAAATGTGAAAGTTTTTTTCCCACCTATTCTAACTATATCAACATTAACACTGTTTATGCTTATTGGATTGTATAGTTACAACATACCGTTTTGTATTGCCATACATATATATATATATATATATATATATATATATATATATATATATATGCTTGAGACACTAACTGGTCTAGCCGCACTGATGAGCTGTGAAACAGCGAAACAGGCTGTATGTGGATGACTATATATATATATATATATATATATATATATATATATATAGTTATACACAAACAGATATTTTTGACAGTTACTAATAATTTAATATTCTGTCATTTGTAGTTTCCATTATCATAATAGTGTTCCACTGATAGTAAAACTGTCGCTGGGCTGCTGAGAACAGAATCCTCCCATGTGTTACATCCTCCTTTGAGAGAGGGGGTAATGTATCTGGTCTGTTGTCATGAGACCATCTTCCCAGGGATTACCTTCTCCTGTTTTGGAGAGGGGGTGGGTGTAGGGAATAGTGTACTATCTTTTTTGTTGCCATAATACCATACTCACAGGCATTATTACCTCCCTTATTTTGGAGGGAGTTTTGTAGATATGTTCTGTCATGATACCATCCAACCTGGCATTACTCCTTTTTTTTGGAGGGGGAGGGGGGGTCCTCCCAGGCTTCAACTCTTCCTTTGAGAGGTAGTGTAGCATATTTTCATTTATCATTATACATTCCTCCCCGGCATTACCTACTCTTTAGGGAGGGGAGCTATAGTATATATTCGTTACTCACAATACCAACTTCCCAGAATTACCTTCTTTTTTTTTTAGGGGTGGGGTAATGTACTATCTATTCTGTTGTCATCATATCATCCTCTCAGTCATTACCTCCTCCTTTGGTCAGTTCATTCATCATCATATCATCCTCCCAGCCTAGCAAAAATATGCGACCGTTCTACCAACTGAGGTATTTGCACTTTCTTATGAACATATCTTAAAATATTATCTCAATAAATGATTATAGCTTTCGCATGACATCATAGATTTATGGTTTACGTTATGTTTCAAAACATGAATTCAAACATAAGCAATAATAATAAAAAATAAATGGGTAAACATTATCAATAGCGTTGGAAATTATCTTAAAAGTTCAAGACAATTTATTTAGCTTTAACTATGTATTATATGTTGTTTTTTCACAATTATATATAATTCTAGACAAGTAAATATGAACACCCTCTCACAGACAGCAAGATAGAAGAAGGTAGCCTAGCAAAAAATGCGACCAACAAGGAGTCTGTTTGTCCGTCAGCAGAAATTTTTTTTAAACGTAAGAAACTTACTTTATATTAATAAACAATAAAGAAACTTGACGCTGACACTGGGAATCGAACTCACAAATCTTATGCTTCCAGTCTTTGTAGCTACTGACTGACCTAACTGACTGAACTTACTAAAGATTCTTAAATTAACTCACTTAAACAATTCACTGAACCCACTTGGTTGACTGTGAAACTCTTCAGTCCAGTCACAGGAGGAAGAGACGTGGCAGCCTAGCAAAAACATACGACCGTAGGGAGGATATTTTGGTTAGTCTATGTAATAAAATTGAACGTACGTACGTGTGTGCGGTCTGTGGGAGGAGAAGAACGAATAAGAAAGTAAAACAAGGGTAGTAGGCAGAGGAGCAGCTGCTACTGCTGCTTTCAAAGCTTGATACTGGTCAACACTTCAGAATCTAGTTTTTAAGCTGTCGGCGTCGGCGTCGGCGTCGGCTGCTGCTTCTTTAGTAGTGTGTTTTTGTGTATGAGAGAGAGAGAGAGAGAGAGAGAGAGAGAGAGAGAGACAGAACAAGCTGAAGTTTAGGTAGCAGTTTTATCTTCTTTTTCTTATCCATTAGTTTCTTTTCGTTGATTTCAAGTAGTGAATAGGAATTAGATTGCAACGTGATAGTGGGCGAAGTCAGCTAGTTGCAATCAAATCTATTCCAAGTGCACAACACAGAAGATTGCTTCCATCCAGTCAAAGACTGGGGAGGGGGGAGAATCTTCATTTTTTTAAGGAGCAGGAAAAGACAAAAATGCAAAAAAAATCATATTTCTGCAGCAAAACATGTTTCTAGATTTAGGGCTTTCAGGAAATTTTCCCCTGGGAAGAAAAAGAAGAAAAAAATTATTTTGGCATGTTTTTTCTTTTTAAATATATTTCAGCCATATTTTTGGGTTTTTTAATTTTTTTCATATTATTCTTTGTTTTTTTTTTAATGACATCTGAAGCAATCAAGGCGAGTCCCTGAAGAAATTGAATGCAATGATTGAGTTTGGCTTGTAGGGGTTGACGAGAATGAGAAAAGCATATTAATGTTTGAAGATGGACTTCTTTTTCTCCATCTTTCCATTTTCTTTTCTTCCCCTCTTCCTCCTTCTTTAACTTCTATATTTTCTTCTTCTCCATCTTCCATCTTCCTTTTTCCATCTTTTCATTTTCTTTTCTTCCCTCCTCCTCCTCTTCCTCCTTCTTCTTCTCCTACTCCTTCCTTTCTTCTCTTTTCCCCCTTTTCTGTCCTTCTCTTTCTACTTCTTTAACTTCTATATTTTCTTCTTCATCTTCTTTTTCTCCATCTTTTCTATCTTCTTATCCTCCTCTTTCTTTTTCTCCTTCCCCATCTTCTCTTTCATCATCTTCTCCTCCTTCCTTAGTGTCCCAATCTTCTTCTCCTTCTTCCCCATCTTCTTCATCACCACCATCTTCTCCCCCGACCCCTCATTCTTCTCATTTCCCATCTTTCTCTTCTTCTTCTACTTCTTCTCACCCCTTCCTTCTTCCTTAACGTCTCCCTCTCTCACTTCTTCATCTTTTTATGCCTGCGCATTGTCAGAATAGCCATGACTAATATTTTTCAATGAAATCAGATACATTGATCAATGGGGGGAAACAATGAAAGAGAGAATTTTGAACCAGTTCGGATGCGAAATATGAGACACAAATTAATTTGGTGTAGCTTCGAAAAATTAGAAGAAAAAAAATGGAGGGAGAGGGAGATTCTAAATTTATTCTAAAAATATATATTAGCAAGTTAATAAGAAAAAATAAATTAAATTTACTCAAATGAAAAACCGAAAAATTAAAATCAGGTAAAATAACTGAAAGTCTTAAAAATAAATAAGATCCCGAAGAAGACAAACCAAAATACAAAACTTCCTTTTTTCTGAAGATATAATTATTTTCTTTAACTTTCATTTTTTTTTTTTTACATCCGGGCACTTATTGCCTATTTTTAAATATGGATTCGTCGTTTTCTTTTTTTTAATTATGTTATAGCATTCCAACCTCTTGTAGAAATTAAGCTATCATCCACTTTATAATAAAGGGCAATGTGGATTTATTTGTAAATATATATCCGCTTCGTCACACACAAAACCTGCTCGACAAGAGAGAACATAAATCTATTTCCATAATCAGACGTTTTCTTTTTTGTTTTTTTTTCCTTTCTCGTGATTCACTAAAAATAAAAAGTTTCAAACTTGAAAGTTTAAAATAAGTAAAGAAAAACGTATAAATCGGTATAGAAAGGATTCTATACCGATTTATACGTTTTTCTTTACTTATTTTAAACTTTCAAGTTTGAAACTTTTTATTTTTAGTGAATCACGAGAGAGAGAGAGAGAGAGAGAGAGGGAGAGAGAGAGAGAGAGACCAGTTGGTGTTTTGGATAGCTGTTCCCTCTCTCGCTGGGGGATGGGTTGGGAGTATTATGTATGTATACAGGTATACTACAAGGAAAATAAACAATTAAAAAACCCAAAAGATTGTTAAAACTCAAATGATTTTATGCTGATATTATTTAATCAGCACACCTCACATCAGAACAACAACGAAAGAGAAGAGGAGTGAGAATAAATTGTTCGACGTGTTATCAACAAAACTGAAGCTGTCTGTGTGATGAGCCGCCGTCCTGATAATCTGAAGAGATCGAAGAGTTGGTCTCCATAGTGCTATATAGAGTACTTCTGCAGTCGGCATCTTCCGGCAGTTTACATAAACAGCCGGGAAAAGACGAATGAAAATTTTGTTGTATCAAAATAAAAACGAGCGACGCCAGCATACAGGAAAAATATGTATTTTTTTGACGAAGACGTTATCAAACTGCAAAAATTAAGGAAAAACATTTAAATGAATAAAAAAGTCAGCGTATGATAATTTTAATGAGATTTTTAAAAATTTTTTGTTACGAAGAAAATATAATGAAACAACTGTTAGCAAAAAAAAAAAAAATTTTATGAATTAAAATTAAAAAAATGATACTCCTTTTTAACCTGAGCGATTAGGTTAGGGCCTTTTTTGCCAATTGTCGTCTGCTGCAATCTGATTGGCTAAGCGTTTCGACATCTTCCGGCTTTTTACGTAAACTGCTGGAAGATACAGACGAAACGTGAGGTCGTAAACTGCAGAAGTAGTCTATATATATATATCTGTACAGGTAGCAAAAACAAAACAAGACTGTTAAACCCCAAATGATTTTGTGCTTCCAATATTTAATCATGTAACTTTATATGTAGCAATATTTAGAGTGTGTGCTTAAAAATGATGTTCAGAATGAATACTTAGTTTATACACGTGTTTTGCCGTCAATATGGCTCATCAGCGTGGGTTACTTTAGCAAGATTCGAAACCTCGGCCCCAGAGGCTGCAGTTGGGAGCCTTACGAATAGATCAAGAAGCCTCACCTGAAATACACTGATACGATTATGAAATATGCTGATGAGCCATATTGACGTTGAAACATGTCTCCATGAATATATTTATTTATATATATATATATATATATATATATATATATATATATATACTTCCCATATAGGGAGCAACCCACAGTTAAAGGGAAATAACTCTCCCTCTAGCATTTAGGTAATTTATCATTTCAGCTGTCTTTATTACCAAAAACAACAACAAAGGTAAATATATATATATATATATATACATATATATATACATATATATATATATAAAAGAGAATGGTAGTTTGCTTGAAGCATTGCTGGTAAATAAGTATTTTGGTATTTATGAAGGCTGATAGCAATGCAGAAAAACCAGAATGGTGAAAGAAAGTATCGACAAAAACAAACAATCGAAGACAATATGTGGATTACAAATCTTCACAAAATCTATTTATGTTTCAAAAGATCTTTCACATATCAAATCAGATTTATTGTTAAATATTATTAATGAAAATATCCGAGATGGTGTAACATTTTTTAATAATTTCGAGAGAAACAATTCCTTTAAAAAAAAGGAATACAAAAGTGGAACCGTCAAGCATAGTGAAAAATTCAAGATGGCTGCCCCTCTGTGAAAACATCTGTTATATATATATATATATATATATATATATATATATATATATATATATATCATCATCAGTCTTTTGATTATCGTGCAGGATTACGGGCAATATCCACACCAGTGGACCCCCTTTAGACAGCTGACTAACTGCATACATAGCAGTCCTCACAGCAGATCTCCACTTTTGTCGATCCGGAGGGTCAGTGTTTAAGAGCCTCCAGTCTCTGCGATCTCTCTATGTCAGCTTCCTCTAAGATAACTTTGGCCGGCCAACTCCACACCTACCAGAGACTTGTAGGTTTAGTGCACAGTTGATTGCACTGCTGGATCTGTCTACGTGGCCATACCAGCAGAGTCTTCTCTCTCTCTCAAGATGGGATCGAGGTCTCCAAGACCAAGTTTCCCCAGCAACTCTCTTGTCCGCACGGTGGACGCATCTCTTGGCTTGATCTTAAAAATCCGTATATATACAATACAAAAAATAAGGTTAATAAAAATATCTATTTGTATTTCCTGTGATTTAGAATTAATACCTAAGTCGATGATAAACGATTTGAAAGAAACTAATAGCTGTGACTTGAACCTTTCGAAGTTAACAGCTCCATTAGCCTGAAAAAAAATAAAAAAAATAATGATGAGTATGGACTGTTATCCAGGCTTTGCTTGCCTGAAAAATTTTTTGTTTTTGTTTTTTTCTTATTTTTTTGGTTTATATACGAGCACTGAAGATAGCCACCCCCAAGAAATAAATGCATAGGATACAGGACCATTTTATAAATATTTTGGTAATAAGCCGAAACAATCGTATGCTGGAAATAAACGGTGTGAATCTGTTCTTCCTAACATTCGATGTGGTTTAAAATTAAATAAAAATAGTTTATAGCATAGCTCTAGCCTCACACTATTGAGCTATTATAATTGATTTATGTTATAGAATTTATATTTTAAATATAAAAACTTTAAATATAGATAGATAGATAGACATGGGTCTTTATTATAAAGTGGAGGATGATCATTGGCGGCCAGTTTAAAAGTCATGGAATATAGGTAAAAATTTCTGCTTGTAATTGATAAGTAAGTGTAACACGTACTTGAAAAATTGTCATAGGATTAGCTGATTTATTTGGTCGTGTGTGAGGATGTGGTGAGTAGGAGTTCAAACTTATGTCTATAGACTGTATTATTTCGTGTATTTATTGTATCTGCGACACACTTGGGTAGACAGACCAGACTGACCCCCTCTATGATTCCTTCATCTGAAACAATCTGGTTTGCCAAGAAATAATTCAATTTTCATGCTTGTTTTCACTGTCACGTCTCACGTCCCTCCCAATGGAACACGCGCCATTAACAATGTCAGTCGAACAATTAGATTTTCAATTAACACAAGTGGAAATAATCAAAGAATTGCAAACAATATATGCTTATATATATATACATATATATGTATATATATATTAGTATTTCATGTATCCACATAAAATGTTATAAGGAGATATAATCTTTTATGTATCAATTTTCATTAGTGTTCAATACGTGAGTAGAGCTAGGTAGTAAGTTATGAAAATATATCTATGGCAATTAAGCTACACAGAGGCTTCCGCGTTTCATCCCCGTAGGGAATCGTCAGGCTAAAATGCATGGAGTTTGTGTTGCCGGGCGTTTTTATATATAGACGTTGTGTTTAGTCTAGCTAGTTAACCAATCAGATTCTTTATTATTCTCTTAGCCAATCGTTTGTCGAAATAATGGGTGACCTTATTTAAAAACCTAGAACTGATAATTAAGGCACACGATAACAAACTACTAAAAGAAAACAGTAGAGAAGAAAAAATAACAAATTGTGTTAAAAAGTGACCAATATAGCAAAAATAACACTAAGAAGAACAAAAATATAAGCACTACAAATAGAAATAACCCAAACCCTAATAACAATCATCCAAATAGAAATGAAAAAGTTAGAAATGAAGAGAAAAGCTGTAACTGCATAACTTGTACAGTTTGTCCACTACAAAATAAATGCCTAACCAAAAGTATTGTTTACACAGCCACAATATTTGCAAAAGAAAGACCAAATAACAAGTAGTAGTACGTGAGTATGAGCTCCCTATTTTAAAATCAGATATTACGACCACAACAGCACATTTAAAAACAAAGAGCACCGAATCAAAACAGCACTAGCAAACCATTATTGGGAGCTCAAAGATAGCAGACACTCACCAATAATCGAATGGAAAATAATACGACAGGCCAGTACATGTAGAAATTTAGACGACCCGTGTAGATTATGCCTGAATGCGAGATTTGAAATCTTAAATTTTAAAGACCCCCAAAACATTAAACTGTAGAAGTGAAATAGCAAACAACTGCTTACACAGAAGAAAATTTACCTAAGGTTAACAATACATAATAAATGAACAAATGAATAAATAAAAAACTAAACTAAAACCTAAAATAGAAATACAAGCAAGCACGTGTTAAAATAAGGTCATCGATTTTTCGACAAAACCAAAAAACAGGGATGTGCCACCCTATAGAAAACAGAACAATAGAAATAGGAAGTAAAATAAACCGAACCTTTGTCTGTGAGAAGCCAAACGATAGACTAAGAGAATAACAAAGAATCTGATTGGTTAACTAGCTAGACTAAACACAACGTCTATATATAAAATAACCCAGCAACACAAACTCCATGCATTTTAGCCTGACGATTCCCTACGGGGATGAAACGCAGAAGCCTCTGTGTAGATACAGTTTAATAACTTACTACTCACTATATATATATATATATATATATATATAAATATAAATAAATATATCACAAAAAAGAATGATGAAAATAAAAGTTGGAAGAATTACAAATTTTATTAAATCATCAATAGTTAATCCATGGATTTTCAAAGATAAATTATTTATACATGACATTTAAACATTTGAGTATGTTGAATATTTCCATATGTCCACTTTTTTTTATTAAACATCATTTATTGGAGTTGATTGCCTTAATTAGAATCCTTTTAGCTAAAAAGTATTTATCTATATGTATATATTTTCATATTTTCAAAGTATCTATGTTACCGGTTATACATACATTACCGGTCTTTATCCTCTGATGAGAAGAATTTATCTTTGTAATCCATGGATTAAGGATTTGAGATTTCTCCTTGTTTTCGAACTGTTGATGATTTAATAAAATTTGAACTTTTCCAACTTTTATTTTCTTGATTTATTGCTCTATCCAGTATATTGAGCTTTCCATTATCACGATAGGTCATTATTTAATGATACAACATTTATCTTTAAATTTTCATCCATTGTTATATATATACATCTACATATATATATATATATATATATATATATATATATATATATATATATGTATATATATATATATATATATATATACACACACACACACAGCTTTGTCATCCATTTTTTTTAATACTAATGAGTCACCACTTATATCAACTCTAAAAGCAACTTGAGGGTAAGAGTTTATGAGATTGATAGGTGATCAGTTGAATGATGAAGAATATTATGAGAGGATTGAAAATGATGAATCGAATGAACAAAATATGATTACTTATTAGGACTGTTTATAACAAATACGGCTTACTTAATATCAGAGAGTGCTTAAATCAATAAAGACTGATGGGGGGGGGGCGATAAAAATACATAGATAGCTAATATGGAGATGGTTGATTTTTTCAGTTAATTATAAATTACAGCTAATTAGAACAATTAAAACACATTTTTAAAACATAACTCAATCTCAGAACTAAGAGATATGTTAGAATGTATTTTATGTTATCATCTATTTACATAATGTGAGGTATCTGTATATGTTTCCATATTTGTACATACAGGATCCACTCCTAAACTGATTAAGCAAACATTATGGATTTTGAAACACAGCTCATAAGCGTATGGGGCCCAAATGTGTGCTATATTTAGTATAATTGAGTGTTATGCAAAAGGAAGTAAAAATTTAGTGACAGTTCTTCGTGAAAATTCAGATATCTCCGACATTGTGAAATTTTAACAATAGGTATTAGACATCAATTAATACATACTCTGTAAATTTCAATTTCTTTGAAGTAATTGAAGGGGTTTTAGAGGACATAATATGGGCAATCTCCCATAGTAAAATTAAAATATATCAAATTTGTATTGAATTTGATCCATAGTCATTAGATATCAATTAAGCGAGATTCCCTGAATTTCAATTTCTTCTTAAGACCCCTTAACCATGAGCCTTAAATTTGAAACATTTGATCAAAATTAGAATAAAGATTCTAGACATAAGGTTTAGTATCATTATATCTTATATTATAAGTAGTGTAAAACTGTTCTCTTTGGGTAATTAATTTTACCTGCCCTAGGACGGGTATTTTTATAGTTTTAAAAAATTTTTTTTAAATCTTAGGATGAAATTTTTTGGGGTCATCCTAAATTGGGAGCTGTGCAGCGAGATGCTTGTTCACATTAGTTTTAAATTTCTGCATGTCGGTACAGTCGGAGAAACAGGGAGTAGAGAGGCCGGCAGCACAAGAACAGAAGCTATTGGAGTAGAAGGTTCTCCGGCATTTGGGGACCTCCACAGTGAATGGATGGGATTTAGCTGATTGTTGGGTTGATCAAGGTTATTTATGTAGAGGGGGCACCAGAACAGCGAGTTCATTGGAGCACATTCCATTGAAGTACTTGTAAAACAAGCACAAGGATGCAACATTGCCGCGATGGGACAGGGGCTGAAGCTCGATAGATAGTGAGGGACCTATTAGATTAGCAACTCTTTTTTTGGACCTCGTCTAAGAGGGAAAGACTAGTGGATGGAGCACCAGCCCAGATGTGACAACAATACTCCATGCATGGGCGGATTGTGGCTTTGTAGATATATAGGATACCATCAGGTGTGAGAAGTTTTCTTGTTCCATAAAGGGAGCCCAATTTCTTTTCAGCAGCCGTGGCAATATCTTCTATGTATTTGTTCCGATTGATGTTACCTAATTAAAGTATATAGGAAAAAAGCCCCAGGGAAACAAACGTTGATTTACTCAGCTTTAGTATAATAATAGATAGCAATACATTCTTTCCAGCAGTTATATAAGTAGAGTAGAAAATTGAGTTAACCCTTATCAAGGAAAAATGGCGCTTGTGGATAAGGGTTTACAAGATGGATTATCTGTGTCTACTTATGACTCCTTTAGAAACATGTGTAAAAGTTATTTTGTTCTGAAATTCTTACTAAATCATAGAACGGTATTATCTTCAATTTAATACTTATATATATTCCTGGGGAAGTAGGATCTTGGCCCAGAATGATAGAAAGAGCACATATAGCTTTTTTTGTCAGTGTGGGACCATCTGTCTTTATATCTCTGAGGGTATGCCATCAGAGCCTGGAGCTTTGCCACAAAAATACTGTTTTACAACTTTCCCACTTTCCTAGATGGTGGGCAGCTCATCTAGGGTTTGGTTTGCTTCGATTTGTTGAAGTTGTGCAATCGCCTCATCATTGATTGAAGAAAATCTGTTCAATACAGAGTTGAAGTGCTCAGACCATCTGTCTAAAATACTAGTATGCTCTGTTATCATTGTTGTCTCGCCAGCATTCAAGAGTGGAGATGTGCCGGGAGCCTGTGATCCGTATATTGCTTTGCGGGCATTGTAGAATCTCGTTGATTCATGCATGTCTGCATATTTCTGGATTTGAACCATTTGCTTTGCATGTCACACAGTTTTGCTTGATCAATACTTTTGCGAATACTTCCTTTTTTGAGGTGGAACTTGGGTCCTGCTGAAGTGTGATGTGACACTATGTAGATTGATGAAAATCAAGTCACAAGGCAGGCAGGCTACCAGACACCGAATTTTTAGCCCGATCAAACCTCTTGTCAGCATACACAATGCTGCAACAGTGTCAGGTTCGTTGGGGTGATCATATATTCCGCATGTCAGATTCAAGACTCCCAAAACAGCTCCTTTATGGTGAGCTGGTCAAAGGCAAAAGAACCGTAGGAGGACAGCCGAAACAGTTCAAGAACAGCTTGAAGGTGTCTTTCAAACCGTTTCGTCTGTATTCCAACTCGCGGGAAAACCTAGCTCACAACAGATGTTCCTCGCGTACTGCAAGACACAAAGGGGCCACGATGGTTGAATCTGCATGCATTTAGGAACGCATAAAGTAACGTGCTATTCGAACAGAAAAAGCAGTCAGCAGCTCTGCGACAGAATCATCCCATAGGTGCTCTACATGCGGGAGATACTTCAGAGCTCGGATCAGACTGATGAGCCATCGCCGAACCCACAAAACAATTACGGCTATTTTCGCAAGTGATGGATGAACATCATCATCATCATCTATATATATATATATATATATATGAAGCAATTCAACAAAAGATATAAGCGTCAACTAATATCTTATAATTAGTGAAACATCCGGATACAAACTGAAACTCAATATACTGGATAGAGCATAAATATTATAATATAAAATGAAGTAATAAAATAAGGTGTCAATCAAATTTTATTATAATTCAAGGTTCAAGCAAAGTATCTTAAAGTCCTTAGCTCATGAGTTTTCAAAGATAATTCTTCTCTTCAGAGGACCATTACCGCAGTTATAACACTACTGGTAATAAAATGGTCCTCTGAAGAGAAGAATTATCTTTGAAAACTCATGAGCTAAGGACTTTAAGATACTTTGCTTGAACTTTGAATTCTAATAAAATTTGATTGACACCTTATTTTATTACTTCATTTTATATTATAATATATATATATATATATATATATATATATATATATAGGAAAGTGACATTATTAAACTTGTAAAGTATGTAACTTTACATTTGTTTATTTTCACTTTCACTTAACTATAATAATGTTCTATCTTCAACATTAAGCATATCTTCATCATATTAGGAATTAGTATAAAATAATTATTTCATAATATTCGAAAAATAAAAAATAAATATATACATACATACTTCAATGATGTATATGTTCCCGAGTTCAACATAACGATTTCGAAAATATGCACCTGAAGAAGGTTGGTGGTTAAATCGACGAAAAATAACAACCCAGATGAGAAAAGTAGACTGAATGATACGAATTATCAATCTGCATCTCAAAACTTCCAAAACAGAACAAATTTACGTAGAGAACGGTATCCTTGTAAAAGCCATAACAGAATCATGATTTTTTTTTACCAAAGAATTAATGAAAATGGTTTTCATGTAGATATGTTTAGTTTTAAATGTTAGCGAAAATTAGGATGAGAGCTAGAAAAGAAAGGATGCATGAGGCACAAGTTACCGTGATGATGGTGATGGCGATCACAAACTCACCATGCAACAAACAAAATTATTATGACTTATGTTAATAATTACAAATTAAAATAACTTTGTAATTAAAAGAGTCAATTTTACAGTTTATTTAAAAGGTCTTATAAGATACATCAGTTTTGGAGCACAGGGAGGAGCAGGTGCTAGTGTGATTGAAAAGAGTTAGAAGTGGATGGAGTAAGTATAGGGAACTTCTGTCATTACTAACCAGCAGAGCGTTACCACTGTTAACTAAGAGAAGAGTCTATCAGGCATGTGTCCACAGTGTGGTGATGTAGATGGACGTGAAACCTGGCCAGTGAGAGTTGAACCCATGGAGAGAAATAATATGAGAATGATACGATAGATGTTTACTGTTGAGATTTACAGACAAGCTTAGATCTGATGACCTCAGAGGAAGATTACATTTGAGCAGTACAGGAGATGTGTTGAGAAGAGAAGACTTTGATGGTATGGCCATGTTGAAAAAAATGGATGAGAGTTCTTGGGTTAGTACATATAGAACAGCTGAGGGAGCAGATTCAGTAAGCAGGGAAAAGTCAAGGAAATCATGAAAGAAAGTGATGTGGATGTACTTGAGAAAAAAGGGATGAATAAAACCGTGGCCAAAGATAGGTTAGTTTGGAAATCAATTTCTTAAAGTCGTCCAACACATGCCAGTACGTAAAATGGACGTTACGATGATGATGAGGAGGAGGATGAAGAGGAGGATGATGATGATGATGATGATGATGATGATGAAATACAAACTCAAATAACAACAATAAATCTAAACTAAAATTAATGAGGGATTCCTGCAGTTCTTCGTAAATACTCTTGGAGCAGAATCTGCTGTCACACAGTCAGGAAGTGTTTTTTTTCTGTGATGGGGGAGGTTTGAAAGAACTAAGAAAACACCAAGTGGAACCGAAGAGCTGTCTGATTGCTTAACAAGTTTTCAAGCCGCAGTTGGTCCAAATTCGAGGAGAAACCGATACCAAAAATTGGTCGGCAAAAGACGAAGGGACCGGGGTTTGCAGAGGAAGGAAAGCGAGAGACGGTTTGTCAGGCGCCACTGTGTTTATTTTTGTGGACGGGCCAAAATGGATTTTTTTTCTTCTTTTTCTTTTTATCCAGGTCTTCAGATAGCAAGAATTTTAATAGTTGACATCTTGATAGTAATGATATTAATGAAAAAATATTTATAAAAAATAGTATTTATTAATCAGATTCCAGCTATAGAAAAAGGAAATTAATATTTGAGATAATAACTGTAATAAACACGAAAAAATATTTAAACATCAACTTAATACAAATAAGGTAATTGGAAAAATATTTTATTAACTTTCTTTTTTAAATCAGAAATTAAAAATTTTTTTTTTCTTTTTTGTCTCCGCTTTATATTTTGTATATATATTTCTATTTAAATAAAGTTAAGTATGTTTATATGTTTATACATTTGTATGTATATGATTCAATCCTAAACTAATTATCAGATCATTATGAATTTTTAAACACAGCTGCTATGAATATGGGTGGGTAATGTGTGCTATCTTTAGTTTAATTTAGTTTCATGCAAAAGGGGTAAAAATGGAATGGAAGCCCTTCGTGAAAATTGAGATACCTCCGATTTGTGTGAAATTTGAACAATAGGTATTAGACATCAATTAATAAATATTTCTCAAATTTCAGTTTCTTTGGAGTATTTTAAAGAGGATGTAGGGGACATAATATATGCACAACTTGCCATTTGTAAATTTAAAAATACTTCGGATTTGCAGTGAATTTATCCATAGTCATTAGACGCCAATTAAGCAAGATTCCCTGAATTTCGATTTCTTCCTTGAACCTAATTTTTTAATTACTGATTAAAAAAAAGTTATCAAGAAATATTCCCAAATTTTAGTAATTTTCTTGAATCAAAAATATGTAATAGATTTTGATTAAAACATGAATAAAAATTCTAGACATAAAGTTTAGTATCATTATGTCCTAATTTTAATCTTTGTAAGTGGTGCAAAACTGTTCTGTTCAAGAATGAATTTTACCCATCCTAGGATGGACATTCTTCTTATATATATATATATATATATATATATATATATATATATATATATATATATATATACTAATTGTCTCAGTCCGGTATTTCCTACGAGCCCTTAATTATTATTTTGAAAGTTAATTAAAATGTTTCAAATTCCTTTCAAATGTCCGAGGGTCACAAAGTAATTCATTATTTTTGTCACATCATAAAATTACAAGTAGTTTACTTATTTAGGAATAAGCCGAAATGCATTCTGGTTGATTTAACTTCGTACGATTTTGATTTATTTTACACTATTGCATTTTTAATTCAAAGAAAAGTAATTGATTGATAGTAAAAAAAAATGTTTAAGTTGTGTAAACGAATCTGTATGTATATTTATTAAAATGGCTAACTTGTTTCCGAATAAACCGAAATGAATATTGGCGGATTTCGTAATGAAATAATCGTTTTAAATAAGATTTTAAAAATACATTTTATTTTATGCCATTGTCTTTTTAATTTCAATAAATATTCCATTAATAGTAAAAAAAAAAAAAATTTTTAATACAGATCTCAAAACACGGGATTTAACCAGAGACCTTTAGTTCATCTAAGAGAGAGAAAGAGGTGGGATTCTATTATGACCTCACAAGATGGTTTCATAAATATTTACATACGTTTGTTTGAAAGCAGCAGCAGCAGCAGCAGCCGTAACTACTGGCTGCTGTTGATCTATATATAATACTAAAAGTCGGCAGACATGTATGTTTGTTTGAAAGCAGTAACAGCCGTGACATGGAATTTCCAAATATTTATGAAAACATTTTCGAATATTCAAAAATTTAATAATATATATATAACAAGTACTGACCCAACGAGTCACGGGTGGTCTAGCATATAATTGACATTGTATACAAATATAAAATGTATTAGTGATAATCCATTTTTAATAAAATATATCCTATAGTGTACAAAGATAGTAACAACAGTAGCAATATTAAAATAGAAAAATAATTTAAAATGTTTCAAAATTTAAAAAAATCTTTGAAAACATATTTTTGAAAAATAAGACAAACACCAAAGCTCCATTATAGCAATATCATCATTATTTTCATTCCATAAATGTAAAAAATTATATTAATTATTTTCATTCCATAAATGTAAAAAATTATATTAATTATTTTTATTCTATAAATGTAAAAAATTATATTAATTATTTTCATTCCATAAATGTAAAAAATTATATTAATTATTTTCATTCCATAAATATAAAAAATGATATTAATTATTTTCATTTCATAAATGTAAAAAATTATATTAATTATTTTCATTCCATAAATGTAAAAAATTATATTAATTATTTTTATTCTATAAATGTTAAAAAATATATTAATTATTTTCATTCTATAAATGTTAAAAAATATATTAATTATTTTCATTCTATAAATGTAAAAAATTATATTAATTATTTTTTACCTCAAATTCTAATCAAGGTCTGATCAAATCTGTTGCTAAGGTCGCTAGAAAATGGTTAGACCATTTTACCGCTTCAGAAAGTATCTCACTCTTGACGCAATCCTTTACGTGTTTAAGAGTCAGATACGTCCAAAGACGGAGTTCTCATTCTACATCTGGGAAGGTGCCACTTGGAGCACTCTTTTCTGCCTTGATACAGTTCAGAATAGACTTTTAAATCTAGTGGAGGATGCCCTTTTCTCTTTCTCACAGAACAGACATTGCTAGTCTTTATTTACTGTATCATTATCATCATTTCCATAGTAGCTGCTCGAATGAGCTCCAATTTTTGGTTCTGCTCTGTAAATCATTCACAGCAAAAACCCGTCTAGCTACAACCATTGTAAATAATTTACCTTTCCTTCTCTGTGTACGTAAACCTGAATGAAATTTCCATGAGCAACATTTCTTTTCAAGAACTATCCGTCTGTGGAACACAATACTATGGGGTTGATTCCCAGCTGACTACAACGTGGACATTTGGAAGTCTCATATTAACAAATTCTTTTTGAGTTCTCCTCTTAAATAATTAAATTCTGCCGAGTTTAAATCATTGTCTCCAATCCTCAACATGTTTGTCTCACCGTCCACCTGATAAGTTCATTTTGTTTAATAAGCAGTAACTTATTAGTTAAAAACAAATAGTTTCAGATTTATAAAGGGTTGCATCCTTTTCGGGTGCTCCGATAGCAGCACGGTACCAAATTAAAAGGTGAATTTGAGACGCTAAAACCGACATATTAGACGGAAAATAGTGTCAAATCCATGATTTACCTTTACTTTCTTTGTGTCTATTAATTATTAATTACAATTAATTTTCAAGAAGACAATATTTCTTTTTTATGTTCATATATTTAAAATCAACGAAAGTGGAAAACAATTTTCGCTAAGTTATTGTTTAACTCCGTAACATTAGACTTGAGTTAAATGTGATTATATTATTACAATGAAAGAAACGGTCGACCGTGGATTTGACACCATTGAATTAATTTAAATTTCACTTAAATTAGACTAGACTAATCTTCTTTTTTATTTTATTTTTTTTTTAACATCTGTTCCTTGTAGTAATTAACATCATTTAATTGTAATAATATAATCACCGTTAACTTAAGTCTTTTAATGTTAAGGAGTTAAACATTAACTAAATAAACAATTGTTTTCCACACTCATTGATTTTAAATAAATGAAAAGTAAAATGAAAAAATTATGTACTTAAAAGTAATTATAATTAATACTTAATATACATGAAGAAAGAAAATGTAGACCGTGGACTTGAGACCATTTTTCGATTTTGTAGGTTTTAGCGTCCCAAATTCACCATGCTACTAGAGCACCCTTTTTCTTTTTAATCGTTTTTATTATACAAATCAGTCACAACTTAATGGGCTGGGTATGACTTTAAAAGACATCCAGTGGTGATGCCTCCATTTGGGAGCTGTGGGGAATGTTAGTTAGTTGCCATTGCTCCCAGGTCCACTCTGGCCCGGAGTGGTAGTACCTGTAAGGCCCCCATCTATGGGTCAAATAGAACCTACTCAAATCAGCCTGTCTGAAGTTATTGACTTCCTAACTCAAAATGCACCAAACATTGATGTTTTATTGTTTTTTTTCTTTGCAAAATCCAAAACAAAAAAACAACAATTTCCCTCCCTCCCCCTTTTACTCAACCAAACACAGAATAAATACTTAAACATATAAAGAATTTGAAGCATAAAAACTTTTACCAAAATGCCCGGATTCAGCATTAAATAACCTGAAAAGGGTTGATATGCCATAAAACAAAACAACCAAAAAAAACACCACTTAATGAAGACCAAAATCCCGACCATGGAACATCGAGTGCTAGTTTACATGGTCAGACAGCAGAACTGACCTCCTCCTCATCATCATCATCATCATATTCGGCATGTTTTGGACGGCTTTAAGAAATTTACTTCCAAACTAACCTATCTCTACCCAGATCTTTATTTATACCTCTTTCTCTCAAATCCATTCTTATCACTCCCCCACCCCATGTTTTCCTTGGCCTTCCCATGTGAACTGAACCTCAATTTTCCTACATGTACTAATCCAAGAACTCTCGTGCAAATAATTCAAACAAGTCAGTCATTTTTGTTTTTTACTCCCAGGCAACGCCAGGTATATAGAGTAGGGTAAATATACATCCAAGTACTTATATAAATCATACTCATTCGGTTATTTATGCAGGAGAATATCTTGTAATAAATAAGATTTTTTCTTTTACTCACTTTTATAGATTAAAGAGAAGTAATTGTTATGCATTAAAGGGAAATAATCATGTCATGAGTTATTTCCCTTGACTTCTGCAAAACTAAATATAATATCACCATCATCATATTTGGTTTACACCTGTTTTACATGAATTTGGACACCTTTAAAAAATTGACTACCAAGCTAACCTATCTTTCAGTCTTCTATATGCCCCGCCCGTAAAACAATCATAACAAAAACACGTCTAGCTACAACCACTGTCAATAAATTGCCTTTCTCTCTCTTTCTCTCTCTCTTTCTCTCTCTCTGTGCCAAAAGCTAAATGAAACTTCCATGAGCAAAGTTTCTTTCCTCGAACTAGCCATCTGTGTAACATAATACTGCAGGATTGCTTCCCGACTGACTACAACATGGTCGCTTTTGAAGTCCAATATAAAAAAAATTCTTGTTGAGCCGTCCTCTTAAATAATTAAATTCTGCCCCGATTTCCACCATCATTATCAATAATTACAGTGTTATCTCACCGGCCACCTAACTCGTTAACCCTTATCCTCGAGTGGCCTTTGAACTTTGATAAGTGTTGACTCTTTAGTAAAAAAAAGGTCTTGTTCTATCCCTTTCTCCCATGTTTTCCTTGCGAACTAGAACTGCGACTTTGACTGTTGTACATTTACTAACTCAAGAACTCTCATCCATTCTTTCCATGTGGCCATACCATCGAAGTCTCCTGTTCTGCACACATCTCCCTATACTGTTCAGATTTGATCTTCTTCTGAGATCAGCAGAACTAAGCCTGTCTTTAAGACTCGCATACTGCATCCATCGTATCACTCATATCATTTCTCTACATGAAACAACTGCCATCAACCTTCACTGGCCAGTTTTCATTTCCATACATCATCACACTGCGTACACATGCCTGATAGACTCTTCCCTTGGTCGACAGTGGTAACGCTCTACTAGTTAGTAATGACAGAAGTTCCCTGAACTTAATCACTCCGCTTCTAATTTTTGTAATCACACTAGCATCTGCTCCACTCTGTGCTCCAATGGTATCACCAAGGTAACAAAACTTCTTGACAACCTCAATAGCTTCGTCATCCAGATATACTTTCTCCACATCTGTGTTCTCTCTGGCTAACTTTTAATAGGGTGCCTAGAAAATCAATGACATAACTTCAGGATTATGTTCTATATGTGCATGGTTATTATGTTTTATGAGTGCAGTCACCATTTATCAAGGCAAAGTGCCACTTGAGAACAAGGGTTAATGAGACGGAAATAGATGCCAGCCAAAAGATGAGGAATACCCTGGGAGGACTAACATTGGTTAACGGTATGAACTGTGTTTGACTACTTATGAGGTGATCCATGACAAGAACCTGCTGACACTGAACTTGAAGATCACTAAGTTGCAATCAGCAGGGAAGTAGTCCAATGACAATGTGCCCCACAGATAGAAAGCCCCTGCAAAGAAGCTCTGTCTTTATTTATCCATCGGCTTCATTTTTTATCCCTTCCTTCCATGTTTTCCTTGACCTTCCCCATGTGAACTGGACCTGTTACTTCAACTGTTCTACATCTACTAACCCAATAATTCTCATCCATTCTTTTAACGTGGCCATGCCATCGATGTCTTCTGCAGTTTTTTTTCTATTTAATCGATTAATGGCAAGTACTAAACGAACTTTAAAAAAATGTCCTGTTTAACACCATAATTTGCTCACAAAATTTAAGTCACAAAAACAACATACTATTTTTCCGTAAACAGTCATTTTTTTTCTGTTACTCCCGGGCAACGCCAGGTAGGTAAAGCTAGTTAAATATAAATGCAAGGATTTACATAAATTGTTCTCAGTTGACGGTTTATATAGGAGAATATCCCGTAACAAATAAGCATTTCTCGTTAATTAATCCTTAATGAGTGCGTGCCTATTTCAACAAACTTTTGGCACGGCATGGTTGTGGCCTAGCGGATAAAAGCATTAACTATGTATATCTGGTTACCTTCTGGTCAGTAAAGGGTCAGCTAGTGCAGCAAGTCATTTGCTCAGGTTCTTTGTATGTTGGTAACAATAGTAATCAGCATATCAAAGCAAGCCATCAAAGACCAGCTGTTATCTGCACACACTGAGCTTTTTATGCTTCTACCATTGTTATGCTATCAATGGTACATGGGAGTTTCTTGTAGGCAATTCTCTTCTGATACTTTCTGGAAAGTCTACATTTATGAGGCATTAGGACATGTTCCTAGTACTCTTACTAGTCAGACGTCTGTATACTCAATTATTATTGCGTGAAACACAATGAATTCCTGATATTTATAGTCTTACATATCATTTGTTCATTACTATTAATCAATCTACGTCAAGTACTAAAACGAACTTGTGTAAAAATGCCTGCTTCACGACTGTTATGGTGTGATGGTGATCTACCCTATTTCCTGGTCATATGGACTCTTCCAAACATTAACAATAGAGGAGATTACGATAAAGTCTCGAAGCAGTCTCTTCACAGCTTCAGTTGCTAAAAGACTTTTGATTGCTAAATGCCAGTCGGGATCCGTTCTCAACAATCAGTCCGGAAGAAACTGGACCATTTCAGTGCCCTTTTATTTGTCGGGCTGAGGTATTAGTCCTGGGTAGTTGTAGGAGGTCCACCCTCCCAGGCCTTGCCTCCCTTCTTTGGGGTAGTGTTAGTTTATTGCTAACTGCCTGAGGTCCCCCAACTGGGGAATGCTGACGGGGCTTCCCAGGAAATTCTTAATAGGCCAGAGTGTTTCTTCTTGAGCGGCACTAGCCAGGTTCTCCCCACATTCCGGCCTTGTACCACATCTTCCTGCGATGGGAAGCAAGTAAATACTAGCAGTCTCGGATCAGTCTTTCTGTAAACATACTATTCTGTAATTCTGTAAATACACACGCTTGTAAATATACCACTGTACCACGGGGTTGCTTCTCGGCTGACTATAACGTTACAGTTTTCAAGTCTAATGTTTAAAAAAATCTTTGTTGAGCTGTCCTCTTAAATGATCAATTTCTGATCAGTTACGACCCTCATTACAAATCCCTTCGGTGTCTCACCGTCTACCTGTTTAACTCAATAACCCTTATCCTCGAGTGGTCTTTTGGCCTTGATAAGCTGTGACTCGTTTGTAAAAACAAGCCTTGAAATAAATAGCATCCAAATCACGTAATATCTTGTACAACAAGTAATCTGCACTGAACACACTTACAATTGGGTTTTGCCATTTCACTGAGCCTGCCGTGTTATTTACAATCCTACCATACACCGTTTGCGTTTCTTGGACATTGTGTCGTGTCGTTTAGATTTTCGATGTTTGCATCGTTAATACGAACTTTGGTAAGCGCGGCAGAAGAATACGTTGTCACCAAGTGATTCACTAAGGCTTCCACTCCTTCTTAACCCCTTTTGTATAAACCTAAATTAGACATTACACTCCCTTTTGGGTCCTGTCATTGCAGTAAATTTATAGATTAACACCCTCAACTTAATCACCACGAACCCAAACCAAAAAAAATGAGATTCTACTTTTCTTTAGGCGATTACATGTGAACACTCTGAAAAACTTCGTGTATTGAACCCCCCCCCCAAAAAAAACCAAAAAAACAAAAAAACAATTACTTTAAAATTTAGAGTGGGGGATCATTTCGTATATTAATTTAATGTAAAATGATCACCTATTTGCGAGCTATTCTAACATTTTAGGGCTGTTAACTAAATTTTTGTACCACTAGCCTTAAGTCTTAGTGGTGAGGTCATAAAACCACCCGTAATCGCCTAAAAATAGAACTCACACAAAAAAATGAACAGAATTTATCTACTATAGCAAAAAAATGTTTTTTAGGTTAATGTCCTAAAACGCTAGAATGTCCCGGAAATAGATGATCATTTCACGTCAAATTTAAATGTCAAACTGATACTTTTTACATTTCTAAAATAATTGTTTGTTTTTTTGTTTTTTTCTCAACACATTTTTGCAGGGTGATTCACACGTAATCGCTTAACAAAAGTAGAATCTCATTTTTTTTGGGGGGGGAGGGGGAGGAATTAGCTAATGGTGATAATCTACAATAATAATTCTATTTCTGTAGCCATTGTGAATTGGAGCTGGGGTAGTAGTTTCTTTGAGTTGGAGTTTTTGAATTTTACTTTTAAACTCCAGTATCATGGAGCAGATATTGAAGAACACAAATAGCATTAAAAATTGATCATGACATAACAATTCTGTTTTTATAAGACGATGTTGCAATGTTCAAAACGGACGATCGAGTATTGTTTCCCTTAAACGCCCACATCATGAAAAAAAATTCTAAATAAATTTTTTTTATACAACAACCTAGAAGAATACCCATTCAGAAGGGTAAAATTCCCCAAACAGAACAGTTTTTTCACCACTTTTATGTCCCCTTAAGAAGATTAAAATCAAGATATAATGATACTAAATCTTATGTCTAAAAATTAATTTCCAATTTGTATCAAAATTCATTACATGATTTTTTTCCTAGAAAATGTTTAAAATTTAAGGCTTAAACTTAAGGGGTATTAAGAAGAAATTTAAATTCATGGAATCTGATTTAACTACTGTCTAATGACTATAGATCAAATTTAATGCAAATCTGAAATATTTGAATTTTTAAATAGAGGTTGTGCCAATATTATGTATCCTAAAACTCCTTTAAAATATGGTAAAGAAACTGAAATTTGAGGAATTGATAGTCTAATATCTATTGTTAAAATTTCACAAAAACCGGAGGTATCTGAATTTTCACAATGAGCTTCCACCCCCTTTGTATAAAACTAAATTAAAGTAAATATATCCCACATTATCCACCCTTATGTCTCGCAGCTGTTTTCAAAAATTCATAATGATCGGTTAATTAGTTTAGGAGTGAATCTTGTACATACAAATATATAAACATATACACAAACCTTACTTTATATAAATAGAGATATCAAGGACCAGGTATTGAAGAATTCAGATAATGATTTCAAGAATGATCAATCCTGTTTATAATTTTCAAAATGAACACCCAATGTCTGCATCATAAAAAATTGTGAATAAGAACTTTTTTTCTTTTAATGTAATAACGATTAACGTCTTATCAAGGCCAAAAGGCCATTCGAGGATAACGGTTAATGAGTTTGTCAGGTGGAAGCAGCCGCGTTGTATTATGTTCTACAGACGAGTAGTTCTTAGAAAGAAATTTTGCTTATGAAAGTTCAGTTTAGTTTTAGATACACAGAGGAAAAAGGATAATTATTTGAAGTTTTTGTAGATTAGAGCTCTGTCGAGCAACAATATGAAAATAATGATACAGCAGAGAAAGACTAGTAACCTCTCTTCTATGAGAAAAAGGCTGTAGGGAAGAGAAGAGTACATCCAACACTTGATTTCGAAGTCGGTTTTGCCCTGAGTGGCACCACTCCAGATGTGGCAACAGTACTCCATCTTAGGATGTATTTGACTCTTATACAGGTAGAGGATTGCGTCAGGAGTGAGATACTTTCTCGAGCGGTAGAATGATCCAACCATTTTTCCATGGAATCTGATTTAACTACTGTCTAAATAACGATTTATTACTTCTGAAGCCAACAGATTTGATGCAAGTCTTCCATTTTAGGTCTGGAGTGAAGGTCAGTTCTAGAAGCTTATCAAGGAGCGAGCCATTCATTTCAATTGGGGCAAAGTGAAGATCTAAGCGTTGGTGGTGAAAGGAGAGAAGCTTGGTTTTAGATGTATTAAAAGTATCCAGTCACCTTTCTCCCCCCCCCCATTGAACCACGTGCTCCATGTTGGAAGAGAAATAAACAGAAAGATCTTGATCATTAATGCTCTTCGAAGTGTTGCCATAGATAGTTGTGTAATCTACATAAATGTCAATGAACGATCTGAGAATCTGATTTCGGAGATCATTTATGAAGATCAAGACTTTTTTGTATATAACAAATTTTTCATCAATTTCATTTGGGTATATTTTAAGAAGCTGAACCTATAGAGTATTTATTTACTCCTCTCCAGGAGTGAGGCACAAGGCCAGTTTTATCTTATTCCCACAAGTAAGATGTGACCCACGGTCGGGTCGGGAAAGTGGGGTTTGAAAAGCCAGCGCCTGAGAGGTGAGCACTCTGGCCATTAAAAATTGCCTGGGCAGCCCCGTCGGCATTCCCGGGTAGGGGCGCCTCAGACAGTAAACAATAAACTTACTCGTCCCCAAAGAGAGGAGGCGAAGCCTGGGAGGGTGGACCTCCTAAAACTGCACAGGACAGACCGATAGACCGACGTAAATCAAGCCCCGAAGGCCAAGACAATACCAGTCTATGGGGTGCAGTATCCATCGGAACAGATACTACACTTTGATCTTAGCCAAAAGGCCAAGAACCTATAGAGTAAATGAGGTATTATTGTGAGTATGAGGAAGACAGGCAGCGAACGCTGCTTTCTGACACGATATATACTAGTTGAGAATCTGTTCTCAGCAGTCCTAGGAGGCCAATTCTCTCAGGCCTTGCCTCCTCTCTTTTAGGAGGTGTTAGTTTATTTCTAACTTCCTGAGGCTTCCTAATCGGGGAATGCTGACACGACTGCCCAGGCAATTTTTAAGAGGCCAGAGTGACTCTTCTTTTGGGGCACTGGCTTACTCTCCCCACCTTCCAGCCTTGTGCCACGTCATACTTATGTGAGAAGTATTTAAATACCGAGTGAGACATGTAGCTGTTAATATTGATTGGTTTGGTTTGATGTGTTTTACAGCATATCAACCATCTGTGGGTGATTTAATGCCGAATAAAGTTGTCAAATATAATTCTATAGGTAGGGTAATTATTTATATTCCTAGAATGCATTGGTCTTAAATAACTAGAATGCATTGCTCTCAGAATACATTGCTCTTAGAATGAAATTTCACAGTGAAAGTGGGAACATTACTCCTAGAAATCAATTCAACTGAGAAAGGGAAGCATTACTCTCAGAAAACACCACTCCAAGAAAAAACATTGCTCTTTGGCATTCGTAAGTGTTTTTGTTCTCACCTTCTAGTACATATTAAGGGAGAAAAATAATAAAAAAGAAAAATAAGGTTTTGATTTTTTCAAGAATCAGATTAAATAATACGATTTAGGATGAACTTATAGATACTAGGGCATAACGTGACCAGCCAATTGATCGGATCAGGCCTCTCCGATCTCCCGTCTAGCCAAAGGGCCGAAGTGGACGAATGCCAAACTGCTAGGATCCCGTCTTATGACATCATAAGTCGTCAACCACGGCCAAAAGGTGGCCCCGTTTTCGGGGGGGGGGGGTACCACTCTGCATGGGGTTGCAGTCGGCGAATTCGTAGCCCTGCCGACAGGGCGATGTTAACATTGAATGGTATTGTTCATGGGCATGGGTCAACGAATGTGTTTCATTAAAATTAGCATATTTTGAAGAAGATCAGAATGTATTTATTTTAAATTTAGAAATTTAAACAGAAAAATTAAATTGGGTAAATTTGGGGCATTAATGTATTCAACACTTTTTTTTTTTTTTTTTTTTTACTAATGAGTCACAACTTATCAAGAGTTAAGAGAAGTCAGTTGGACGATGAACTACACCATGAGAAGATTGGAATAGGTTGTAATAGTGCTTTCCAGTTTGGCATTTCTCTTGGGGTCATCTTGACGGTTTGTTCATTAATTTCGGTTTCTGTTCATTCTTCAATTTCCTTAAGATCTTCATTCTTTTGAACCCCTCTGCATTCCTGTTTTGATCTTCTCGTTTTTCCCATATATTGCTCCAGAAGTGGCTTGTTTCTAATGGATCTGGTTGCTCTATCTTTGCTTGGTCTACAATCATCTATTTCGTTACATGAAAGTCAACAGATCTGTCAGGTGTTCTTCATGCAATTCAATTCTTTGTGTAAAATCTTTTTTTTACTAATGATTCACCACTTATCAAGACGCCGAGGCCACTTGAGGATACGAGTGAAAGAGATTGTCAGTTGGATGAAAGGACCTAAAACAATGGGTGCGATGGACAGAAGGTTACTTAAGAGGAATTGATTATCCAAGAGAACGTCCCAATACGTATTTGTTTGCATTAGACTTGAAAACGACCATACTGTAATTGGTTGGGAAGCAGCCTTGTGGTATCTTGTTCCACAAATGGGAGGTTCTAGGAAAGAAACTTTGTTCATGGAAGTTTTGTTTGGTTTTTGGTAAAGAGAGAGAGAGAGAGAAGATAGTTCTTTGCTGTGGTTGTAGCTAGACATACCGTAGCTATGCGGCAAGATGAAAGCTATTATTACCTCCAGTCTCTTCTCGACTGGATCCTTTCAATGATGCCGCTATATCAATAAGACTAAGTACTGATTACCGCTTGAGTACAGCATCTACATCTTTTCCTGTTTGACAAATGTACTTAATGAGACCGTATCAACGTGCATTAAGAAAAATTATATAATCGACTGACCCGTTAATTAAGAGTTTCGATATGGATATGAGGCGACTGAAAACAGGCCAGGGAGTGCCAGAATAACAGTGGAGACGAAGGTAAATAATTATACACAGTTGGGGATGTGCCTCGCCACCACCGTATGACCAGACCGCCTCTGTGTCTTCTTCCTCTCAGATACCGGTGCCAAATTTCAAGTGTACTAAGAATGAACTTTTTGAAAAGAAATGTTCGAAACCCCAAGAAAACAAGGCATTTCAGATTCTTTTACTTTGGAAAAAAAAAAAAGAAAAAAAAACAATGAAAAAAAAAACAATGAAAAAAAAATTTAAAAAGTAAAAAAAAGTTTTTTAAAAAGTTAAAATAAAATGAAAAAAATGATAAAAAGAGAGAAGGAAAAATAATGAAAAAAGTAAAAGAAAATGGGAAAAAAAATGAAAACAAAATGATGTAAAAAAGAATAAAACAAAGGTGAAAAAAAAAGAAAACAAATGGTAAAAAAGACATACAAGAATAAAAAAAAAGAAGGTAAGTGTAAATGATGAAGTTTTTAGAGGAGGATACACCTACCGTTACAGACTAGTGCCAATATAGGCATGCCTGGCTCAAATATGTCTTTGACTCTAATCTTGTAAAACATTTGGCAGGAATTCAGGATATTTGTCGATGTGTAGGGTCAGCGTTTCCTAATCAAGTTTTAACCAAACAACCAGAATATCTGGCAAGAGTACAGAATTTAAGTGTTAAAAAAATCATAGAAAGGATTTGGGGGTAGGGACAGTATGAAGTTTAAATCGGTACCATCTTTTGAAGCGTTCAGTTTTGGTTCAGAACTTAATGCTCGGAATGCATGGATCGTTAAATATTAATTCAAAAAGAGTCTTAAATTTTGCCAATAACTTCTACAATAGATTACATACTGATTTATACATTAAATCTATTACTAATAGAGAGTTTATATCTGTCTGTTTGAATCCGAAACTATACTATTGCTTCTATATCTGAAGCAAACACTATAATATTACTTCTATATCTGAAACACTATACTACTACTTCTATATCTGGAGCCCTAACGATACTACTACTTCTATATCTGAAACCAAAACTATACTATTACTTCTATATCTGAAGCCAAAACTATACTATTACTTTTATATCTGAAGCCAAAACTATATTACTTCTATATCTGAAGCCAAAACTATACTATTACTTCTATATCTGAAGCCAAAACAATACTATTACTTCTATATCTGAAACCAAAACTATACTATTACTTCTATATCTGAAGCCAAAACTATACTATTACTTCTAAATCTGAAGCCAAAACTATACTATTACTTCTATATCTGAAGCCAAAACTATACTATTACTTTTATATCTGAAGCCAAAACTATATTACTTCTATATCTGAAGCCAAAACTATACTATTACTTCTAAATCTGAAGCCAAAACTATACTATTACTTCTATATCTGAAACCAAAACTATACTATTACTTCTATATCTGAAACCAAAACTATACTATTACTTCTATATCTGAAGCCAAAACTATACTATTACTTCTATATCTGAAGCCAAAACTATAGTATTACTTCTTTATCTGAAGCCAAAACTATAATATTACTATCTTCTAATTATCAATTGAGCTTACTATATTATTTCTATTACTAATGGCGATTTAGTATCTGTCTGTCTGAAGCCGAAACTATATTATTAGTATCTTTTAATGCTTAATTCAGTTTACTGAAGTAATTCAGACTAATGTACCATCTTTCATTGCTCAAATTAGAGATGGGAGTAGTGTATTATCTGTCTGTTGTCATAATACCATCTTCTCAGGCATTACCTCCTCCTGTTTTTAGAGGGGTGGGCGTGGGGGTAGTGTAGTATATGTTCGTTCATTATGATACTATCTTTCCAGGCATTACATCCTCCTTTGGAGGCAGTGTTGTATATGTTCGTTCATAATGTATACTAGCACAAATAAGCGACCGGAGGGTGAATATTTGTGGTAGTAATAATAATAATAATAATGATGATGATGATGATGATGATGATGATGTAACTAAATGTGAAAATGGCATTAAAATAATGATAGAGCTTCAAGACAAAAGAAGCACACAGCTACAAGACAAAGGTGTGACAATCATCATCATCATCATCATCATATTCGGTTGAACGTCCGTTTTACACGCTGACATGTGTTGGACAGCTTTTAGAAATTGACTTCCAAACTAACCTATCTCTGGCTAGGCCTTTATTTATCCCTCAGGCCCATTTTTATCACTCCCTTCCCCAATGTTTTCCTTAGCCTACCCCTGTGAATTCAACCTGCTACCTCAACTGTTCTACATCTACTTACCCAAGAACTCTCATCCATTCTTTCAACGTCTACTTTTTTGCACACATCTCCCTATACTGTCCATATTTAATCTTCCTCTGAGGTCATCAGAACTAAGCCTGTCTTTAAGACTCGCATTGCGCATGCATCGTATCATTGTCATATCATTTCTCTTCACATAACGACACACCAGATGGGTGATCATTGGGAATATCAGGCACTGCATACAGGTGTGGCGATCTATATACAGGTGTGGCGATCTGTATACACATCCAGCAATTAGAAAAAAACAAGAAAAAAACATGACAAAGTCACAGCACCACCTCTGGAACTCGGAATTTGTCAACTCTTCACCTACGTCTACTGGCATAGGATGACTCAAGTCAAGTCATATAAACTTTCCAGCATTTTAATTTGAGGACATTTTAAGTAGCTAAAACCATAGAGTAAATGTGGCATTTTGGTGTTTGAATAATTGGTCATGATGAATAGGATTTACTTATAAGTCACCACTTATAAGGCTGAAAGCCAATCGGGGATGAGTGTTAATGAGATGGATAGATTGTCAGTTGAATGATGATGGATATAATGAGAGGATTGAAAATAATGAATGAGGACGGTTTATGACAAATGTTAATTGACATTAGATTTGATGTTGTCCATGTTGAATCCCCAGGAAGTAACATTGTGGCAACATGTTCCAAAGATGTGAAGTTCTTTGAAACAAATTTTGTTGTTGAAAATTCTGTTTAATGTTAGGCACATGGATAAAGAAAGGAAAGTTTCCTGCATTGGTGGTAGGAAGACAAGTTCTTTCTGTGAAAGTTTTGCAAGGATGAAGCAGAGATTGGAGCTCAGTCGAGAATTTTGTATGGAAATAATGATAGAGTAGAGAAAGACTAGCAACTTCTTTTCTGTGAGAAAGGGGTTGCAGAGAAAAAGTAGAGATCATTCCCTACTGTGTTGGGAAGTCGATTTTATACTCTGTCAAGGCAAGAAAGAGTTCTCTGAGCGGCACCTCCCCAGATGTGGCAGCATTACTTCATCTTAGGCCGTATCTGACTCCTATATAGTTAGTTGATTGCATCAGGGGTCAAATACTTTATGGAATGTTAAAATGATCCAACAATTTTCCCAGCAACTTTAGCAAAAGATTGGATGTTCCCTGCTTCCTTTGTTCCAGCTCGTTTGACTCGTTGGTCTAGTGATCTTCACCAAATTGATGTTTTAGTACTTCGTTATAATACAGCTCCTATTTCAGTAGCTTCTTTCCAAAAAACTGTAGGTTTGTGGAATTCTCTTCCTGCTGACTGTTTTCCTCCTACCTATAACCTTGGTCTTTTCAAGACTAAGGCCAATAGGCATCTCCTGTCTTTGCGATAATTATATTTCGTTCTTGTTAGCTCCTTACATCAAGTGGCTTCATATCTTGCCTGAAGCGATTTCCATGAAAATAAACAATAAAACAAAAAGTCTTCCATTTTATATCTGGAGTGAAAGTCAGTGTTAGGTGCTTATAAAAACAAGGGAACATGGAGAGGGACATTCATTTCAATGAGCAAAAGAAGAATCTGAGCGTTGGTGGTGAAAGGAGAGGAGCTTATGTAATATACTGATAGCTGATGAGTAACACTCATATACAGTGCTCAATGTCTTCTCAGACAGAGCGTTATATTAATTGAATAAATTACATGCTTTTTAACTTTTACTTTTCTCCAACCCAAACAAGGCATATTGACAATGAAACATAAAGAGCTAGCTAGTGTGATCCGGGCCATATTTACAGGGGAGTAACCTTGATGGGGAGTTGGGCAGCAAGATGTTTGTTTACATTACATTTAAATTTCTGCATGTTGGTATGATCATGGAAACAGGGAGCAGTAAGGGAATTCCAAATGCAAGCTGTCCGAGGAAAGAAGATATTAGAGTAAGAAAATCTTCAGAGACATCTACAGTGAAGGGGCAGGATTTTGTAGGTAGTCAGGTTGGTCGGGGGTATTTGCGTTGGGGGGGGGGGGTGCAGGTGCAGTAAGTTCATCGGAGCACATTTCGTGGAAGTACTTGTAAAACATGCACAGGGATGCAACACTGCATATCCAACAGAGGCTTGGTCATGGCCAGCTCTTTCACACTTTAAGTGATTGTCAGACAACCACAACACACTTTTTCGTACTTTGTTTATTTCCATGCTTGTTTAAGATGCAAAACCGGAAGTAACCCAATACCTAAAAGCATAATGGCTCGACTGACGATCGCTCAAGGCATGAAACCATTTACCATGTCTACCTATGTATCATAAACCGATGCCCCACTCTATAATAAAGACAAATGTATATTTATTTGTATAAAAATAAATGTAAATCCATCCTGAGAAGCTGTATGACGGCGAAACACACATCTGTGGATAATTATATTTTATAAATATGAATAAATATCTATATAGATTTTTTAATTAATTAATTTATAAATTGATTTTCGCGTGCACAAAAGGTAGACATGGACACGCGTTTCTGGCTATGAGCCGTCATCAGCATGACTTACCGGACAGAGGTAGAATCCTCGATGTTAATATTTGTAGTCTAGCGCTCTCGCCCCTTGACCATAATGATCTTCTTCTTCTTCTTCTTCTTCTTCTTTCTACCCTGAGCTATATATATATATATATATATATATATTTTAGAATATGCAGAGGACCGCATTTTTAATTCGCTTTTAATTGGACGAGTCATAAATTTTTGTATGTATAATTTTTTTTTTACTTAAAACTAATAATATCTCTTAAATTAAACTAATAATATTTCACGTATTCTAAAATTCATAATGATCAGTTAATTAGTTTAGGAGTGAAGATAAATAGAGATAGACAACTAAGCTAATCGAATGTACACTCTTTCCTTTTCCTTATTCTGAGCTTCAATCAACGATACGGTCATTCACACTCTCTGTTGTTTCTCGATTTGTATGTCAATTTCTTTGTTGTGTATATGCAAATTTGTTTTGTAGCCATTTCAACCTCTGTCGTTTTCGACATTGTTCATTTCAACTGCCATTTGGATCAGAGGTTACATTTAAAAAGCGTTGATTGTATTTACTTATGACTAGCAGGGCTATCCGGCGTTGCCCGGGGCCATACAAAAATAAAATAGACGGTTAAAAAGTGTGCATAACATCTTTGTATTAAAACTTCTATTCTTGTCTACCCATCTCAATCCGTGTCTCCACCTTTCTCTCTTTCCCCCTTCCCCGTTTTTCTGCATCTCTCTCCCTAACCTCCCTTTCACCTCCGCCTAGCCCATTCCTCTCTCTTGTTTTAATGTATTGAAAATAATAATGTACGCCATTCACCTCTCCTTTATATAATTAGCTGAAATTGGAAATGGCTTAAAAAACGACCCTCCTGACGAAACCTGGCCCAGTTTACCCCCACAGAATAGATAATTTTTTAAAATATTAGATATTATTCACCCGGGGCAACGCCAATCAAGAATATATCAACTTTGTGGGTGTTTGTTTTGTAGTTTTTGACTTTTAGCTGGAGATACATACATACATACATACTGACAACTGCCCTTAATATAATAAATTTTATTTCTTTTGTATCTTATCTTCTTCCTTTCCCTTCACAGCTGGTAAATAATAGTGCTACTTGTGGTGAGATTTCCTTTTGTTTATAATAAACTATTTCAATCTTTAATAGATAAAGGAAAAAAAAGCCTTAGGGAAACAAACGCTGATTAACTCAGCTTTAATCTAACAACAAAATTTTCCCAATGTGCTGCCTGATCCTCTTCACGTGGATGGTTCTTTCATGGATTGAAAAAAAATACTAACCGTTCACCACTTACCAAGGCGAAAAGCCACTCGAGGATAAGGATTAGTGAGGTTTTCTGTTGGATGATGGAACAGTACTATGCCAGGATTGAGAACTATCGTTAATTCACAGGACTACTCAACAGATATTTGTTGACATTGGACTTGAAAACGACCATGTTGTGGTCCGTAGGGAACCATTCCCGTGGTAACGTGTTCCACAGGTGGGACGTTCTTTGAAAGAAACTCTGTTCATGGCCGTTCCATTTGATTTTAGGTACACAGAGGAAGAAAGGAGAGTTCCTTGCAGTGTTGGTAAAGAGACAATTTCTCGCTGAGAAGGTTTTATGAGGAGGGGACTAGAACTTGAAACTCAGTCGATCACTAACCACGCTTTTCCCGTATTTAAATATAATATATCTTCATTATTTGCACACATTAATGTTTTTCTTACATAAGATTTAAGTACATCAGAAAAGTTTGGTATACAGAAAACTTTATCGCATTTGATATCTAAATGTGAGGGCAGGTGAAGCGCTCTCTAGCCTTGGTAGGAAATCACCTAGAGATGAGGGTCTCGATAAAAGCACTGGTTCCCATCACCTCATTGGCTTGGCACCAGGAAGGGCATCCGACCTATAGAAAATCTCGCCTCAATTAAGGATATGACTTCCAAAGAAAATCTGTTGCGTTTCAGGTTATGCAGTTTAGATAATGACCACAGATAGGTGAGTTTGGAAGTCAATTTATAAAAGCCGTCCAACACATGCCAGCATTAAAACCGACGTTAAACCGAATCATGATGATGACGATTTCATACATAAATGATGCATGGCTAAATCTGTTGATCTGAGAATCAGAGACAAAAAAAGAACTGAAAAAAATGAAGGAAGAACTGAAAAAGAGTCTGATTTGTTTGCTGCAACTCAGTTCAAATGGATGTACTTACCGCATAAAATTAAAAGAAAAAAGAACTTGAAAACAGTTTCAGAACGTTTAATGTATATAGGTCGGTAGAAAATTAAATTAGTTCTTTGTTGTCTATACATGTTTTTGATTTCTCAGCTGTTAACTATACCGCAATATTACCGTAATTCCTATCTGTAGTAACTATTCCAAGAGAGGTCCATAATATTGAAACACACTTTGCCTGTTTAATAAGTGCAAGAGATTGAACAAGAAAATACTTGAAATAACTGTGTGAAAATTTTTAGGGGGGAGGGGATTCAAGGAAACATATTCAAATGACGTCCACCGAAGAAATTGTAAGCAGCTAATGCAGTTTTTATTCCATGTTTTCTGGCTGTTCATGGCATTTAGCTTTTAATTCAATCGAGGCATCAAAGGTGTTGGTTTAGGAGAAACTAAACTCTGCATAAGAGAGAATAAAGGGATGATGATGATGATGATGATGATGATGATGATGATGATGATCGTTTGTTTCGGATCAACAAGTGTATTCATCTACAACTTTCAAACTCAACCGAGCGATGGACATTGCATGCCGAAAATACGGGCTTGGCAAAGAAACCGCCCAACACATCATGCATGAGTGTCCACACATTCACCGTCCACCTGCTGAACCCCCACTACCTGATGTTTTCGCAGTAGAGAGAGAGAGACTAGTGCTACGAGATCAGGCTGTCTGAAAATAGTGGCTTCCTGACCTGAAATGCATCAAACATTGATGTTATTGTTTTTTCCTTTCCCTTTGCAAAACTCAATCATGTTCTGCAAATCCCAAAGCAAAAACAACAACGATTTTCCTCTCCAAAACAACCAAACCAAACATGAATAAATATTTGAAGATACAAAGAACGTTAAGTATAAAATCTTTTTACCAAATTGATCGGATTCGGCATTAAATAACCCGAAAACGGTTGATATGACATACAACAAAACAACCAAACAAAACACCATAAATAAATATTTGAAGATATAAATAACTTGGAGTAGAAAAAACTTCTACCAAAAGACCGGATTTGGCATTAAATAACCCGAAAAGGGTTGATATGCCATAAAACAAAATAACCAACAAACCACACCAGAAAGAGAGAGAGAGAGAGAGAGAGAGAGAGAGAGAGAGAGAGAGAGAGAGAGCGTTGACTGCATGAGAGAAATGGAATTTGGTGTCTGATCTCCCAGATATCACCAGACCCGGCATTCCCAATTAAGAAAACTGCTGCTGCTCCACCATCATCATCATCATCATTACATAGACTAGCAGGACCTGTGGAAATTCCACAGTTGCATCTTTCATCTGCTGTAAATTTAAAAGGAGTCTGTGAAATATTTCCATTCTTTAAATGTCCGGTGCAAATGCAGACCCCACGATATTATTGTACCACCTTTGTCGAAACTGAAATATACTTACCAAAGTACTCTGGTGAGTGTAATTTCAGAATATATCTGCTTATGGGGCTCTATCTCAATAAACCCCTGTAGGAGTTTGTGACATACTTCCATTTTATGGACGTCCGGCACGAATGCAGGATATTATTGTATTATCTCTAGATAGAACAGATACTTCACTTTGATCCTAGCCTGAATGCCAAGAAAGTGTATTTCGAAATGCATGTCTGACACAACAGCAACATCAGATGAAATTTAATAAATTACTTTGGTAAGCATTACTATTACCGACATAAATTATTTAAAAATAATCCACAGTAGCCATTTTGATTCTGGACAGGAATTAAGCACACAACCGGTGCGGAATAGAGTAAGGGCCTAATACCTGGCTTTTGCATTTTCGGTGCTTACTTTCTTCCGCTCTAGTTATATACTTAGTTCCTGTCTAGAATCAAAATGGCTAAACACGTATCATTTTACTTAATGACTATTTACGGTAAATTAAATTACTTTAAACTTTCAAATATTAAATATTAATTTTTTAACGCAAATAGGTCACAAATGAGTATTTATTTACCTCCTCTCCAGGAGGTTAGGCACAAGGCCAGTTTTATCTTACTCCCACAAGGTAAGATGTGACACAAGGTCTGGTCGGGAAAGTATGACTTGAAAAGCCAGCGCCCGAGAAGGTGAGCACTCTGGCCATTAAAAATTGCCTGGGCAGCCCCGTCGGCATTCCCCGGTAGGGGCGCCTCAGGCAGTAAGCAATAAACTTACACCTTCCCAAAGAGGGGAGGCAAAGCCTGGGAGGGTGGACCTCCTAGAACTGCACAGGACAGACCCATAGACCGGCAGAATCAAGCCCCGAAGGCCAAGACGATACCAGTCTATGAGGTGCAGTATCCATCGGAACAGATACTACACTTTGATCTTAGCCAAAAGACCACAAATGAGTAGGTTTTATTTACTCCTCCCCAGGAGTTAGGCACAAGGCCAGTTTTATCTTACTCCCACAAGTAAGATGTGACCCAAGATCGGGTCGGGAAAGTGGGGTTTGAAAAGCCAGCGCCCGAGAAAGTGAGCACTCTGGCCATTAAAAATTGCCTGGGCAGCCCCGTCGGCATTCCCCGGTAGGGGCGCCTCAGACAGTAAGCAATAAACTTACTCCTCCCCAAAGAACGGAGCAAAGCCTGGGAGGGTGGACCTCCTAGAACTGCACAGGACAGGCGTGCAGTATCCATCGGAACAGATACTACACTTTGATCTTAGCCAAAAGACCACAAATGAGTAGGTAAAGCAAAATAAATTGTTTTTTACTAATTTTCCAACTGTACAGGATGTTGCAGCATTATTCGACATTCGACAAAAAGAAAACGAAAGAGGCAATAGAAACAGAAATTGTATATGCAGAGACCCAACAGTTTATTTTGCAACAGTTAAAGTTACATACTACATTATTTTTCAACGTAACTGCCGCCAGCAGAGATAACCATTTCAAGACGGTCATGAAATGAATCACATGTATTGGCGACCATGTCCTTGTCTGTAGCGGTGAACACCTCTATTATGGCAGTCTTCAGATAGTCGACCATGTTGTGGTCATGCTTGTTGGTCTTGGCCTTGATTACACCCCAGAAGAAATAGTCAATGGGGTTGTATTAAGGTGAGGAATGCGGCCACAAGTCTGACGACCAGTGGTAAGAAACATTGTTGAGCAGCAACGCCTAGATCGTCTTGGATTCGTCTGCAGGAGCGGAGTTCTGCGGGAAGACAGAGGGGCGTCCAGTAGCGATCTTGTCTATCCAGTGCTTCACTATGCTCCTCAGTCCCTCCTGGTAGATCTCGGCAGTGACTCTGTGTCGGACTTTGCTGCAGCACCCTGTATTTCCTTTAAAATAATTTATGTCCATAATAGTAATGATTGCCATTTCATTTTTTTGCATTGCATCTTGGGAATCGGGTTATTCCATGTTTTTAAAAAGTGGGTGTAGGGTGATAACGTACGTACGAACGTGAAATTGCCTTAATGTATTATTACATAGATCATCATGTAGCCACTGCAGGCAAGTAGTGCATAATCAGCAGGCAGAAAAGTCATAAATGCCCCCCCCCCCCAAATCATGTTATGTTAAACAATATGTGGGAGTTTTTTTTTTAATGGACTGTAATGTCCCATTTCCTGGGCTCAAATGTTTATAGAGAACAGGAAACAGAGAGCCAAGAGGGTGTATTTATTTTATTATTTTTTATTTTATTTTTTTACTGGGGAGGTTGGTAAGTAAAGTGACTTAAGTTGTTTCTACCCCCGGGGTGTGTTAGCGGGCATGTTTTGTTGGGCTTGTACAAAGAAACCGGAAAACAAAAACAACAAACCGAAGATGGATGGATGGACATAGATTCTTGTATCCCTGCTGGTTGGAGCCTACAGGAAGAGGAAACTGAAAGTAAGACCAGGAAAAGGGTCAGTACATTAAGGGGGTCTAATGGAATGTGGTCTGGGAACTATTCTCATGATATGAGAGGACGTTTCTTATCTAGAGCAGTGGTCATGATGATTAGAAGGTAAAGTCTGCTGGGGTTTGGATCCAACTCCTTCCTAAACCTCTTCCCCTCGGTCCCGGCTCACACTCTCCATCTCCAAAGTGGCCGTGCATTAAACTCACATAAATGTCTGTGTATATTATTAGGTGTTAGGGTGGGACCCATGTAAAATAACCAATAAAACATGCTCCCTGTCCCCATTCATAGACTCTTCACCTTTTTTTCTGAATTTTATTATTTTTTACCTGACATTATTTTGTGGTTGTTGTGAATACCGTTTTATTTTTTTCTGGACAGCTTTTTATATCTTCTAATGGAAAAAAGGGAAAAGATGGCAGAAAGAAAGAGAGAAAGTAAATATATATATATATATATATATATATATAAGTTTTTATTTGTACAAACATTATTGGTTACATATGTGCATACATGTTTCAGCCACGATCTTGCTCAAAAACCAGCTTCCTCAGACCTTTAAGCTGGTTCTTGAGCAAGATCGCGACTGAAACATGTATGCACATATGTAACCAATAATATTTGTATAAATAACATTTTATACTAAAAACAGCTCTAATTGTTATTGAGCACTTTTTAACTTGGAGTTGAATTAGATTAACATCTAGGAAACAACAGTAATATATATATATATATATATATATATATATATATATATATATATAGTCTAAAGAAGCTTTGAGTCATTTTAAATAAAATTTTAAAAAAAAGGAAAATGCAGTTTAAATTCCCAGAGAAACTAACTAAATCCAAGACATCGCAGACTTAGCTTTCGTTGGAAAATTCATAACAAAAAAGGGGGGGGGATTCAAGTATTTAACTATGAAACAAAAACAGGGGACCTTAACTTAAGCGTGAAATATTAAAACGGGGATCATCAGCTGTTTACCATATATATATATATATATATATATATATATATATATATATATATATATATATATATATATAAATGAATAAATGCAAAAGTTGGGCCCATTTCTAACGGGTAAAGTCAAAAGGTCCTATTTCAAGCAAATTTAACTTTACAGAATAGACGGACCATCTTTTTTATATACTGCTTATGTATATGTGATACAAGTCGAAAGGTTAACTAATTTGCATAGTGGTTTTGAAAAAATCTGACATTTAATTAATTAACTATTATTTGTTATTGTTTTTTAATTTAATCATTATTTTGATTTTAATATAACAGATGTTTTTGCTTCGCAATATTGTTATATTTCTATTCCGGGATAAATATTTATCATTTGTATTGAAATGTTCCTTTCTTTTGAGGGACCGACTTGATTTTACAGCAATTTGCCATCTATTTCTAAAGTGCAATTGAAAAGTCAATTCGATTTCTTCTTTCCTTTCCTTTCTTTACAGTCACATTTTAAAGATAAATAAATTTGTATCGAAATTTCTCAAAATGTTCATTTTTATCTATTTATATGAATAAATGGGAAAGATTTTGTTTCGTGTTTACAACAATGTTATGAATAAAATGTTTATTATTTTAAATTAACGTTTCAAGTATTTCAAGTAGCGAACTTTACGAAGCCAGCTAGTATATATATATATATATATATATTTATATATATATATATATATTTAATTTCAATTGACACTAAACATTAGTTTGATCTTCCATTGGTACCTTCGGTTTCATGGACACATTGGAAACTTAACTCACTGGGTTAAAGATACAAAATGTGACGGATTCATCTGCTGATGGGTTGAGTTACCAGTTTTTTCGTGAAACCAAAGGTGCCGATGGAAGATCAAAGTAATGTATAGTTTGAATTGAATAAAAATATATATGCTCTTGCACAAGTAATTGGGTACTCTTTTTATTTCTTCTATAGCACTGAATTATACTTTATATATATATATATATATATACATACATACATTTTTAATAATAACAACATTTTGACTACATATGTACATACATGTTTCAGCTACGACTTTATTCAAAGTCTAGCTTTTTCAGACAACAGCGACTAAGAAGCTAGACTTTGTATAAAGTCGTAGCTGAAGCATGTATGCATATATGTAGCCAATATATGTATAAATAAATAATAATGCTAAAATACAGCTATATATATACATTAGTATACACACAATATCAAAATTGATGGAAAGCAAAATTATGCTTCGCCAGTGTTCGCACTCAGTATTTAGGTAAATATATTACTATAAAATATTCATACAAAATCATAGAATTACGTCAGTAATTTAATTTTTCATATATAAATTATTATCATTTCTGATGACGTAAAGAAAAAAAAACGCCAACCATTTACAGACTTTTCACCTTTTTTCTGAATTTTATTTTTTACCTGACATTTTTTTGTGGCTGTTGTGAAAAACTGTTTTATTTTTTCTTGGACAGGTATTTTTTTGTTTCTATGAATTTTTTAGAAAGGGGGAAGAAAACAAAGAGAGAGAAAAACTGAGAAGATGACATGAGAGAGAGAGAGAGAGAGAGAGAGAGAGAGAGAGAGAGAGAGTGTGTGTGTGTAGGAAAGAGAAAGTGTGTAAATAGAGAAGTGAAAGTAATAAAGAGCCGGGCCGGTAAAAGAGAGAGAGAGAGAGAGAGAGAGAGAGAGGGAGAGAGAGAGAGGGAGAGAGAGAGAGGGAGAGAGAGAGAGAGAATATAAAGAAAGAAAGAGAGAGAATATAAAGAAAGAAAGAGAGAGAATATAAAGAAAGAAAGAGAGAGAAAATATAAAGAAAGAAAGAGAAAATATAAAGAAAGAAAGAGAGAGAGAATATAAAGAAAGAAAGAGAGAATATAAAGAAAGAAAGAGAGAGAGAATATAAAGAAAGAAAGAGAGAGAATATAAAGAAAGAAAGAGAGAGAAAATATAAAGAAAGAAAGAGAGAGAGAAAAAGAGAGAGAGAAAGAGAGAGAGAGAGAGAGAGAGAGAGAGAGAGAGAGAGTCTCTCTGTGTGCGCGTGCGTGCATGTAAACAAATAGAGACGGCAAAGAAAAGGTGTAAATAAATCAAGAGACAGTAAAAAGAAGGAGAGGGAAATCTTCAAAAAATAAAGGAAAGAAAGAGAAAAGCAGATTTCAAGTGAAGAAAAAAAAGGTGAAGGAATTCGATGGAAAGGTAAATAAAGGAAAGAAGAGGCGAAAATCCAACAAGCATCCCCCCCCCATCCCTTACAGGACAACAAAAATGTTTATTTTATATAAGGAATTCCAAAACTCGTATAAAAAGCAAAGCAAAATAATAATAATAAAAAAGCGTCGTATAATGGTTTGCTGTCTAGAAGTGTCCTTATTTAAGACAGTTTTATCTTTTTAGTTATTGTGAAAATGATGTTACCTTTTTCACTGTTCGTGTTTGGTACAAAAAATACAACAAAAAAAAACAAAAGAATGGAAACCCATTTGCCGGGATCATTTTGTCACCTGCATTGCTTTCTCGCTTTGATTTACATCTTTTTTATTCTTTCGCTCGAGAAGCTCTCATAAAAACATCTACCAGATAGATGCTCATGGTCGTGTTACTTCAGAGAATAAACCCTATCACTCGTGAAGATATTTCAATAGGTAAAACTGGAGCCCTGTGGCCTATGATAATTTAACCCCTACACACACAAATAAGATTCTACTTTTTAGGCGATTACGTGTGAACAGCCAGAAACATTTTGGCTGGCAAAAAAAAAACATTTTAGTATTTTGGATAGCAATAAAGGTAGTACGTTTTTAATTAATTATTTCGTTTCAGTCTTTGTTCGTCTTTTATTGTCTATTTGTTTCTATATGTTTTTCACTTACTATCTATGTATTTGTTGTGGTTTTTTATCACTGTCCCTCTTTTATATATGCGTGTGATAGTGCACTGGTATATCTCACGTATGTTAGAGATAAACACTATCCTTGTGACAGGAAGACTAGAAAATTGAGTCATGTACCAACCAAACCATTAAAAAGTACACAAAACCCAAATAAAAGCCGTGGGGCTCAGAAGAAAGATCTGAGCACCATGATCGACAGCTGCTTCCTTGATAGTTAACATAAGGGACCTGAGAAAATACAGGTAAGTATGAGCAACACAATGCACTGAAGCTAACCCAGAGGAAGAAATGGACCACAAAGAAAAATAGACTAGTAATAGAATGCTATTATAAAAGCAATCAAATAAAATCTATTGCTAAGGTTGCTGGAAAAATAATTGGATCATTCTACTGCTCCAGAAGATAACCTCACCTCTGACGTCATATCTGAGAAGGTCCTGCTCGGATCACTGTTTCCTGTATTGGCAGAGTACAAAATCGACTCCGCAAAATAGTGGAGGATGATCTCTTCTTGTCCCTACAGCATCTTTCACACAGAAGAAATGTTGCAAGCCCCTCTCTACTGTATCGTTATGTTCTTGGTAGGTGCTCGACTGAGCTCCAATAATTGATACCCATCTTCTTGTAAAGCATTCACAGCAAAAATTCGTCTAGCTACAACCACAGCTAATAACTTTGTTCTCTCTCTATCTCTCTCTATACAAAGAAACAAACGAAACTTCCATGAACAAAGTTTCTTTCCTAGAACATCCCATCTGTGAAACAAGATACCACAGCATGATCGTCTTCAAGTCTAATGTAAACAACTACTTGTTGAGCCGTTCTCTTGGACAATCAATTCCTCTTAAGTAATCTTCTGCTCATCCCACCCATTGTTTCCGGTCCTCTTGTGACGGCGATCATCATCCAACAGACAATATCTTTTACTCGTATCTTCGAGTGGCCCCCGGGCTTTGATAAGTGGTTACTCATTAGTAAAACTAAAAAAATCCGACGCAAAAAAGTTACTTTAATCGCATGAAGAATACATAAGACAGATCTGTTGAATTTCATGTAACGAAATAGATGATTGTAGACCAAGAAAAAATATAGCAACCAGAATCATTTGAAACAAGACACTTCTGGGGCAATATATTGGAAAAACGAAAAGACCACAACTAGAATACAGAGTGGCTGAAAAGAATGAAGATCTTAATGAAATTGAAGATGAACAGAAACCGAAATTAATGAAGAAAACCTTAAGATGACCTCGAGAAAAATGCCAAACTGGAAATCACAACTACAACCATCACTACTTTTTCTTCTAGTACTACTCCTTCTTTTACTGTTATTCATTCAATACAGTTCATGTATGATCCTTTTGTTCCATGCTGTAGCAGTTACATAATTACTATCTAATTAATTTTGCACTTGCATGTTGTCACTCGCGGAGTGATTAGTATTTGGTCCGGTAAGAACACACTTGAATGTTCTCACTCGTGGAGTGATACGTTGGGCGATAAGAACACTCTGTTTCCCATGAATAATAAGCAGTCCTGTTTGAGATGTCAATATGACAAGACGTTATATATCTCTCCTCACCTCGAGCAATAACTCTGCTAAACGGGACGAAATTAACGGACCCAATTCAATTTCTATAGTACATACATGTCTGCGGACGCAACCTGTTTGGTATTCCTGTTTTCATAACTCTTTCCGTGCCATGTTTTGTGTTGATAAAACTGTTGGATAAAATCGAGTTAAATTGTAGAGAAGAAGTTTGTTGTTTTAACGAAAACTTGGTGACCATTTACTTCGTATCAAACAAGGCTAATATGATGGATACAGACGCAGCGACTCTACTAACGAATGTCGATCCGACATCTTCTCATCCCAAATCTACAAGGCTATAATTAATATATGAGTTTTGATTAAAACATGATAAATTTCAAAATTGTTAAGTTAGCACTACAGAAAGGGTTTCATGTCATAACCCTAACCCCAAATCTTTTTGTTAAAGTAATGTGATATGGGGCTAATATACTTGATCTTAATTAAAATAAGCTTTTGTTAAAGTAATGTGATATGGGGCTAATAATACTTGATCTTAATTAAAATAAGCTTTTGTTAAAGTAATGTGATATTGGGCTAATATACTTGATCTTAATTAAAATAAGCTTTTGTTAAAGTAATGTGATATGGGGCTAATAATACTTCATCTTAATTAAAATAAGCTTTTCCGGTCGAATTTTAGATTTGAAATATTCGTTTTGTAAAGTCTAATCTCTCGATTTGAAGAAATTAGATTTATCGTTTTTTTTGCATTCAAACTCCTCATATATTTTTAAATAGAAATCGCTCCAGACAAGACAAGAAGCCACTTGATGTAAGGAGCTAACAAGAACGAAAGATGATTATCGCAAAGACAGGAGATGCCTGTTGGCCTTAGTCTTGAAAAGACCAAGGCTATAAGTGGAAGGAAAACAGTCAGCAGGAAGAGAGTTCCACAAGCCTGCAGTTCTTGGAAAGAAGCTACTGAAATAGGAAGCTGTATAATAACGAGGTGATGAAGGAGCTAAAAAAATACTACTTCAAAGTCAAAAACTAGCCAACCGTAAGTGTTAGATGGATAGATTCTGACTCAGAAAACAGCAATTCTTCCCCCTTTGTCAGAAACATCGCTCCTGGAATATGAGGAGGAAAGTACAAAATAAGAGTTATGAGACTGCCGAAAGTAAACCCAAGGTTTCTTTCTACTCTCTTTGACTTATATAGTCAATTAAGTGACCATCTATGGTGTATATATTGCAGGATATGATGGCCAAGTACTACTTAAAAAAGGTATTGAGAAAGGCAGAGCCCTTCCTCGTCTCCTGGTGCAGTGTTGGGCAGGTGGTGAGGGGTTCACATATTCATACTGGCTTGGCCCAACGTTGCTTAATTTCAACAATCAATTTGCTCAATTTACCGAGGCGATCTGCTGTGCATGCAAGAGGCTTTGATTTATTGCAGTTTGGATTGAAAAGGTCAAAAATAAATAATGTCAAGGGGTGGAAAATTCTAAAGGTATTTATTCTGGATGCAGCTGTTACCCGACAGAAGCATGTGTGTATGTGTGACGGGTGGGAGTGGGAAAATCGAAAAAGAAAAGGAAAGGAAAGAGAAAACACAGAAGAGTCAAGGAGATTTAGGAAGGAGAAAGAGGAAATGTGAAAGATAGGTAGAAAGTGAGATATGGTGAAAAGAAGAGAGACAACGAGATAGGAAATGAGAAAGAGAGAGAAAGGATAAGAGAGAGAGAGAGAGGGAGAAAGTATGAGAAAGAGAGAGCGTATAAGAAAGAGAGAGAGCGAATGAGAAAGAGAGAGAGAGCGCGAATGAGAAAGAGAGAGAGAAAGCGAATGAGAGAGAGAGAGAGAAAGAGAGAGAGAGAATGAGAGAGAGAGAATGAGAAAGAGAAAATGAGAAAGAGAGAATGAGAAAGAGAGAATGAGAAAGAGAGAATGAGAGATAGAGAGAGAGAATGAGATAGAGAGGTAAAAGGAGAGAAAGAAATAGAGAATGAGAAAGAGAGGTATAAAGAGAAGAATGGGAAAGAGAAATAGAAAGAGACAGAGAATGAGATAGAAGGAGAGAGAAAGAGGGGTAGAAGAAGATAAAGAAATGTAAAGAATTAGAAAGAGAGAGAGTGAGAGAAATGGAGAAAGGGAGATGGAATGAAAAATAGAGATGGAATGAAAAATAGAGATGGAATGAGAGAGAGAGAGAGAGAGGGTGAGAGAGAGTGAACATCAAATTACAGAGAGAGAAAACAGATATTTCTCAAAAAAAGAGATACAAAAAAAAAAGCAAGGATTAACTGACTTCGAGTATCCACACAGGCCAAAGTGATTTATATAAATACCAATACACATCGCGGTTTTAAATGACCTCAACTGCCTCTGACAGTTCCTACAATTATTCGAGTTGTGTAGCACTTGCCAAAGGCTTGAATGCACACACAAGTTACCACAGCAGAAACCACAAATAAAGGACAATAGAAATAAATACTTAGACAAAATCTAAGAGTCAATACGAGGTGATAGCAAAAAGGTTTCTCTCGACTATAAAGGCCATGACTGTATCATTCAATAAAAACGTGGGCACAGCAGATGCTCATTAGGACAACAATCTACCGAATCAGTCTGACCATTAGAGTTTATAATTTACATACACTTGAGAGTCAGGTTACACTATATAGTAATGCACATTTGCTTCAGGAGTAGTAGTATTATTTCTTTTTTTAAATTTATAATTCGTCCCAAGCAAGGCATATTGCCATTGAAGCGTTAGGGGCTACTATATTCGGGGCCAGATTTATAGGGAGCAATCTCGGTGGGGAGTTGGGCATTAAGATGTTTGGGACATTTATAACGACAGCTAACAGAACGAAAAAGGGGTGAAAAAAAAAACAAATAGACAACAACAAATAAATGTTACCAAAGGCAAGATAAGTTACTCTTCTACCTACCTGGATAAGTTTATTTGTGTTTTAACTTATTTTAAAGCGTTTTTTTTAGTTCGATTTTAAATTAGTGTCGAGATGCCGTGTTAGAACTTAAAACAAAAAAAAATTGCCGCATTTGATCACGTGGCCCCTCGACACTACTTTTAAATCGAACTAAAAAAAAACGCTTTAAAATATGTTAAAACACAAATAAACTTATCCAGGTAGATAGAAGAGTAACTTATCTTGCCTTTGGTAACATTTATTTGTTGTCTATTTGTTTTTTCTTTTCACACCTTTTTCGTTCTGTCAGCTGTCGTTATAAATGTCCGATGTTTGTCCACATTACATTTTAATTTCTGCATGTTGGTACAGTTGGGAAAACAGGGAGCAGGGAGGGAATTCCAAAGGGCAGCGTTCCAAGGAAAGAAATCTTCTGGCATTTTCGGTTTGATTGCGTTTTTTTATATTTTATATATTTTTTATTTAAAATTTTTTTTTATTCACCCCAAGCAAAGCATATTGTCACTAAAGCATAAGGGGTTACTGTGGTAGGTAGTCGGATTTATAATTTATAGGGGGAAACCTGGGTGAGGGAGTTGGGCAGCAAGATGTTTGTTCACATTGTATTTAGATTTAAAAATGTCTGCATGTTGGTACAGTCGAGGAAACAGGGAGCATGGAAGGAATCCCAAAGGCTAGCGGTTCAAGGAAAAGAAGCTATGAGAGTAGAAAATATTCTGGCACTTTCTGTTGGATCTCGTTTGTTTTTGTTTTGTTTTGTATTTAAAAACTTTTTCAACCCCAAACAAAGCATTTTGCCACTGAAGCATAAGGGGGAGGGGGGCAAACCTGTGTGGAAAGTTGGACAGAAAGATGTTTGTTCACATTACATTTAAATTTCTGCATGTTGGTACAGTTGGGGAAACGGGGAGCAGTAAGGGAATTCCAAAGGCCAGAAGTCCAAGGAAAGAAGCTATCAGAGTCGAAAATCTTTCAGCATCTACTGTTTGATCGCATTTTATTTTTATTTACCCCAAGCATGTCACTGAAGCATATGAGGTTACTGTGGTAGGGGTCAGATTCATAATTTATAGGGAGCAATGTGGGTTGGGAGTTAGGCAGCAAGATGTTTGTTCACATTACATTTAAACTTTTTCATTTTGGCATGTTGGTACGGTCGGTGAAACAGGAAGCAAGAACAGAATTTCAAAGGTACGTGGTCCGAGGAAAGGCGCTATCAGAGTAGAAAATATTTTCGGATTCTACTTTTTGATCTTGTTTGTTTTGCTTTTTATTCTCTCATAAATTTTGTAAGGATGCGTTAATGTTTATTGGATTTGTTTACAGAAGTGCGTCTAATACCCATGATTTTATATTATAATTTTAAAAGAACAAAAAATGCTACGTTTTCTGATCGGGTCACTTCAAGGGTCGGGTTATACAAAGGCCATAGAACGAATCAAATTTATTTGAAAAAAAAAATTTTTTTTAAATAGCAAAGTGGAACAAGCCATGTAAACAGATAGTTAGATGATGTGAACATTAATATATAATCTGAGTGTTTATCCAAGCGACTTTAGATGTGGATATGGTAAGCATTGTCACTGGTAGGTTGTTCTACGGACAAAGAATGCTGTCTTTCTTTTACTGAGACGAAAACGCCGATGGTACATCTTTTACTGGGTCCCGTGGAAATCATGACTTGGTGCTGATGTAGAAAAACTCTGCAAAAGGTAGATTTAAATTCTTGTTGATGATGTTGTGTGCCAAAATCGTGTGCCTTTGCAGCCCAGCTGCTCAAGTGATACGTAAGCATCCCAAGAAAAGAACATAAATGAGAAATGGGAAGAACTTACACAAGAGTAGAAAATAGAAGGATCCCCAAAAGTACCAAACCGAGCGAGAGGATACGAGAGAGAATCGGCAAAACGACCATACACCCAAGACACCGCTGTTGACGAGCCAAATTTCGCCAGTCATATTATGCTCACACCAGTGATTGGCTAGCAAAACATGCATTTGCATGGCCAGCGACATGACTCATTTGCATAACCGGTAATTTATATCCAAGTGTCTCTGGGTCTGTGGTAGCTTCACTCGTTTTGAGAAAGCCACTGTCTCACTACCACAGAAAACATAACACACAAGTCGTGGGCAATTCATTTTGTGTATTAGATTCATTGCACACCAAAAAAAATCAGTTCATGTTTTCTTATAAAAAAGCGGCTTTGCCAGAGTATGGCGCAATTGAGACCTTTTGTTTATATCGAAAAAGGAATAGTAAATGGTTGCCATTCCTGTCAAACTTTGTTTTTGTCTCCTGCATGATTCAATTTAGAAACTAACCTATTTTAAATTCAAAAAAGAGACAAATTTGACTAACTTTTGTTTACATAATTTAACATATAAAGTTATCTTGTCGGACTTTCATTAAGACTGAAATAGCAATTCATCTGCTATATCGATACTTAATTCAGACTAGCCTATTCTTTCATTTTTTCTATGTAATTGACATGATATATATATATATATATATATATATATATATATATATATATATATATATATATATATAGGTGGCCTTTCTTTGGGGGTACTTTGTATTATAATTAGATATCTTCTTCTAATTATTAGATTATTCTTGTTTGTTTAACTACAATTATCTGACACGTTCCCTGTCTCTCATCTTTTTCCTCCATTATCTTATTTCATTTGACTTACTCATTACCATCAATTTCACAAGTTATAATCTCATTCAAAAAGAAAACAAGAAAGTGAAAAAAGTAAAGAAACACGAAAACAAAAATAGACAATATAAAAGATGAAAAAAAAAATGAACTAATTTTTTTGTTAATTCTTCCATAGTGAAATGTTTGCCAGTTTTCATGTAAACCGACATTTTGATGCAGAGACTTCAAAGCTGAAATTTCTGGCTTCAAAACAAGGAAAACTTGTTGCATTCAAATAGGAACGACAGAAGAAAAAAAAAAATCGGCTTAAAAATAAAACTAATGAGCAAAGCATCAGAAAAGTCTGGCGGAGAAACTAACGGAATCCTAACCCTAACCAACGTAAATTGGTGAGCAAAAACAGAAATACCGTTTATGATTAGAACTTAGCTAATCTTTTGGACAAGGAATATGTTTAGAGAGCTCTGGTGTTTCTTGATTCTTCGTTTTGTTACTTTTTAAATAATATTCACCATAGTTGCATGAATATGAACAAGTGGTTATAATCCGGATGTTGGAGTCAGAGTCGGAGGTTTTGGAAGGAGTCGGAGTCAGAGTCAGCCCGTAAGTATACTAGGAGTCGGATTAAAAAAATATGACTCTGATTATTACTGAATATTAAAAGACTTTAAAATAAGGAGTCGGAGCCGGATATTTTTTTAATTCTAAGAGTTGGCTCAAAATTGGAATTCTTGGAATCATCGGAGTTGGGCCTTATAGATTCTGACTGTGTGACCCTGGTTATAATCATTACTAGATTTTGAAGTTAGTTAGGATACCTAGATCTTTCCTAAATAATATAAATCATCAAATCCTTTCTGCTGATATGAATAAATTTATTGTAAATTCGCACGATTAGGCACGGGGCCCTTATTGTATCCTCTTCCTTTCACAATAAATTGGGGTCTGTATCCTGTGGTGATAAGATTCAAACGCTGCTCCCTCTGAGGGGAATCGAGTTAGTCATCTGTTGTATTCTCTTCCTTTCATGATACAATAAGGTCTGTATTCTGTCTTGTTTGAGCCTCGATGTGGGACTCAGAATGCAATCACATATAGTTAGCATTTTGGACGACATGATCTTGTTTTATAAAATTTATTTCCAACCTAATGTGAACATATGATAATATGACACAGGCAAGGGCAATGTATGTTAGAAACACGGATGAAGTCGTCTCAACTCGAAGCCACGTAACGAAAAAAAAAAGGAAAAACATCGAAGTTATTATATATTTGAGAAGGAATTAGAAATTAGAATATTCCTTTGACCATAACGCCATAAGGTGAACAATGGACGTAGGAGAAATACAGATTGAGCAAATGTTTTAAAATGTTTTAAAAATGAATTTGATGTGGAATTCTAAAAAATAAAACTGGACTGTAAAGTGGACAATTAGTATCTGGGAAAAAAACAGACCAAGATATCTTAACGTGACATAAAATAATTATTATATAAATCGGGTGAAAAGAAGAATACAAACAACTATAACAACAACAGAGAGTAGGTATAGGGAGACGGAGTCTGACAGATGAAGCAAGGGTGCACAGAGCTAGCCGTTACGCAAAAGTCCATTAAATCGGTGTGTGGTGGGTCTGTTGTTCTTTCACCTGGTCATTTCTTGTCTTAACTAATTTGTATAGTACCATGTTTGAGAGGAATAGAGTTAGTTATTTGTTGTTGCCTATTCCTTTCACAATATGTTAAGATCTGTATCCTGTGATCGTTATAAGATTCCAATTTTGAGACATCATTGTATCCTCTTACGTTCATAAGATGTTATGGTCTGTATCCTGTCTTGTTTACTGTTCATATTCATCAACCTCTACACAACGACCGAATACAACACAAGGCTGTGTCTCAATGTAGGATAGACCATGAGCACCTCAAGGACAGCCAAGGCCGGCCTGGGACAACCCACAAAAAAACCGTCTGAATTGGACACTTGCTTGTGAGTCAACCTCTTTTTTTTTTACTTATGAGTAATCACTTATCCAGGCTGAAAGCCACTCGAGGATGAGGATTAATGAGATCGATATATTGTCAGTTTAATAATGAAGAATATTATGAGAGGATTGAAGATACAGAATGCAATAAACTAAGTTTGATTACTTATGTGACGGTTTATGACAAGTATTTGTTGAAATTGGATTTGAAGACGACTATGTAGCAGGGATGCAGTCCTTTCACAGATGGGAAGCTCTATGAAATAAACTCTGTTCATGGAAATTCTGTTTTATATTAGACACACGAAGGAAGAAAGAAAATTGATTTTAGGAGCTCATTTCTCGCTCCCAATCTGATACAAGACCCCTTGTAAAAGGACTACTCTTTGTAAGCATACCAACCTGCTAATTTTCTTTCACCAAATATGAGAGAATTTTCCAATGTTAAAATTATTCAATGTTAATGATTGCTTCAGCATTTATTCAATAAATTATTTCTATTCATATAAAGTTAGGTATTTTATTTACCTCCTCTCCAGGAGGTTAGACACAAGGTCAGGTGGGGGTTTTGATGAAAGTGTTTCCAGGGAACGAACTGGATTCGAACCCGACACACCTAGGTCCTCAGTCAACTTAGCCACCGTGCCATCCCCAGGTATGTGTATATGTTTATATATTTGTATGTACAGGATTTATTCTTGAACTAATTAACCGACCATTATGAATTTGGGAACACAGCTACTAGGCATAATGGTAGGTATGATGGTCTATATTTAGTTTAATTTAGTATAGTTTTATGCAAAAGAAGCAAAGAGTGGGTGTAAGTCCTTCGTGAAAATTCAGATACCTCCGATTTTTGTGAAATTTTAACCATATATATTAGACGTCAATTAACAAATATTCCCCAAATTTCAGTTTCTTTGGAGTATTTTAAAGGGTTTTATAGAGCATAATATGGGCACAACCTCCGATTTAAAAATCAAAATATTTCAGATTTACATTAAATTTGATCCTTAGTCATTAGAAATCAATTAAGCAAGATTTCTATTTCTTCTAAAAAAACCCTTAAGCCTTAAAGTTTAGAGATTTTCTAGAATCAAATTATGTACAGGATTTTGATCAAAATTAGAATAAAAATTCTAAACATATGGTATAGTTTTGTTATCTTGATTTTAATCTTTGTAAGAGGACATAAAAGTGGTGCAAAACTGTTCTGTTTTGGGAATTCATTTTACCTGTCTTTGGAACGGGTATTCTTCTAGGTTTTTATACTGAATGCAAGTTTTAAAATTTAACATCATAGCGATTTTTCAGAAAAGTAGAAATGTGACAGAATTTAAAAAATCTAAAACTGAAGAGGCCTCCACAGTGCTGCTTAAACTTTCCCGTTCTGGGAGCCGAGAACAGACTTGAGCCCGCTCCTGTCAATGGGTTCGAAGGTAGGTAGGCTCAGCTCTGATAGTTTTCAAAATGACACATTCAAAGACAAATTTTTGCTTACGGAAGTATTTCTGATTTTCTTTTTGTATTTATTATTACAAGGCTAAAAAAATCCAGGGTATTTTGTTATTTTTAAATTTTTATTATTTATTTTTGTTGTTACTTTGAACTTATGCATATAAGTAAAGGCTATTTTTTATAAAATATTTTCTGGTAACATCTGTGTGCATTTTACGCAGGTTGGATATGTGGTAAGTTCAATAAAAATTGTATTCGGGTGACCTTCTATGACAGTGGTTTGTAACCATTTTGGGGTGGGAGGTGTCACATATATAAAAGACATCCTTTATTTTTTTTATTTACTATAATGAGGATTTTGTGTCTGTATGTTTGTAACGAAAACTTGGTATATTATTTTTTTTTAAATGTTGTAAATAACATTGGATATTATATGCACAAGGCTTGTTAAATACAGGATACCCCCCCCCCCAAAAAAAAACTGCCACCATGGCATCGTTAATAAAATTCACAATCCATTTTAAAACTCGAACCATATTTGGTACAAATAAATTTCAATCTATGTCTGACTTGTCCACCAAGTTTTAGTCATGAATATGCAACAGTCTTCGTTTTAATGATATGCTCCAAATGAGCCGATCACCAAAATGTCCCCACATACCACTGAATGGCTGAAAAAAAAACTGTTGGACATTTCCGAGTGAAACTTGGTGGAGAAGCCCGGTATAGACTGGAGTTTATTTGTACCAAATATGGTTCGATTGCAGACATCACATTTATAAAAGTTGTTCTCTGTTTTTTTTTTAAATTTATTATAATGGGGATTTTGTGTGCGTATGTTTATAATAATGACTTGGAATATTACTTTTTAAAAACCTGATGCACAATAGAATCGGTTATTATGTGTACTAATCTAGTTAATACAGCCCCCCCCTCCCCCAACAAAAATGTCATCCATGGAATCGTTAATAAAATTCACAATCCTTTTTGAAGTCGAACCATATTTGGAACAAATAAATATCAGTCTATGTCTGAATTGTCCACCAAGTTTCAGTCATGAATGTCCAACCGTTCAGATTTTATCGTTTTCAAATAATATGCTCCAAATGTGTGACGTCCATGTAGGATCACACCTCCTACTGATCAGACGATCACCAAAGTGTTCTAGCAGCTATGGCCACAAGATATATGATGGAAGTGTTGAGTTTGCTACTGAACCGTTGATTCTGAGAATTTCTTGCTGACATACGTTATCTCCCACCCACAAAAAAGAGAAGGTAATGCCTGGGAAGATGGTTCCATGACACCATAACATATACTACACTTACCCTCTCCCCCACCCCAAAAACAAAAAAGAGAAAGTAATGCCTGGGAGGATGGTATTATGTCAACAGAACAAATACTAGATTACCCCTCTCCCCAAGAAAAGAAAAGAGGATGTAATGCCTGGAAGGATGGTATCATGACGAGCGAACATATACTATACCCCCCCCCCCCCAAGGAGGAACTAATACTTGGGAGAATGGTCTTATGAGAAACTAACATATACTACACTCCCCGCCCCTCTCAAAACGAGGAAGTAATGCCTGGGAGGATGGTATTTTGACCAGAGAACAGATGCTACATTAGCCCTTTTATCCCCCCATCTCTAACAAAAAAAAAAGAGCGGGCAATTCCTGGAAGGATTATATCATGCCAAACGGACATATACTATACTATTCCCCCCATAAAAAAGGAGGAGGTAATTCCTGAGAGGATGGTCTCATGACAGCATAACTCATCTTCCAACAAAAAAAAAAAAAGAGGAAGTAATGCCTGGGAGAATGGTGTTATGACAACAGAACAGATACTACATTACCCCCCCCCCCCTCCAAAGAAAAAATAGGAGGTAATGCCTGGAAGGATGGTATCATGACAACAGAACACATGCTACATTATCCCCCACCCAACAAATGATGGGCTAATGCCTGGGAGGATAATCTCATGACGAACGAAGATATATTACACTACTCTCTCAAATTAAAATAAAATTATCAAAATCAACTTATATATATTGAGCAAGCCGTGCTTGCAGTCAAGTTCAACGCTGAAACAAAGACTTTCAGAAACTATGGGAGATAGTAGCATTCGAGCGGTGGCAGGTTGGTTGTCTAGAATGAGGATTAATACAAAATCATTATTTTAATTTTATGTGCTTTAACCATACATACATTAGACAAACCACTACAGTGCTTACCTGGTAACCTGCATATCAGATGTTTAAATCATGGAATAATTTCATTTATTCTTATATTGCTATATAGGTCTGACTTTGAAAATCCAGCAAGATAACTTTATATGTATTTTTTTGCTATGTTATGTTTCCGTAAGGACCCGTGGCGCAACAGATAAAGTGCTAAGTTATAATCAGTTCTAAGTGACAGTCTTATGGAGGTTGAAGGTTCAATCCTAAGAGCAGGCGATACTAAGAATACAATTACAAATTACTTAAGACTTCTACCCGGTCATAGCTGACGGAACGAGAGCAAACTACCCCAGTGGATTAAGTAAAGAGTTCTGTTCGAAATTCCGTACAGATCCCCGAGTTCGACAAGATACACCTGAAGAAAGTCAGAGGTTACATCGACTGAAACATTGTGAGAATAACATTCAAGCTGAGAAAAGTAATCCGAATAATCCAAATAATACATATTTTTTTTTTCTTCTGACCTCCAATCTATGGGTCCTCCTTGTCAGACATTCACAGCAAGAACTCGCTTTGCTACCTTAATGAAAACAAACTTTCTTTTCTTCCTACATGTGCCAAGCATCAGGCAGAACTTCCACAAACAGAGCTTTTTCACAAAGGCTTCCGGTTTGTGGAGCATGTTACCACAAGACTACTTACCTGTAGATTACAACATTGTCAATTTCAAATTAAGTATCACCACATTCCTGTTATGAACAACAACCGAGCTTGGTTCATCCCATTCGATCTTTCCCAATCCTCTCATAAGGTTCTTCATCTCTCAACTGACAATCATTCCATCCCATTAACCCTTATCCTCGAGTGGCCCTTGGCCTTGGTGATCCTTTTAGTAAAAAAATACTAATGGGTCACCACTTATCACGGCCCAGAAGCCACTCAAAGATAAAGGTTAATGAGATTATCAATTGGACGGTGAGCAACACCATGAGAGGATTGAAAATGATGGGTTGAAAAGGCAGAATTTTGTTATTTATAAAAGGGCGACTCAACAAGAATTTGTTAATATTGGACTTAAAAACGACCATGTTGTAGTCAGCTAGGAAGGGAAGCAGCCCTGTGGTATGTGTTCCACAGATGGAATGTTCTAGGAAGTAAAGTTTTTCATGGAGGTTCTGCTTGATTTTAGATACACAGAGAGAGAAATGAAAACAATCTTTGCAGTGGTTGTAGCTAGACGAGTTGTGGATGTGAATGTTTTATAGGAGGTGGGGAGACTAGAGATTGAAGCTCAGTCAAGCACCTTCAATGGAAATCATGATAGAGTAGAGAAAGACTATCAACGTCTCTTCTGTGATAAAGGGCTGTAGAGAATAAAAAGGATCATTCTCACTAGATTGCGAAGTCGATTTTAAACTCTGTCAAGGCAAAAAAGAGTGCTCTGAGCGGCACCTCCCCAGATGTGGCAGCCGTACTCCATCTTAGACCGTATCTGTTAATATGAACAAGAAGCATAAACAACAAGCCAACAAATAGCATTAGCATTTAGATTATAAGCTTGATATGATAGAGAGAGAGAGAGAGAGAGAGAGAGAGAGAGAGAGTAAAAGAAAACAGTTAGGATCATGTAAACATGTCAACACACCACATCTCAGAAATATTGTAAAATAATTACCTTTAATTACCCACACTCAAAATTACCCACAATGCATCACCTATGTTATTTTAAAAGATTGCTGTGAATAGCGTTGTATTAATCTAGGCTTAGTAAATACAGTGAAACCTTGTTAACTTGAACTCAGGTATATCAGAGTATTAGATAACTTGGAAAAAAAAAGATTTTTTTCTCTCATTCCTCTTGTCTTAAGTTAACAAGGGCTTGCAAAAAAGAATAAATAAATAAATTAAAAAAAAAAAACAGAAAAAAGTATGAAGTGAAAAATAAATAGAATGCAGAGAAGAGGGAGAGTATTGAGTGCTAGAGTTGATTTGTTACAGGGTGACCCCGAATAATGCCACTCATGAAGTCGTTAATAAAATTCACAATCTTTTCTGCAATTCGACCATATTTGGTACAAATAAACTTCAGTCTATGCTTAACTTGTCCACCAAGTTTCAGTCATAAATATCCAACAGTTTTTGTGTTATCGCCGTTCAATGACAAGCACAGCTGGATACGACGTGCAAAATTGTTAAATAACTCTGACGTCACACTCCTCTCTTGACACAGCTCTCATTTGGGCTGTGGTGGTCCTCTTCAGTTCAGAAATAGTCTGGGGATTGGTTTGATAGACATTATCTTTGAGATAACACCACAAATAAAAAATTTTGTGTTAAGGTCCGGTGAATGTGAAGTCCATTAAGGATCACACATTCTGCTGATAAACCGATCACAAAAATGACCTCGCATATAATTAAACGGCAATGAAACAAAGATTCTGGGACATTCCTGGCTGTAACTTGGTGGGCAAGTCAGGCATAGACTAAAGTTTATCTGTACCAAATATGGTTGGATTGCAGAAAAAAGTCTGAATTTTATTAACGATACCAATGGGTGAGAGGAGTAACTCTGTATTATATGGGCATTGTTGCCTGTAAGGATTTTCATGCTGTTTATGTTACTGTTAATAAAATTATTTCAATTTAATAATCGGAAAATTGACTTGAAGTATATTTCCTTTTTTTGTATTTTATTCATTGAATGTAAGCCTTTATGACAAAACAAAAGTCTTGTGGGCGACAAAAGTGGTCTGAAAAAAGGGGAGATAAGCTGAAAGAAAAAAACATGATAAATAATACAGACAAAAAATAGACTGAAATCTTTAGAGAAATACAGAAGATAGGAGACATAAAAATGGATGGAGAGACGGGCAGACTGGGAATGCAGGCCAGGAAGTGATTGGGCAAGGGAGGCGAGCCAAAAAGTGATGGATGGATGGAGAAGGAAGATAAGGCGAGATGGAAAGACAGACAAGGCAGACCAGACTGAGAAGGGCAAAGAAGACGGTCCAGATGGATTAACAGACAGAGTAGAACAGTAGGTTGAGACTGTGACAGAGAGACAAGAAAGACAGGCTTGGTTGAAACAGATGGACAAGGATGGTAGACCAGGCCAAGACGGACAGGGAAAGTAAGTCAAGCAAAGATGGACAGAGAAGGTAGGCTAGGCCAAGACGGACAGACAGGGAAAGCAGACCAGGCCAAGATAGATAGACAGATCAGGACAATGGGTTGACAGTGACAGACAGAAAGAAAGACATGCTAAGTTGAGATTGATGAACAAGGAAGGCAGGTATGGCTGAGATAAATGGACAGGAAGGTAGACCAGACTAAGACGGACAGGGGAGGTAGAACAGGCCAAGACGGACAGGGAAAGCAGACCAGGCCAAGATAGACACACAGACCAGAACAGCGGGTCAGTACTGTGACAGATAGACAAGAAAGACAGGCTAAGTTGAGACTGATGAACAAGGAAGGCAGGTATGGCTGAGATAAATGGGTAGGAAGGTAGACCAGACCAAGACGGACAGGGAAGGTAGACCAGGCCAAGACGGACAGGGAAGGTAGACCAGGCCAAGACGGACAGAGAAGGTAGGTCAAGCAGAGATGGATATAGAAAGTAGGTCAGGCCAAGACGGACAGACAGGGAAAGCAGACCAGGCCAAGATGGAGAGACAGTATTGACCCACTGTCCCGGTCTGTGACAGACAGACAAGAAAGACTTGCTAAGTTGAGACAAATAGCCAAGGAAGGCAGATAATGCCAATACGGAAAGTAGACCAAGCCAAGACAGACAGGGAAGGTATGTCAAGCAGAGATGGACATGGAACGTAGGTCAGGCCTAGATGGGCAGGCAGATATAAGGCAGAAAGGCAGATAGGGAAAGCAGGCCAGGCCGAAACGGGTGGACAGATCAAGGCATGCCAGGCAGAAACAAATAGATAAACGGACAGACAGGGAAGATAGGCCCGGCTGAGATGGGCAAATAAACAAGGAAGGAAGGCTAGGCTGAAACAGACAGAAAGGGAAGGCAGTCCAGATCAAAGCATTCCAGGCTGAGATATACAGATGAATGGACAGGAAAAGCAAGGCAAACGAAGATACACAGATGGGCAGATAAAATAACACAGTCAGAGTAGAGAGTGATACAATAGCTGAAACAGACGGAAAAAGATTGATGATTGAATTGGCCAAGATAGACAGATAGAGGCTGGCCAAGACAAAAGGGACAAAGACAAGCCAATAGTGTGAAGGATAATCTGAAGACAGCCAATCTATGAAGGGAAGAAAAGACAGGTTGAAGGTATTTGCACTGTTAATAGAATATTTGAAAGTCCGAGAAGTGAAATAAGTAATAATAAAGAAAGAATTTATATTTAGAATTTGAAACAAGTGATTAAGATGGAAATATATATATTTTATCCTCTTTTATCATTTTAAAATCGTTTTTATCCTTTTTATTCTATTTATTAATCTTAATTTTATTTTATTTTTTAATTATTATTTTTCTTAATTTTATTTTTTTATATATATGTATCTTTATATAGATTTTTATATTATTATTATTATTATTATTATTATTATTATTATTATTATTATTTTTCTTCTTTGTGGTTCATTCTATATTTTAAATATTTGATTTGCTGTTTCTAATGTATTTCCATTGCTTTTGTCATTTTTTAAACTGACTGGTGGAGTAATATATGGTTGCATAATGGGAGGTTATGCCTCCAACATTTTCTGAATATATGTTTTTTCAAATAATACTGAAATCTGATTTTTTTAAAATTACTTTTGTATGTGATGCTGTAAAGGGCACTGTTTGAAGTTATATAAAGTATAATACAAAATAAAATTTTTCAAAATTGTCTTGGAAACGATTGTACGCCAAATAATCGTGTTTGAATTCTTGGAACTAATATAGATAATGTTCTAGTTTTGTTGATCTCAACTCATATATATATATATATATATAATTATTTATAGACCCCTTTCGGTAGGCCCCTTTAAGAGAAATAATATAAATCATCTAATCTAAGCTAAAAATGCAAGTTCCTATCTACGTGATTTGTTGAACACTGTTACGTCGGTTGACTATGTTGTCCGCCTGAATTGACATAAATAAGGTTTATTTCCCTACTTGTCGCATAACGGGTTGAATTGGCCTAATCGGTAGGAGCACTCAGATTTGAGTTAAAGGTAAATCATGTCTGTGCGTACGTATGTATGAGACGTAAGAAATGTTTAGGCGTATTATGACTCGCGTGTGTGTGTGTGTGTGTGTATAGATACTGTTAATGTGTGTATGTCTTTAACGATTATGATTCTCCAATGTGTAAATTACTTGATTTTCGCTAGTAGGTGATGATAATAAATGACACGCTTAAAAAGGTTCCCCCTCTCCGGTAGCTATAACCCTGGGAACAAGTTAATTTTGCTAGCCCAGATTTCTATTTTTAATTTCTTTCGGACAGTTTAATCTTTAGTTCATAGATAGCCCTGTTGAAGTGCAGCAGCTCAGAAATACAAGTTAATTTGCATAGGCGGCTCTAATTTTTATATGAATTTATTTATGAGGCTCTAGTTTGTATTGAGCACTTTTGAAATAAATATTGGTTTTAAGTTAATTTATCATGATATTTGAACTTATATATATATATGTATATATAAATATATATGTGTATATCTTCAAAAACAGCTTGTAGTCATTTCTACAGGAGAGAAAGCGAAAAATATGTATGAGAGAGAAAGAGGGGGAGATATTGGGTGAAAAGAAGAGGAAGAGAGAGATATTGAGCGAGAGGGAGAGGAAGAGAGAGATATTGAGCGAGAGGGAGAGGAAGAGAAAGATATTGAGCGAGAGGGAGAGGAAGAGAAAGATATTGAGCGAGAGGGAGAGGAAGAGAGAGATATTGAGCGAGAGGGAGAGGAAGAGAGAGAGGAAGAGAGAGAGAGAGGAAGAGAGAGAGAGAGGAAGAGAGAGAGAGAGGAAGAGAGAGATATTGAACGGGAGGGAAGAAGAGAGAGATATTGAGCGGGAGGGAAGAAAAGAGGGATATTGGGTGAGAGGAAGATGAAGTAAGGGATATTGGGCTTGAGGGAGTGGAAGAGCAAGTTATTGGGTGAGAGGAAGAGGAAGTGAAGGATATCGAGAGAGAGAGAGAGAGTGTGAGAAAGAGAGAGAAGAGAGGGATATTGGAAAAGGGGTAAGGAAGAGAGAAATATTGGGCCAGATAGAGAGATATACTGGTAAGGACGGGGAGGAAGAGAGAGACATAGTTAGAGAGACATATTGGATGAGAGAGAGGGGAAAGAAAGATATTGAGAGAGAGGGAGAGGAAGAAAGGCATATTGGTCATAAAGAAATGAAGACAAGAATATTGGACAAGAGGGAAGGGAAGCGACAGAGAGAGAAGAATGATGCATGGAGGAAGTTAGTATAAATTGCAATGTGTATGGCGGTGTAGAGTGTGAACAAAGAAACGTGACAAGGCAGGCAACAGAGGTGAGCAGTGGAAAGAAGCAATTAGGTCGTTCCAGGCCGTGTGGTTGTGATTTAGGACTTCCGATTCACATTCACAATGTTCACATTCTTAAGTGTGGCAAACTTAAACTCTGTACTGAACCGCTCACCCGTTTTTTATTCAGCCCCATGGGGCTTGAAGAGACAGACAGAAAGTGAAATTACAGACAAAGAACAACTCGAAAAGGAATGCAAACGAAAGGAGTTACAAATAAATGTTCATTTTTGCTATGAAGGTGAACTGCAAGCAGCGGAGAGATATAACCAAATGTAAACCTTTGACATCGGACAGTTATTGTCACAAGGAAACTCCATCTAAAAATTATCTATATTTTAATAGATAGTCATTATTTTTATGTTAATACATATTTGCAACACATTATTTAGCATACTAAATATTATTTCTATGTAAAAGAATTCACGCCAAAATTAATTAACTGAGCATCATGAATATTGGAACAAAGCTACTAGGCGTAATATTTAGGGTTATATTTAGATTAATTTAGTTTTAGGCAAATGTGGCAAAGAAAGGGTGGAAGTGCTTTGTAAAAATGTGGTTATATTTAGATTAATTTAGTTTTAGACAAATGTGGCAAAGAAAAAAACCTGTAGTTTTTGTGAAAGTTCAACAATAATTATTAGACATGAATTAATAAATATTCTACAATTTCAGGATTTCTTTTAAAGAATATTTTAAAGCGTTTTAGGAGGCATAATATAGGCACAACCTTCATTCAAATATTTCAGATTTGCATTAAAGCAAGATTCTCTGAATTTCAATTTCTTCTTAAGACCTCTCAAGGCTGAAATTTAAGAGATTTTCTAATATCAAAATCATGTGATGAATTTTGATCAAAATTAGAACAAGTATTCTAAACATCCCACCACACAAAAGTCTGCACAACAAATGAGGGAAGGGAAGATGCAGATCTATTTCTATAACGGTATCTTTCTTCTTCTTTTTTTTCTTTACTTTTCTGCTTTCTATACCGATTTATACGTTTTTCTTCTTTTTAAAAACTTTCCTCTGTGGAACATTTTCTTTCTTTCTTATTTCTTTATGTGAGCCACTATTGTTCTCTTTTAATTTTATTTTTAACAGCTAACGTCTTTGGTGTTTCTAACATGTTTTTAACAGCCAGCGCCTAGCCCTAGCCCCTAGCCATCCTACTTCTCAATAATCAAAGAAATAAAATTAAAGGAAGAAATTAAAAAAAAAAGAAGCAAAGTCAACGGTTGGTGTTTCTTTGGGTTTTTTTAGGTCATCAGAAATGTCTTGCGCTTTTTTTCAACTCACGATAGTTCAGTCTTATTCTATTGAAATAAAAAAAGCATTACAGGATTTCACATTGGAAAGCAAATGGCAAGTCAGACAATCCCCGCCATCTGAAATGAATTTGGAAAGAAATACTCCATTCTTAATAAAAAGTCAACAGTAGGTGTTTTTTCCTTAGATCATCAGAAATGATAATGATTTATATATGAAAAATTAAATTTCTGACTTAATTCTGTAATTTTATATGAATATTACTGGCGAAGAATAATTTTTGTCGTTGTCATTTTTAACGAAGGGTGACACTCAATGTACCACGTAATATCCTTTTCTGGAATTATTACAAATATTTCACTGAATAAATAATCTAAAAGGCTTCACCAATAAAATAATTGTGTAACTTACTTATGCTTACATGAATCAAAGCAATTTAAAATTATGTTTTCTACTGTACGAATAATTTTATCGTTTCGTATTTTACAAATTTGACAGGCAAGTGCCTGTCAAATTTGTTTGTTGTATTTAACTTATTATTCTGAAACCTGAGTTTGGTATTCTAAAAAAATTTTTTAATGAAAATAACTCCAGACAAGGCACGAAGCCACTTGGTGTAAGGAGCTAAAAAAAACATACTACTTCAATGTCAAAAAATAGCTACCGATAAGTGTTAGATGGATAGATTCCGGCTTATAAAACAGCAATTGTTCCCCTTTTGTCAGAAACATTGCTCATGGAATGTGAGGACGAAAGGACAAAATAAGTGAAGCGAGATTTACGAAGCTGCCGAAAGTAAACCCGAGGTCAACTTTCTACTCTCCTGTTTTGTGCTGATTAACATATATATAAAAGAACTGGAATCATACAGAGATTAGATACTGAAAAACGAATAAAAATACTAAAAAATTGATGAGAGTACGAATAATAGTGTTGTTTACTGTATATGTATATTTTAGTATTGTCACTCATATAATTTGTCAAGATGACAGGAAGCATGATGCACAGACTTTTATGGCCAATGTCAATGTGTATTATTTACTCCTCTCCAGGAGTTAGGCACAAGGCCAGTTTTATCCTACTCCCACAAGTAAGATGTGACCCAACGGGTCGGAAAGTGGGGGTTGAAAAGCCAGCGCCCGAGAGGTGAGCCAATGTCAATGTGTACTAAATCATTATTTGATTAGATATATGACTATATGTGACCACAAGACCAGCCACTGTCTAAAGCCGAAGATCGACCAGACTGTTGTGTGACCCGTTACTTTGTACAACTCAGAGTGCTTACCGGCAACGAAGAAGGCTGAGTGAAGATTCGTCAGCACGGAAACCAAAATGCTCTGCTTGATGTCTGGGATTACATTGCTCGACCACGTCTGCAATGAGGACATTCGAAGCATCTACGGCATTGAAAGATGACTGAATAGCGGTTAAGATGGTTAAGGCATGTGCTGAAGGTCAAACACGACACCGTCGCGAAACTTGAATTTGAATTAAAAGCTATCTGGAAGTGATCGAGAGAGAGGTTGATGATAAGATGGGCAGACAACCTGCACAAAGATCTCTGCGAAACTGACCTTCACCTGAATCAAGCCTATGATCATGCCAAGTGGAGACAAAAAATTATCATTATGAACCCCCGGCATAGCTCGGGATTAACGCATAAGGAACAGAAGAAGAAGAATATATGAGTATATTAAAAATTATTTCTGACAGTTGTATTACTTAACTTTGGAAATTGTATTATTTTTAAATTCTCACAGAGACTGTGACCAATAGAGATATCTGACATTGGTATGCATTTATAGAAAGTACAGAATTATTGTTTTTTTGTTTTTTTTTTCTTAGTAATGAATCACTACTTATCAAGACCCGGGGGGGGGGGGGGGGGGGGGCATTTGAGGATAAAGGTTGGAGAAATCGTCAGTTAGATGATGATCACCTCCACGAGAGGACCGGAAACAATTGGTGGGTGGGTGGTATGGGCAGAAGATTGCAGAATATTTCCCGTTATGGAAACCAGAATGTTCCTCTGGATCTTTGGAATTACACTTCTCAACCACGTCTGCAATGAGGACATATGAAGGCGCTACAACGTTTTGGCTGATGTAATCTCTGACCTTTGCGTGGATCTTTTTGAACTCGGGAATCTTTACATCGAAGTCAGGAATCTACATGAAATTTTAGACTGGCCCTTTTATTTAATCTATGGAAGTAGATTGTTCTCGTTTCGTCAGCCATGACCAAGTAGTAGCCTGAAGCAATTTTTATTCAATCCTCACCATAGGCGATATTAACTAAGTATAAAATAAAAATTACTTAACAGGAACTATGTATATATTTTTTCCCCTTTCTGGGCTGTTTTTTTTTAAAATCTACATTGACAGTTAAAAACGGATTGAATGTTTATACACTTAAATCTATATAATAATACGCTAAGGCAATTTCATGTTCGTACGTACGTATATTATCACCTTTCACCCACATTTAAAAAGTGAGATCAGCAAAGACGGTGATTAATCTGATGTCGCTATGGTAATACATTCCGACTTTACCCATTTTTAAATAAATTGTTCCAAAAATCAAATTATGTCGCTCTGTCGACTAAAATCGTACAATTTTAAATAAATACATTTCGAAAAGTGACATTCGTTTTATTTATTTGTAGAACATTTAGCTGGTAATGACAATTACTTTTATGGAAGAAGAAAGAGTATTTTTTTTTTAATAGTATTGACTCTGACAGACATTTATTATTTCAAAAGGAATAATATTTTTAACAGTAAAATATGAAGATTTATGCAGACAGCACCGTGGAATTTACACGCTCTCTGCATAGTACATATTAATTCTAATTCAGAGATCAATAAAAAAAAAAGAAAAAAAAAAAAAAGAAAAAGAAAAAGCTTGCATGAGAGAAAGAGAGACGAGAACCAGAGTGCTTCCAAGAGAACATCCAGAACCATTTTTGAAATATTTGTCCCAAACAGAAATGGCGTGAAAATAAAAGAAACAAACAGAAAATTCTAAGAATTTTCTTCTCTCTACATGAAAAAAAAAAAAACAAAAAAAAAACGTGAAAGCTTTGAGAGTATATGGTGCAGCAAATTTAAAAGACTTACCGAAAATATCAATTCTTAGCTAAGAATGGGAAAAATACAACATTTTAAACCATTTTGGGAATAAAGAATAAATAAAAAGCGGCGCGGAAATAGAGCGTTACTAGCAAATTGAAAATTAAGTACATTTCATAGAATACTTATACTTTAAATTCTTAATTATTTTTGTAATACATAGATGTAAATAAGTATTTATAGGTAAAACATGAAAAAACAACTCGAACATTTTTTATAATACTAGTTATACCTACCCGGTGTTGCCCGGGTTGAGACATATTTCCTGGAGGAGGATCAAGAGAAAAATGAATAATCCAATATATAGTCATGTTTAATCTCAAAATACATTTTCAGATGCATCAATTCTATACACTGATACACTGTCCTGATTGCCGATTTTCGGGTTCTGCATTCTCTCTGCTCAGACAGTAACCTTGACCTGATTCCGGAAGTATCAGGTCGGCTCCTTAAAAACTCTATGCTACACACATCTACATTTCAAAAACTCATCTGAAATGATGCGACATGATCCAACCATTCTTTACAATTTTATTTCAAATAACAATGTTAAAAATTCGGCGATTGTGCAGTATAATTAACAAAAAAAAAAGGGTTGAAAAAAAAAAAACAGCAAAAAAAAACAGCAAAAATAGGCAAGAAACACTGTTGCCAAACCAGTGAGATTTCCAACATGACCGACAATTTAGCCGAGACTTGGTCGCGAATTTCAGACTTAAAAAGTTAGTAAATTTTTTTAAAAAAAGGTGGGGGGGTTAGTGGAAGCGTAAGCCTAAGTCTGAGGGCGGTTGCTAATTGGATTAGAGTAAGCTTTTTTGTATTATTATCTTTTAAGCTTTAAAGTCATGACCAAGTCTCTGCAAATGTTAGAAAGCATGCTGGATTGGCTAAGTAAAAGTGACGATAACAAATGTATAGATAATAAATCTTACAATCAGTAAACACACGTGAAAATTATATGTAAAAAAGTAATTTTTTTCCCGTTTGGTAACAGTTATTTGTTGCACAATCGATAAAATTCGTTTTAGTTTTTCCTTTATTTCATTGTAAGTACAAACGCTGTACTAGTAAAAATAAAAAATAAAAATTCATCAAAACAAAAATTTTTTTGCCAAAGTTGTTTCATTATATCTTCTTCGTAAAAACCTAAATATTTTGTCATTAAAATTACCATACGATGACTGCTTTTTTCTAGATTTAAATGTTTCCTTGATTTTTCCAGTTTGATAGCGTCTTCGTCAAAAGATAAATATTTTTCAATTAATTTTTCCTTTTTGATAGCGTCGCCTCATTTTGATTTTGAGATCACAAAGTTTTCATTCGGCTTTTCCCGGCCGTTTACGTAAACTGCGGGAAGATGCCGACGAAACGTCGGTTTCAGCATGAGTCGTAAACTTCACCAGTACCAAAAATGAAAATCCTCTGATTGAAATTGAAAAAAAATCCACCAAAAAATTATCGAATGTATTCGATATTAGTGAAATTTTCAGTATTTATTAATTAATAAATGCACGTTAACATATTTTTTTCGCAGAACCTCGCGGTAGAAAATGATACTAAAAATTTGGAAATTTAAATGTAAAAAGAAATAAAATGTCTTGAGAGCTTTAAGTATTAGTTTCCTTCAAAAATGATTTTTTTTTTATTCGCACCTTTTGGGTGTAATCTATTTTTAAAGATGGTTATTGAGTTTCGACTATGAGTATAATAAGACGTATTCACTCCTTGAAATAAAATAAATTGATTTAAGTGACCTAAAAATGTATTAGTTTTTAAGGAGAGGTAGTTTGCTTGAAGCATTGTGTGTAATACGTATATAGAGGAGTATTAGAAGGCTATCACAATGCAAGAAATGGAAACATGTCAGCATTGAGAAGTAAGACAAAAACAAGTGATTTTAATTATATATTTTTTCAAAATATTTTTTTTAATAATTTTTTTTTGTTTCCTATATAGCAAATCTTACTTGATTAGCCAAAACTTCAACACTGATCTAATCTGTGTGACCGTGTTCCATAATATATTTCGAGGAAGACCTTTTTGTCAAATGGTAGGTGTTTAAAATCTCAAAAAACGTGTGGGTGGCAATATTGCTTATAACGCAGTAAATATTAATATCCGCAGCAATGTAATAAAATTAAAACTATAACTTTTTTTCTTTTTTAATGATTTTAACTACTTATTTAATTTATTTTATATTTGAACCCACCGATGAAGTGCCACATATTCAATAAAAAATAAATAAAAATTAGTTTTTATTCTGTTCAAATAAAATGAAAACTTTATACAAACATTCAATTATGAATTTCTGATTAAAATTCGATAATTCTCTGATATTTGGTGGTCTTTTTTTTTTTTTTGTCTAATCAAATATTAATTTTTTTGGTTAAGAAACAAATAATTTTTACTTTTATTTCCAGGCCCTATAATAACACAACTAATAGGGGTAGAAGACAAGCAAAAACAATTATAATTCCAACATTCCTCAGAATAATAGGATACATGTTTATAATCAACCAGCCAATCCACTAGTCTATCTTGCTGCTTATATATAAAAATTTAGTATTTACTTTTGCAGGTTTATTTTAGACAGTCATAAATTATAAGAAATATGTTTTGATAGAGAAATCAAATTGGCAAATGACTAAAAGTTTGTTGTTGTTGTTGGTGTTGTTAATAAAAAAAAAATAGTTGCTGTCGTCTGTTTAACGTCCATTTTACATGCTGGCATGTATTGGACATCTTTTAGAAATCAAGGGAGGCGCGAGAGCGCTCTATCCCTTAATAGACTTTACGAATGGCCTATGCTGGAAATCTCATTTCTTTGATCAATCATAACTCAAAAACCAATAAACAAAATTAGTTAAAACTTTCCACAAAATTTTTATTTGATAGGTTCTATAAGTGTGTAGAATTTCAGTATCATTAGTCAAGGCAACCCAGAGATCCAGAAAGTTCAATCATGAAATCATGTTATCCGTGTGTACGTACGTATGTGCCATCCTGTATCTCATCAACTATTTGATGGATTCAGCTGATTTTTGGCAGAGATAGAGGTTCTAGGGTCTAGTTGATGGAATTTTAATTTCAGTTTACCATATACCTTAGTTTTTTAGAAAATTCCAAAAAACCTTAAAAATGACCATTGTATTGAGGCATAGCCTTTACAAAAGTAGTGACATTCCATGATAAATGCCAGTATACTGAAATCATATGCTCTTAATAGGGTTAAGATGAAAATTCATATACACTAAATGTACAAAAGCAAGGAAATTCCCAAATGTTTACACTTTTATTGTCATTAAGGGTATGCGAGCACAACAGGGCTATGTATTTTACTGGTAGGAATTTTTCTTCAGCGCACCTCACACACTTCATCCACTTATGCATAGAGATTTATACTGCAGTGATGTGATAATGAAATGGTTTGGTTGATATGTAGTCATACTCTTAATGACAATAAAAGTGTAAAAATTTGGGAATTTCCTTGCTTTTGTACATTTAGTGTATATGAATTTTCATCTTAACCCTATTAAGGGTATATGATTTCAGTATACTGGCATTTTTCATGGAATTGACTTAGATCTTTATTTATCCTTCTTCCTCTCAAATACATCATTATAACTGATGACTGACACTCATTGAAAATCCAAGATATATAACTCTGTATTTTGTTTGTCTGAGTTATGATGAAATGGGCCGTAAAGGATTTGATGTATTTATAAATGAATAAAGACAGAGTCATGGAAATCTAATTTTCTATTGTTTATCTATACATGCTCTGGAATTAAAAATAAATATCTATTGAGCTTAAATCTTGAAAGTCTGACTACAATATGTGTGTGTGTGGGGGGTGGGTGAGTCTATGTTTTGAAAATAATGTGTTCCTTTGTCTGGTAGAATGTCATTATTTTTTTGTTTTTAATTGAAAATTGATAGTATTTCTTCTACACAAAGATAACACCTGTTTTGGTTTTATCAGTCATCGGTAATTTGAAAAAAAAAATCCCATTAAATAAATAAACACTGGATTCTACCGATTTTCCTGAAGAATTTTTCTTTTTCAAGACAAACTAAAACAGCATTCTTAAAATAAATCCTGTTAAAGGAAAGTTCTACAAATACAAGACAAAGTATAGCATTAAGTTTTTCTTGTTTTATGTATCAACTGCAGATGTTTTTTCATTACTTTTGACCAGATAAATAGTTTTACTAGAACAACTATTCAAAATAATTGGATAAGGATTTCGATAAAAAAGATAGAAAATGATAACAGCAATAGGAGAAGTACAACAAATATATAAAATGAGAAATAATAAAAAAATATACTTTTTTATTTTCTTACAAAAATATGACTGCATTTCTGAATGCTTACCCGTCAAGACGCAGGAAAAACGTTTGTACTTACCTGAAAATAAAAGAAAAAAGATATTTAGACAGTTTACACTATATATATATATATATATATATATATATATATATATATATATATATATATATACATATATATATATACATATATATATATGAACATTAGAATAGCCTACGCGAGTTAACCAGTGTTTCGATGTTAGTACATCTCTACGGGGCAATTCCGTAGAGATGTCCTTACATTTAAGCGCTAGTTAACTTGCGTAGGCTGTTTTTTTTATAAAGCTTTACTTTGTATCAAACACTTTTGAAAAATATTGGTTTTAAGTTTATTTTATTAATATATTTGAACTTAATTAATATATATATATATATATATATATATATATATATATATATATATATATATATGAAGAAAAGAAAATGTGAAAAAGGTTTTAAATTCGAATAATTGCGGTTGGTTGAAAATATTTATTATTTGTATGTAAACTTTGAATTATTTTTCTATCGATTTTTTATCGATTCAATATACACACTGTAAACAATAGAGAAAATCACATATCATGAACCTTTATATGCAAAAAGTATTTAACTTTAAAAAATTGCGAATGAAAAAAAAAAGTTAAATGAATGTTGGATGTATTTTAATTTTTTCAGCCTGACTGGGTAATTTTTATACACTGATGAAGTCTCCACATTTTGTAAATTATGAAAATATATGTTCTTGAGATGGGCAGAAACAATTGTTTGTAAATAAAAGTGTTTTGGAATGTTTTTCTCTGAATAATTAAGGTTAACATGAGGTTAAATTAAAATCTCTAGTCATACACTATTGAACTACAACATAAGAAATTTATAATATATATATATATATATATATATATATATATATATATATATATTATTTTTTATATGATCTCTTTGTGATATAGTTAAAGTTATAGTTATTGAAGTAAAGTTTTCTTTATATATATATATATATATATATATATATATATATGTATAAAGAAAACTTTACTTCAATATTGAAGTAAAGTTTTCTTATATATATATATATATATATATATATATATATATGTATAAAGAAAACTTTACTTCAATAACTATAACTTTAACTATATCACAAAGAGATCATATAAAAAAATAAAATATTACAAAACTTCAGGATACAACTAAATACTGCAGATAAGTTTGAGCTCAATGGTTAACACTAAAAGTCAAACAGAGCTCATATATTATAACCCAGTAGAATACAAAATTTATGACAGAATAATATTTTTTTGTAATCATGCTCTGAAAAATTCGACGCTAACTATATTTATCTTTGTGTGCATATGTTTCAGAAATTTCCAATTTATTATCACTTTCACGACAGGGTAGAAAATTTGACAATTTCTATGAATCTCGTTTATTTTTTCAAAGTATGATTACAAACTATTATTTTTATGTCATAAATTTGTATTCTACTGAGTTACTATATATATACATTTAAATTCCTTTAAATTCACACAAAAATTGGTTTATAGCAAAATAATATGTATATTACTAGAGCTCAAAATATAATAATGTAATAATTTACAAAAAGGTAAAAGTCCATGTAAAAATGCATTCATATATATATATATATATATATATATATATGGCACGGTTTTCGGGTGTAATACTAGTCTTTTACGCATGTCTATAAAGTTTTATTACCCTGTCTTAAAAACAAATATTAGCTTCTGATGGGTTAAAGAATTAGATAGAATGTATATTCAAACTCAGTTTTATTCTTCAGAAATCTTTCATGAATCTTTGGTCACTGTTTTAACGAGTTAACTGTTGAAAAGGTATCAGAACTTTGATTACAACAGTCAACACCTTAAAACTTATATGATTCATATTATGGAGAATGATTCAGTCACAAAATTATCGAAACAGTGGCATAATTCAACTAAACGTTGAATAATAACTAATCATCACACAAGAGAATGAATAGCTTCCATAGTAAAAATTTTTTTTTCAAAAAACCGAAAAACCGAACCGTAAACCGAGGTTTTAAGGGGAAAAATCCGAAACCGATACCGAAACCAAAATTTCAAAACCGCCCAACTCTAATATATATATATATATATATATGGAAATTAAAATATATGTAATAATTTGCATTAACGAAATTGTTGTACAGAAAGATTCTTCTATTTAAAAATTAAAGATATTCATTATTCACCATATTTTAATTTTCATATATATATATAGTGGATATGGCGACTGCTTGCAGATTCTAGGCTGACTCTGTGAATCGGGTTCGCGCCTCCCGACCGTCTGAAATTGTTACTTTCCTGCACTGATGAGAGCAATAAGCTTGAAACGCTAGCGTCTGTAGGTATTAATAATTTAATATTTATTAACAAATATTATACTAAGCCCCTTTAATAAATTAAAGTTGAGCACTCTCGGGGATGTTAAAAATAGACTGTCAAAAAGCTCTAATGCCAAGTTCTGAATAAGTTCGTCGAACACTCTCGACTAGTCTTCTATCTGTGCCCGCTTCTAGGTACATATAGATCTTAATTTCCCTTAATTACGTGACAGTTTTCTTTGGCCGAGTGGATATGGTGACTGCTTGCAGATTCTAGGTTGACTCTGTGAATCGGGTTCGCGCCTTCCGACCGTCTGAAATTGTTACTTTCCTGCACTGATGAGAGCAATAAGCTTGAAACGCTAGCGTCTGTAGGTATTAATAATTTAATATTTATTAACAAATATTATATATATATATATATATATATATATATATATATATAAAGGCATACATTTTTATGTATACAAGCATTTTTGGCTACATATGTGAATACTGATATTTACTGTTGCCTGCAGAAGTTGGACTTTAAATAACGTTGCAGCTGAAACAAGTATGCACATATAAAGCCAAAAATGTTTGTATAAAAAAATATGTATACTAAAATACAGCTCTACTTTTGATTGAGCACTATCTTATAAACACTGTAGCTTCATTGGATTATAATCTACGAACCAACAACCATACAAACACAATGTGTTTTGAAAAAAAAAATGCAATAAGAATCAATGGATTATGTATTGTAATACATTTCTTCACAATTATTAAAGCAATTTACAATTTGTGCTGCTAGAGTGACTCGTCCGTTTGGTAATTTAATATTGATAATAATATAATCTATATAAAGAAATATGATAGTATTATAATTAGTAAGAACAACTTAAAAGGCGATGCGGGATGGCGTTTTAAACTAATACATTGTTTCGACAAATGTGCCGAGGGGAGGGGGGATTTAACTCAACAAGTTTTCTTTAGAACTGGTACAAACCTCTGCTATGAGTAGGTAGACATATCTCTTCATAATATTAGCCACTTTGCTGCCATGCATTACCCCCTCCTTATAGAGAGGAAGTAACAAGATTAGGCAGGTGTAGGGAGTAATGCTGAACACAATGTTTTTTCCCACATAAGGTTAGAGCAGTGGAAACTTCCAGTAAAATTTAACTGTCTAAGAGTTATGACGACGTTACAGGATGTGACGTCATGGTAAAAAGTATGTGGCAGAGAAACGAAACCAAGGCTAGATTAAGCATAAGCTTAGAAATGAAAAGGCTAGAGTTATGACTACATTGCAGGATATGACGTTATAGGAGGAAGTATGTGGCAGAGAAACCAGATCGATTCTAACTTTTGAGTGCATGACAACAAAGTCACCGGGGTGGGGCGGTTAATTACAGCTCATCTCGATGTACATTAATTTAAATTGCTGGAAATGGTATCTCATCTAGCTTGGGATCAAAGACCTCCTTCAGCAGATTGTAGTATACGTCTGCGGCCAAATCAACTCTTTCAAGCAACTCGACTGGACCAACAAATCAGTCCCAAACGATACCGGTCCACAACATGATTCGTCCACTGTTGATAATGTAATCGTCTCTAGCTAGATAATGTCACATTTGAGTACTTGTATACTTGTGTTTATTTCGAGATTACATGGGTAGGTATTGCTCATACAGTCTAGGATACGTCCTCGACAATCAGTCCAACAGTGGCGTCGTTGCTGTCGAGCTGAGGTATGATTTAGTTCAGTCCTAGGAGGTGCACCCTGACTATATTTGTAGGTCAGAGTTCACTTCACCTAGTGTGCTGGCATTTTGAAACCTCACCTGACCTTGTGTCTAACCTCTCTCGTAGAGAGGGTAAATAAACACGAGGTACTGAACATATATACCATCCATAATACGTTTAAGTATTCGTCATTTGTTTCATGTGAAGTTTTAAAAAATTAAAAGAATATCCCTATTTTTTTCTACGAACCATTAACAATTTTGATTGGACCAGCAGTGGGCCATGGACCACTGGTTGGGGACCATTAATCTAAAACATCAGAACTAGCATTTGCAAACAAATTATCTTCAATAATCTACAATTCATTTAGATCAAAAATGCAATTATAAACCATAGTAAAATAATCACTAGTGTTGGGACGATTAATGAGAATCAGTAACCAGAAAAATCGGAACTGTTTGGGGTATCGGAATCGGAAAATTTTTACCCCATTTTCCGATTCCACATACGATTCTTTTAATATTGTTTTTGTTGCTTAAAACTTACTTTTTCATTGCTTAGATTAATGATAAAATGACAAATATTTATTGTTTTTAAACTACTAGTAAAACTAAAATCTATAGATCATAATAACAAATTTACACAAAATGACACCGGAAGAAATGGCACGATAAAATAGTACAAGTGCAAATAGCACAGAAAAAATGGCACAAGTTGATAAATAGGAAAAATTGGCACAAGTGAAAAATATAGATGAAAATCTCACAATGAGTTTATCAAATCACTATTTTCAATCAATTATGGGTAAAACATTTGAGACAAAAATAGTTAGAAAGATAACGCCCCCCCCCCCCCCTCAAGTTTATTTGAGAAAATATATGCACACATTATACGGGTTTTTACGATAATCTGAAAATAAAAAACAATCAGAATCGGGAAAAATATTGGAATCGTCCCATCAATAATAATCACCCACAAAATAACTCGTCTAACTACCACCACTGCAAAGAATTTTCGGTACTGTTATAGATGACGTACCTGATTTCCGTGACTTTGCGTCGACAACAATCGGGCAGGTCGCGGAGCGCCCGAGCGCTGATGGAATATCATTCTTTTTTTTCTTTTATCTTATAAAACCATTGATAAAATTTTACCACCACCCCTCAAAAAAAAAACAACATTATTTTCACAAAAAAAAATGATTTTAATCTATGTATTTTTTCTTTGAATTTATTCGTCTGCCAGTCTTCCAGTTAGAGATTGGCAGTTTGAAAACAAGGCTTGGTTATCACTAAGAAGGAGAGCCCTAATCCTAAACCCATACTTATTTTTCTTTCTTTCTTTGTTTTATGTTAGCAAGAACAAAAAAAGAAAAGCAGCGAAACAAACGAAAAAGAAAACATTGACAAAATCCCCCCCCCCAAAAAAAATTTCTTTTTACACATTTGATTGAAAATGGTTCATTTGACCCCCCTACAGTTTGTTCGGTTTTTATCTTTTTATCTATGTATTTTTTCTTTGAATTTATTCGTCTTATATTATTGCCTGCAAGTCTTCCATTAACGCTTGGCATTTTCGTCTCGACAACTCTTGGGCGCTTCCGTGACCTGCCCAATCGTTCCCGACGCGAAGTCACGGAAATCAGGCGCGTCATCTATAACAGCACCGAATTTTCCTTTCTTCCTCTGTGAACCTAAAACCAAACAGAACTTCCATGAACAAGGTTCCTTTCCAAGAACTTCTTATCTATGGAACATGATAGCATTGGAATGCTTCCCTGCTGACTACAGCATAATCGTCCTTAAGTGCCATGTCAACAACTACTTGTTGTTCATCGTCCAACTGACAATCTCATTAACCCTTATCCTCGAGTGGCCTCTGGACCTTGATAAGTGATGACCCAGTAGTATTATTTTCTTTTACTTAGAGAATCAGAACTTATAAAGGCCAAAGGCCACTCGAGGATAAGGACTAATGCAATAGAATGATTGTCAGTTGAAAGATGAAGGACCTTATGAGAGGATTGGGAAAGATTAATGGGATGGACCAAGCTCGAAGTTCATAACAGGAATCTGTTGAGATTGGATTTAAAGACGACTATGTTGTAATCTGCAGGGAAGCAGTCCCATGGTAACGTGTTCCACAGACGTGAAGCCCTTGCAAAGGAGCTCTGTTAAAGAACCTTATGAGAGGATTTGGAAAGATTGATGATATTGACCAAGCTCGAATTAGTAGTGGAGACGGTTCTTAACAGGAATCTGTTGACATTAGATTTGAAGACGAGCATGTTGTAACCGTCAGGGAAGTAGTCCCATCGTTTCCAATCTTCTCATACTATTGGTCGTCAGCCAACTGACAATCCTCAGGTGGCTTTTTGCTAAGTATCTGAAAAGAAGAGAAGACATCTTTACTCGGTTCCTTTAACTGTTTGCGCGGGCTGCAACAAAGCAAAAGTTTGAGGAAACCGAACGAACCGATTGGCCATGTGGTCGCACAAGTGCACAAACACTCGGACACATTTCCATTGTATTTGCGGGTGAATATGCCTGTAGGAGATGGTTGAAGAGTGTACGAGAGTAAGGGCAAAAGGCAGCCACTAAATAGTCAGGAAACACTTTGACCCGACCTGACCTCTTTAAGCACTGACATGACCTTCCGAGGACTTGATGGGGCTGTCAACAGGCTAACAATCAAATGGCAAAAATATTGTTTTAATAACTATTCATATATACATATATATTTGTGTGTGTGTATATACATCTATCTATCTATATATATATATATATATATATATATATGTTTATATGTGTTGCTATATCTAAATATAAGTAATAGAGCATATGCAGCTATAAGTTTAAAAAGTGTAGATATATAATCAGCAGCAGCACACTGTGGTTGTCAGTTTCTTCTGCTGCAAGAAACTGACAACCACTATCTACCAGTGATTCTATGTCTACACTCTTCAACTTAGAGCTGTATGTTATACTAGCAGGGCTACAAGGCGTTGTTTGGGGCCATAATAAAACAAAATAAAAGAGGTTAAAAAGTGTAACATCTTTATATTAAAACTACTATCTGTCTACCTATATCAATCCGCTTCTCTATCTTTCTCTCTTTCCCCCAGTTCCTGTTAAGCACACACCCTCTATTTAACCTCAGCCCAGCCCATTCCTCTCTCTTGTTTTAAATTTATCATATTTATATAATAGATAAATACATTGAAAATGGCTGGAAAAAAAACGCCCCCCCCCCCGTCCCAAGAAAGCTGGTTCAGTTGACCTCCAAAGAATAAATATATATTTTTTTTAATAATAAATATTATTCCCCCAGGGCAACGCTGATCAAGAATATACCAACTCTGTGGCTGTTTTTTTTGTAGTTTTGGACACACACACACACACACTCAACCGCCTTTTATATAATAGAAGACTAGCAGGGCTACAGTCAATGTATTATATACTCATCGGAAGAGTCCACTGTGTATCTAAATAGGGATGATGTTTTAACACAGTGAGTTTTAATAAGAAAAAAGAAAACAACAAAATCTTTCTTTTTGTTCAATTTTCTTCTTTTTTTCGATTTTGCTGAGGATTAGGCATATTTAGGATTCTTTTTAGGATTCTAACCGTTTCTTTAAATGCAATTGTTTGGATCTCCTTTGCACTTGGTCCACCGGGTATATTAGCCAGGTTGTTTCTGAAATTGTTTTTTTATGAGCCCATTGGCTCATATGATTATTGAAATGATGGAGATTCCAGTTTCTTTTCATGTTGTACTTGTATGTTATTTTTTAAAATGAGTCATCTTGAGAAAGTCTTGAAATAAAGACGAAATGTTGATGAATATATAAATAATTTTGGTTTTTTCTTTTTCATTTTCCATTTTTCTTTTTCATATGCATATCTATAAGGTCTTAGTTGAGGATTGGAAATCCTGTATCCATGTTAAAGAAGAGTAGAAAGTGGATCTTGTGTTTACTTTTGGCAGTCTCGCAACTCTCACTTCCCTTATTTTGTCCTTTAGTCCTCACATTCCATGATCGATGTTTCTGACAAAGGGGGAAGAATTGCTGTTTTCTGGATCAGAATTTACCCACCTAACTACTGTTGGCTAGTTTTTGACCATGAAGTAGTATTTTTTTAGCTCCTTACATCAAGTGGCTTCATGCCATGTCTGGGTCGATTTCCATAAAAACAAAAATAAAAAAAACCATCAACAATACTATTGACAGACGATAGTAATTAAGGTAGCCATTACTGGAAAAAAAACCCACAATAGGCAAACAATGTATTATTGAAATCTATTAAAATTCAGAAAGAAACGATTTCTGTTTATGTCATGAAATTAGAGTAACAACCATTGAAAGAATAAAGCTTTTATAGCTTGCCTTGTCTGTTTTATGGCATAAACACCCTTTTTAGGTTTATTTAATAGCTGCCACTTCAAATATCTGTTGTAAAGAATTCATTTAACACTGCATTCTATTGCACCATCGAGTGCATAATTGGTGCAATGGATACCAACTAATTTCATAATTGTGAAAAAAGAAAAAGAAAAACATTTTCATTATAAGTTTAACATGATTTGAAAAATGTATACTTTTCTCAATAGTTTTTTTTTTAATTATCATTTTTGTTCGTATATTGTTCCTACCCTCCACCATAAAAGGAGAAAATAATCCTTAGGAGGATGATATAATGATCACAGAACAGATATTACACTACCAATCACACCAGAAAAAAAAAAAAAGGTAATACCTGAGAGGATAGTATCATCACAACAGAACAGATACTACAGGAGGTAATGCTTGGGAAGATGGTCTCATGACAACAGAACAGATATTACACTACCCCCCCCCCCCAAAAAAAAAAGAAAAAAAAAAGAAGTAATGTTTGGGAGGATGGTATGATCACAGAACGGATATTAAACTATCACCCAGGAAAAGGAGGAGGTAATATCTTGAAGAGTGTTATCATGACAAAAGAACATTTACTATACTACCCACCCACCCCAAAACGGAGAAGGCAATGCCTGGGAGGTTGATATCATGACAACAGAACTGATACTACACTACCCTCTCCAATAAAAAAAACCGGAGGAGTGTATGCTTAGAATGATGTCTCATGACAACAGATTATACATACCTCCCTTCTCTACAAAAACAAAAAACGAGGAGGTAATGCCTGGAAGGATGGTATGATGACAACAGACCAAATACTATCCTCATCTCTGAATTGAGGAATTAAAATATAGTACAATAGCACCATTAATAAAAGTAATAGAATAGGATCGACTTCAGACAAAATCTGAGTTAGTTATAGATCTACTCTAAAATATATATGTATCATCTAGATTAGTCGGACTACTATTCTCACCGTGGTTGTTATTTTTACAACGTTTCGGCTGATGTAACCTACGACATTCTTCAGGTGTGTAGCAATATTAGAGACGGGTGTGTAAGAATAGGATGAGTATGGTAAATTTCAACCAAGTGTTAAAAATTAGAGAGAGTGGAATTTTCCATTTAAGATTAGAAGAAGGCTACATGTTATGCTCTGACGTCACTGGCACAGTAAGCGAATGTGGCAATTTTTTTTATGGAAATCGCTCCAGACGAGGCATGAAGCCACTTGAGGTAAGAGGCTAAAAAAATACTATTTCAAGGTAAAAAAACTAGCCAATAATAAGGGTTAGATTGATAGATTCCGACCCAGAAAACAGCAATTCTTTCCCTTTTGTCAGAAACATCGCTCATAGAATGTGAGGACTAAAAGACAAAAAAAATGGAAGTGAGAGTTATGATGCTGCCAAAAGTAAACCCAAGGTCTACTTTGTACTCTCCTTTGGAAAGTGAATCGGGTCTCTTTTGTCTGAACCACCAGAGAGGGCTGTTGGACTTTTGGATATCTGCTTACTCCCCCCATGGGGGAGGTTGTGGGTATTGTGTTATGTATACTTTGAAGAAGGAATAAAACCCAAACAAACTTCTTAAGCATAAGCGGGGTGGCTATTTCATACGAAACTCAGACCGACAGTCTTGGACATTCTGTGCTGGCGGTGGTCTTGTTCTCTGTCAGTCTGAGACATGGTCCTGTGCAGTTCTAGGAGGTCCATCCTCCCAGGCTTTACCTTCTCGGCCTTTGAAAAGGGGTTAGTTTATAGCTAATCGCCTGAGGCGCCCCTACTGGCAAATCTTGTTCGGCCAAAGTGCTCTTCCTCTAGGGCGCTAACTTTTCAAATCCCACTTTCCCACCTTGTGTCAAATCTTCTTGCCATGAGAAGGAGATAAATAAAATCCCAATTGTATTTGTTGATGCTTTTTGTTTAACAACGTTCGTAAAAGTGGTTATTGAAACGACGAAGATAGCGGCAGAGAGACAAGGAGATGCAAACTTAGACTGCCACATCACCACAACAAGTGAATCCCGTCAATTAAGTAGACGAACAGCTGTGGGGATCAAGAAAACCCCAGTAATGGTACAGGTTCATCTATTTGAATTTGGGAATCTTTATGCCAGTTTCGGAAAACCTATATGAAATTTCGAACTGAATACACAGAGGAAGAGTGTTCTCGTTCTGTTAAGGATTTACATTGGATTTTCGTCTTTCTATGCATAAATTACAAACAATCGTTCCTAATCGTTCATTTACTAGAAATTAATTCTTTTGGCCAATTACAACAAATTTCATACTTAAAGTTTGATTAGTTTTATTTTCTGGTTGTTGTTTTACATTAATATCGTGAGATCAGCCTTCGTGTCGAACATCCATAAACAGCGAATAATTCAATAGTTTAACGTTGGAACTAGGAGTTTCTTAGGTTACTCTACTTTCCCGGGCAATGCTGGGATATGGGTCTGCTAGTATATATATATATAAGTCTTATCAAATTAATCAAAATAAACTGATAGAGTAAATCCAAAGCTATCTAAATAAAAATAATGTAGAATATGTATAAACGTATATATAACACATACTAATTATATATAAAAAAATAATAAAATAAATAAATAAATAAATAAAATACATGTATATATATATATTTATTTACTCCTCTGCAGGAGTTAGGCACAAGGCCAGTTTTATCTTACTCCCACAAGTAAGATGTGACCACAGCTTGGGTCGAGTAAGTGGGGTTAAAAGCCAGCGCTCGAGGGGTGAGCACTCTGGCCATTTAAAAATTGCCTGGGCAGCCCCGTCGGCATTCCCCGGTAGGGGCGCCTCAAGCAGTAAGCAATAAACTTACTCCTCCCCAAAGAGGGGAGGCGAAGCCTGGGAGGGTGGACCTCCTAGAACTGCACAGGACAAACCCACAGACAGGTGCAGTATCCATCGGAACAGATACTACACTTACTTCCTAGCGTGTGCCAGATTTTTAATATAAAACTAAAACTAAAAATACATTAGTCACCTAAAAAGTAGTGTAATGGATTCGTCCGAACACTTTAAAATACAGCAACATTTTTGTAAGTAACAGATAAATTTTATTAGACAGACGAACAACACAGGTAAGGAGGACATTTTTTTATTTTTATTTTTTATTTTTTAATAACTAATATAAGTTAGCAAAACATTTATATGGAACAAAACTTAGATTTAGTATACGGAACGTTTATGTATTTTTCTTTTAAGGGAAGTGGGGTCTGATCAACTCTGCTGGGAAGCCATGAAATTAAATACGGTCTTGTTTTTAAATTCCCGAAACAGTTTTTCATGGTAAACAACTGATGATCCCTTAAATAATGTTAAGACTAGTACAAATTCTTAGAAGCAAACTAATATAATAACTGCAATAAAATAAATTGACTTACATGAGTGATTTTCCACTGAACGACTTCGGACTAAAAATTTTTTTTTCTCTTTTTCTTATATAGTTTTAATGGTTGAGAAACTTCCGAGACTATATATATATATATATATATATATATAGATATATATATATATATAATTATTAATTCATGTATACACACATGTATTATAACTAGAAAAACATCCGTCCCAGAATAGGTAACATTAATTCCTTGAACAGTTTTGCACCACTTTTATCTCCCCTTATAACGATTAAAATCAAAATATTATGCTACTAAAACTTATGTCTACAATAGTTATTCCAATTTACATGATTTTGAGTCAAGAAAATGTCTAAAATTCAAGGGGTCTTTAGAAGAAATCGACATTCAGAAAATCTTGCCAAATTGGTGTCTAATGACTATGGATCAAATATCTGAATTTTCAAAGGGACATTTGTTTTATTGATTTGATGAAAATTTAACTGACAAGTATTTCTACAGTAAGAAGACAGAGAATATTGATTGTTTTAAAAGAATTCAATTGCTACAATTTTAAATAAATAAATATAGAAGAGACACATTCGTTATATTTGTTTAAAGAATGTTCCGTTGACAATGACAATTATTTTATGGAAGAAGAGATGGACATTTTTTCTTAATAATATTGGCCCTTAAAGACGTTTATTATTTTGAAAGGAATACTATCAACAGTAAATTATTCAATTCAATACAAATTTATTGGGGAAAAATAGCAAAGAGCAAGAAGCCATCTAAAAGACGAGTTAGGAGATGTGTACAGCTATATAATGTCAGAAAGTTTGTCAAAGAATACTTGAAACTTGGATATTATAGACATTGTGACCACATCTGCCGGAAACACAGAATGCTGCCATTTTTTTTACTATTATCGGACAATGTATGGAGTACTGTTGTCATATTTGGGCTGGTGAATCTGTGTCATTCGAGGGTTCTTGATAAGGTGCAGAAACGTATCTGTAATTTAGTTGTTCTTCTCTGCATCTTCTCTCTCACAGACGTAATGTTGCTAGTCTCAGTCTTTTCTATAAATACTATTATGGCATGTGTTTTTCAGAATTGTCTGATCTATTTCCTGCTTCCTTTGTTCCAGCTCGTTTGACGTGTTGGTCTAGTGGTTTCCATCAATTCGCTATTTTGATACCTCATTGTATTGCTTCCTATTCCAGTAGCTTCTTTCCAAGAACGGCAAGCTTGTGGAACTCTCTTCCTGCTGACTGTTTTCCTCCTACATGTAGCCTTGGTCTTTTTAAGACTAAGGCCAATAGGCACCTCCCGTCTTTGTGATAATCATATTTTATTCTTGTTAGCTCTTTACATGAAGTGGCTTCATGCCTTGTCTGGAGCGATTTCTATTAAAAAAATTCATCTATGGTACATCTTTTGCTGGGTCCCTTGGAGACGACGACTTAGCGTTCGGGTGAAAAGCTCCTCAAAAGCTATATTTAAATTCCAGTTGATGACGTTTTACGCCAGAATTACACCTCCCCGCATCAATACAGATCGATGTAAAAATCACTGTGGAATTTCCACGGGGTCCCCTAGAAGTTATATAATATTTAAAAAGCTTCTGAAAAAGCATGTTCGCAACAAAGTGTTGCGGAAAATAAGCAGCTATTTTTAGTTTTTTTAATCGTTTTATTTCATCAGGGTAACACCAGATGTTGTGTCCGTGACATTTTTTTTTTCTCTCCTGCGCATACAAAAAAACATAGGTGCATGAGTGGCAGGCAAACGCTGGTGTCTCATATTTTAATTTACTGTGAGGCAGAAAAAGAAAACCAAAACGAAAAGGCAGACCAGATAATGCAAGGTCTTTCATCACCATGGCAACCCGCTCGCCCCGCTCCACACCGGACAGTCATTGATAGTTTATTGATTTTAAAGACAGTAGAAAATGTTTTCAGTTAAGTCAACGGTGCGGAACAAAATTTTCTGGTTGGCTTGAAGCAATTGAAGAGAATTAGTAACTGCTGATATTTTAACTGTTTAGCCAACCAACTGTAAAATGTCCACCAGCACCAGATTCCTCACAGAGACAACGAAAGAAGTTCGCATGCAGAATTTGAACTTATTATCTAGTTTCAGAACAAAGTTCACAGTTATAAAGCAGTATAAAAGTAGATACATGTAATATATATATATATATACATGGAAAATGAAAAGATGAGAACCAAAAATATCATTAACGTATTCATCAGCGTTTCGTCTTTATTTCAAGACTTCCTCAGGATAATTGGTCTCAAGAAAATAACGCACAAAGTACAAAATATTTTAAACAGTGGTAGTGGGAGGAGAAAAGCTTAAAAAGAGCGTTTATGAAAAGATAAATTATGAACTACAAATAGATGATAGCAGTTGGAGAAATTGAGTTACCTGTGGAAAGTGTGTGTGTGGGGAAAATGGTAGTGGTCGAAGTTATTAAACCATTAGGGAGGGGGAGTGAGTGTGTGTAATGTAAGCTCAAAAGGGTCGCTTATGAAATAATAAGTTATGGGCTCAAAAAGATGGTAGCGGTTGGAGAAATTAAATTAACTGTGGAATGTGTGTGTGGAGGGCAAAAATTGGTAGCGGTTGGAGTTATTTAAGCCATGAAGGAGGAGGAGGAGGCAACAAGTTTATTGAATTTATAAAGTTTTTATTGAAGCAGGAGAAGGTAGCATAAGTGGATGGTGTAGACGGAAGGGCGTTGTCTCAATATACGCCCAAACTCATTAACCTTTATCCTTGATTGGTATTTGGACTTTAATAAAACCACGGCCCATAAGAACACAAAAAATAAAATCTAAACAATGAATAAAATTCTTAGAATTTGTTTGTTATCATTTGGGATGCATGGCTGATTTGAATAGTTGTACTACTTTTAAAAAATCTTTTGTATTAATTTTTCCAAATTTTTGTATAGAAAAATGAAAGAATGCAATTTTATCTTTGTATAGTGTATTTAATTTCATACTCATATATTAGTTTTGTTGTTGGGATTTTTTTTTAATACATTCACGGTCGCTCAGTTTTATAATGTACCAGCAGGGTTACCCGGTGTTGCCCGGGGCAATAAAGTAACATATTTCTATTAAAACTTCTATCTCGTTACCCCTCTCTATCCGTCTGTCTATCTTTTTCTCGTTTTCCCCTCCCTCTCCCCTCCCCTCTTTCTCCCCCGCCCATTCCTCTCCTTGGACACACACACACACACACGTAAACACAGCCAACTCTCATTTATTTCGATTCCTTGAATAATAAGGGCAGTAACTCCTTGCTTTAAAAAATCAGAGTTACTTCATTTTAGTACATGAAAATGCCTGAAAACTGTCTCCCCTTCTTACAAAATCTGTGCCGGTTTAGGGTCAATGAATAAATAATTTTTTCTGAATTTTAGATATTATTTATTCCTGGCAACACTGATCAAGAATATTACAAGTTTGTGGGTGTTTGTACTGTAGTTATGGAGTTTTAGCCGGACATACACAGACAACTCCCCTTTATATAATAGAATATTTTCGTTTTTCTATATATTACCAAAATAATTACTGGTACTGATATCGATCCTGAACCAGTTTTTGTGAGGTTCGACTCGGAAGCGTTCGGCTGTCCTATGCAAACGCTTGAGTGTTGACAAGCCGAATGGTACCAGACGACAATTTTGATACGGTGCTGCGTCCTGTGAGTGTAAGTTATATTTTCAAGAAATTTTCTAAAAGAAACAATAAAAAAAAACAAGCAAAACATAGCGAAGTTACTGTTATCAAATAATTTTTTTTTTTATTTTGATACGTTGCTGCGTCCTATAATTTTTAGTTATAGTTGCAAGAAATTTTTTAAACCACAAAACAAATAAAACAAGCAAAACAGAGCGAAATTACTGTTATCAAATAAATATTTTTAACCCTAACCCTAACAACAAAAAAAAACAAAACAAGCAAAATATTATTATCATAGGACGCAGCACCGTATCAAAATTGTCGTCTGGTACAAATCGGCTCGTCAACTCTCGGGCGTTTGTATAGGACAGCCGAACGCTTCCGAGTCGAACCTCATCCAAACTGGTTCAGGATCGATATCAGCACCTAATTACTTATAATTACCCAATTACAAACCATGGCTTATGCGATATGCAACCGACATATTTACAGTTTGTACTTTAATTTTCTAGTTGCTGTTTTACATTAATATAGTTGGGTCTGCATTTGCGCCGAACACCCATAAACACCAAATAAATCGTTATACTTTCTTTTATTTATAACTTGCAATTTGAGAACTATAGAAATTTGAAAAAATATTATTAAAAATAGTGGATCAATTAGTTTTTATAAACAAATAGTTTTAATTAAAAAAGACGTACGTTTTTCATTTAAAAAGTGTTTTATTTAAATAAAGAGAACTCAAACAATGTAGCATAGTTTTTCCAAAACGAAAACAAAGTTTTACAAAAAAAAAAATCTGCGAGGTGTGTGCAAGTATTGTTTGTTTACTGTTTACAGGTTACACCGGAAGTCAAAGAAACCGGTGTCGACCCAAATGCGTCCTTTTCGCATTTGCTGGTTCTGGAGTGCCTGAAATCTAATTGATCCAAAATAGTTACATGGAGTTCACAGTTTGGAGCAGGAGTTTCTTAGGTTACTCTATTTTCTCGGTCAACAACGGGACATGGGTCCTGCCAGTATATTATAAAATAATATATATTACATATACATTTTTACAGTATTTATTTAAATAGTGCTCAATACATAAGTAAAGCTTAGTAGTAGTATAAAAATATACTTATGGCAAGTATGCTACACAGAAACGTTCTGTTTCATTCCCGAGGGATATCATCAGACTAATTGAAATACTATAAAACAATAAATACCTATATTCTTTAAAATCGTTAGGCTTTTAGTATCAATGGTATGTTAGAATATATGAAGTGAAGGCGAGTGGATATCCACGACCACCATGCCAAAGCGTTTTTGTAGAGGTCGATGACGTTTGCGACTTCATTTTAAAAGCACTTAAATAAAATGTCTTTCTAAGGAGAAGAAGAGTATTTATTTACCTCCTCTCCAGAAGGTTAGGCACAAGACCAGTTTTATCTTACTCCCACAAGTAAGATGTGACCCAAGGTCGGGTCGGGAATGTGGCGTTTGAAAAGCCAGCGCCCAAGAGGTGAGCACTCTGGCCATTAAAAATTGCCTGGGCAGCCCCGTCGACATTCCCCGGTAGGGGCGCCTCAGGCAGTAAGCAATAAACTTACTTCTCCCCAAAGAGGGGAGGCAAAGCCTGGGAGGGTGGACCTCCTAGAACTGCACAGGACCAACCCATAGACCGGCGTAAATCAAGCCCCGAAGGCCAAGACAATACCAGTTTATGGGGTGTAGTATCCATCGGAACAGATACTACACTTTGATCTTAGCCAAAAGAACGGTATTGTTAGGTAATAACAGAATACCCTTTTGTTTATTGGCCGTACTGGAAAGAGATTAAGGAGATTAAAAACAGACAATAGCAAACTTCACAAAATATACGCACCTTCCATATCAAGTTTCATGTAGGTTGGTGAGTTGGAATCTTTGAACACTGTCTTCAACCTTTGAACACTTAACACTTATCTTGACTTCTTTCTTGTGTGTGTTCGACAAGACCTAACTAAAGTGGATATATTGTCTACCCATACATAATATATCAATTTTCCAATCATAACATTACTACTTAGTGAGTAAGCAAACTCTGGCCGTAGCCTCTGGCTACTGGCATCTCGGCAAACAATACACGTCAAAGTCATGGACTTTTAAATATAGTGATAGCTTGTCAATCTTACAAACTCACTCATCAGTTCACATACAGACAAAACACTTTCTTCGCCTAGACCCTTGAATACTTCTTAACTCTTTTCTTCTCAACTTTTACTTTTGGTTGTTCAAACGTAAATAAAGTTGATATGTTATGTATGGATAGACTTTGTCATTACTGGTGCTACCAGATCAGGCTGTCTGAAAATAGCGTCTTCCTGACTTAAAATGCACCAAACATTGATGTTATTGGTTTTTCCTTTCCCTTTGCAAAACTCAATCATGTTCTGCAAGCTAAAAACAAAAACAACAATTTTCCTCTACAAAACAACGAAACCAAACCAAACACGATGAATAAATATTTTAAGACATAAAGAACTTGAAGCATAAACACTTTTACCAAAATTACTGGATGCTGCATTAAATAACCCGAAGAGGGTTGATATGCCGTAAAACAAAGCAACCAAACCAAACACCATGAATAAATACATGAAGATATAAAGAACTTGAAGCATAAAACTTTGTACCAAAATGACCAGATTCGGCATTAAATAGCCTGAAAACGGTTAATATGCCGTAAAACAAAACAACCAAATCAAGCACCATGAATAACTATTTGAAGATATGAATAACTTAAAGCAAAAACAACTTTTACCAAAATGACTGGATTCGGCGTTAAATAACCTGAAAATGGTTGATATGCCATAAAACAAAACAATCAAACTTTACATATGAACGCTTTACTCTTTGCAAACAAACTTTGTCACAAAATACCAATGGATAACTCTTAAACTCTCAATTCTCTTCATTTCATGTTTTCATTTTATTTTTTTTATACTTTACTACTGAATCCCCACTCCCCAAGGTTAAAAGCCACTCGAGGATAAGAGTGAATGAGATAGTCTTACAGTTGAATGATGATAAATATTATTGTTGAATATCCAGGCCGGTTCTACTGAAAAGGTCATTTGACTTGGCACAGACACACACTTGGCCGGAAGAAAACAACATAACATGATCGATTGTCAAAAATAAAATAATCTTTGATTGGATTCATCTTCTAAACGTTAGCAGAAGGAAACACTGTCACTAAATAAAACACTCTGCTGGCATGGCTACATTGACAGGGTATGCGTTTGCAGACGGGTAGAGGTGTCACAAATTGTTATATAATTTTTCTGCTAATGAGTAATCACTTATTTCAGCTAAAAGCCACTCGAGGATAAGAGTTAATGAGATTGATAGATTGGCAGTTGAATGATGATGAATATTATGAGAGAAGGAATTAAAATTTGATGGTTTAAATCAAGAGTCCCTCTTTTTGGGGAACTGGATTTTCCTCCACATTAAAAACCGACCTTGTGTCTAACCCTGCCTTCATGGAGAGGTAAGTAAATAGTGACTTATAAGAACTAGATCTATGGCTAAAACGTTGCAAAAAGAAAAACGCTCACGACAAGTATAGTAGTCTGGATAATACAAATAACACAAGATTTTTTTTTTCATTTCCAAATCTGAACAAAATCTGTAGAACCTAGGAGTATAGCATAGTTCTGTACCGAGTCTCTTGCTTTTCATGCGTGTCTTAGAAGCATTGCCCAGGGAGTTTTCTATGGTTTGTCCATCCAGACAAGATTCTGTATGCTGCTGATTCAGTACTTAAGTGCCTGTAAAAAGATGAAAGACCCCCTAGTAAAGTTAAAGACTTTGAGGAATGCTATGGAAAGTAAAGGTCTGAGAATGAATGTTACCAAGACCAAGTTTATGATTAGTGGTTATAGTGCTGGAAAGCTCCCAAAAAGAGAAAAGTTCCCCTGCTCATTTTGTGGAAAGGGAGCCGGATGCAATTCAATATTTTGTGGTACCTGTGAGCATTGGGTACACAAGAAATGCAGTGTTATTAATGATAGGTTGAGAGAGATAACCAGTTTGTGTGCAAGAAGTGTAAGACAATGGAGATGGATTAGAACACATACCTGGACAGGGTACATCTAGATGGCAAAGCTATTAAGATTGTCCAGAAATGTTGTTACCTTGGTGATACCATTGGAGCACAGGATGGTGCAGGTGCTAGTGTGATTGAAAGAATTAGGAGTGGATGGAGTAAGTTCAGGGAACTTCTGCCATTACTAACCAGCAGAGCATTACTACTGTCGACCAAGGGGAAAGTCTATCAGGCATGTGTATGCAGTGTGATGTATGGAAATGAAACCTGGCTTGCAAGTGTTGTGGATATGAATTGCATTAAGAGAAATGATATAAGAATGATACAATGGATGTGCCAGTGATAGGTTAGTTTGGAAGTCAATTTCTAAAAGCCGTTCAATGCATGCCAGCATGTAAAATGGCGTTAAACTGATGATGATGATGATGATGATGATGATGATGATGATGATGATGATGAAAAAGTTAACATAAAATTGCTTTCAGTTGAATGATAAAGTCACAAACTTTTAGCGTTCTCGATGTCTATCTAGTAGACAACCAGTTACCTGAAGGATCACGGATCGTCAAGATGAATGATCTCCCCCCCCCCTCTCTCTCTCATTTGATGGGTGACATCATTATTTTGTGATGTCATCCACTGTGCATGGTTATCCTTATCTCTGCTTTAATGGATGTTGTCATATTTTAATGACGTCATCCTTTATGACGTTGACCTTTAAGACATCATCACTGCTACAAACATACAATAGCATGATGATGATGATGATGATGAAGATTGTAGAATCAAATGTTACTTTTATTCACCCAAACAGGTCATATTCTCACTGAGACTTAAGGGGCTACTGTGAATTAGGGATCAGATATATAGGGGACATCCTAGGTGGGGAGTTGTGCAGCAAGATGAAAGAAACTATTAGAGTAGAAGGCTTACCCGCAACTGGGGAAATCTACAATGAAGGGATGGGATTTACACTTACATGCATAAAGTGCTCCCATAATTGATATGTAAAAGAATTTTCCTAATAGACTAGCAGTCAATCAGAACTCAGGAATCTTCTTCTTCTTCCTCATTCGATTTATTTTTGAACAGGCCTTTGATTAGTCCTCTGTTAGTCTTGATCAAAGTCTTCCACTCCAAGCTCGGCGGCCGCGAGGATCTAAGTTGGTAATCCCCAGGGCTGCATGGTCACATTTACACAGCTCATCCCAAGAAAGCTTCGGTCTTCCAGCCTACCGACTTGATGCGATGGACATATTTTTGACCGAGAGATCCAGCTGGAGCTTCGCTCAACATGGCCAAACCATCTCATCCTACCCAGCTTAAAGGCATCAGTTATTTCCAGTATACCAAGCCTAGAGAGAAGAGTCTCGAAGAGAGTGTCGTCTTCTGGTTTGACATGACAGATCCATCTAATCATGGCTCTTTTGTTACGCTGCAGTCTCTTGAGAGTGCTCGCCGATGCAGCCCATGTTTCAGAGCCATAAAGCATAACACTCCTCATCCAGCTGGTGTACATCTGTCCTCTAGTTGTGATCGCCAGATGCTTATTTGTCAAGATGGCCAGGAGTTCTCTAAAGCCTTTCAAGGCAGACTTGCATTGAACAATAGCAGCAGTCTCACAACCACCATCGGCTGAAAGGAAGTCACCCAAGTAGCAGAACTCAGCTACAGCTTCCAGTTTGCTATCCCGAACCGTGATCTCTTTCACTGGCCTGCCGTCGATTGGTCTAGCTGTGCCTATACAGTGAGGACACCTGTATTGCTGATCCGATCGGAGTAGGCAGCTGATTTCACTGCATCTCTTGTGGACCCAGTAAGAACAGATGGGGCAAAAGATGGAGTTCTCCCTGTATCATTCAGGCAGACCGCGCAAAGGAACTTTCCTTATCTTTTCATGGAATTGCTTATCTGAGCATAATGGAATATTCCAGGCTTTTTATAAACCAGCCTTTTAGGGTTCTTTCCAGTTTATTTGTTTGTCACTCATCTGGTCAGACAGTTGACTACCAAATCGAATAATGATGATTATGATAAATGACTCATTCTCTCGTTGAAATCATTTATTTTCCTGTTTGTGTGATGGCAATAACCTTTGAACAAGAATACCTGCACACAAAACTTGCTTATAAATAAATTATAAATACCAGTAAACACTAAAAAAAAAATCTTGCGATAGTCCTTATTTTGACCACAAGGCAACACCTGCATAAACAAATAACGTACGGTACAATGTCCTCTCAGTTTCAGAGATGAATTGTCTATCTCAAATGTTATCTAATTCACTGGGGTTTTTTTTTCGAATGGAAAGTGCTCGAGACAAGGCATGAAGCCACTTGACATAAGGAGCTAATCATAATAATAAAAAGGGGAGAGGAAGGTAGAATCACTTCAAGATAAACAAAGCATGAAAGAGGCCCCACCACTAGAGTGTTCAATCCCCTGTACTCAAAACAGGATAGCCAAAAAGTAAGCCCTTTAAGAGCCAATAGGGAAGGAAGGGGTTACAAGGCTGGCTGACAAGAAAAGTCTACCCCCTAACCGTCCCTGCTAAAAAGACGAAATTTGTTAATGGCCTAAACTACTTTCGATAGAACAAACAATTCAAGCAGTTTTATTTCTTCATGCTTTTCTGCTTCATTTAATTTACTATACTATACCAGACGTACCTGTGACCCGTTGGGTCACAACCATTCCAACTATTCATTCTACTTTGATTTCATTTGAAAAATTCATAAACTATGACATTGTATTATTGGATTATTTGGACTACTGTTCTCATCTTGGATGTTATTCTTACAACGTTCCGGCCGATGTAACTTCCGACCTCCTTCAGATGTGTTTTGTCAAACTCGGGAATCTTTATGTCGAACTTGAGGAATCTGTATGGAATTTCGAACTGAACCCTTTTTGGGAATAGATTGTTCTCGTCCCATTAGACTTAAGTGATTTTTTATCATTTTCTTACTTAGTATAATATATAAAAATAGAATATAAGAAAAATTACTTATGACGTCTGATGGCTTATGGAACAAGAACAATCTACTCTGGTGGATTAAATAAAGGCTTCAGTTCAAAATTCCGTACAAATCTCAGATTTCGACGTAAAGATTCCTGAATTCGACAAGACGCACCTTCAATGGTCCAGACGATTTAAGCAGTTTTATTATTTCAGGCTATCTGGTTCATTTTACTTATTATATTATACCTGACGTACCCGTGACTCGTTGGGTAACAACCACTACTACCATTATTTATTTTACTTTGGCAAATTTATTCGCTGTAAAAATCTTCCATAACAAATCAGTCACAAGGTCAATATATTTGGGGTGAGAGGGGGGTGTGGTGCTAGTCTATAATCTACTCTTAAACTAAACACTTTCAGCACAATACCAAATTTGCTCTATGGCAGGAGCGGGCAACCTCCGGCCTGCGAAGACTTAGCGCCCGGCCCGCCAGCCTGCTATGTTTTATTATTGCAATCCAGCCCGCGGCCCTCCCAGTAAAACTCATATCATTTTGTGACATAGACGTAAAAGTAGGTTTGAATTAAGATTTACAGTGGGATAAAAATGTATAAATATCAGCAAGCGATGATGTATGTATATTTCATTTTTCTTTAACTATTAATTTCAAATCCTTGGCCTGAGATAAAAATAGAAAAAGTGAAAGAGAGAAGCAAAGAGGAAACGAGAGACGAGGAAAGGGCATAAAACAGAACTTATGTGAGGTGTGTCAAAACGAACGCTGGATCAACTTGCTACTTCCTCGTCATCATTTTTATGGTTCCAAAATGGCTCTTCGTCGGCGCCTTTTATAACATCACATACAGAAGTCTCTTGAGAAAAAATATCAGACTTGTAGAGTGTTCAATGCAATTTTTGTACAATTTATTCATATAAACAAAATATAGTAATTCTGAGATTTCGTTTTTCACTCCGGCCCGCGATCTCCTTCCAAAAGTCTCATCTGGCCCTCACTCTGAAAAGGTTGCCCGACCCTGCTCTATGGGCTTAACTACTTAAAATATCCCTAATATTTTGAATTAATTTTATTTACAAGAGAATATGTACAAATGTGAACATGAGGAGTTGGAGGACTTAAAAAAAACATCCCGTCTCACAAAGAAAGACAAAGTGACCAAATAAAGTTGGTAAGGTCCTCCCAACACTGACTAATGATAGACCTTCTACTGTTGCCTAGTTTGTTTAGAACCGAAAACAAGCAGATCGATCTCTAAGCGGTAGTGGGGTTTAAGTGATAAAAGAAGAAAAAGAAGGTTGGAGTTAGAGTGGATAGTGACCTTCTAAGATATAGACAATTTGGGAGAAATCGGGTGCAAAATAAATGTGGGGAGATCCGAAAATAACTCCAATACCATATGTAACTTTTGACCTTCATCCAGTGCATCTTTCCGAAGTTAGGAATCTGTATGTTGGACTCGGGATTTAATACCATGGACACATGCCATAATGATCATGGAGGTCGATTAACAATCAGTTCTTCGTGACAGTCTTCTGGAGGTTGAAGGTTTGATCCTTACTACAGGTGATAATAACTAAGAGCCTTGATCAGAGAGAGAACAATCAAATTTGATGGTCATTGCTGGAGGGCTAAGGATCAAATCATCAGCCACCTTCTTTTGTGGATTCCAAAACAGGAATGTAGTTCAGTGGGGCGACTGCACAGAACTTATGTCAAGCAACTAAAAGAGAACTCACAATGCACCTATAAAGACCTACCTAGTGTGATGGAGGATAGAGCGAGATGGCACGAGAGAGAGAGAGAGAGAGAGAGTCAGGAAGATCCATGACACTCCCACAATTAGACGATGATTATAACAGATTAATTTCTTTTGTGGGCATAAATAAATAAATAGGCTGTCATTCGATCTTTGAAACACTAGAATGCGGTGGCTGAGGGTCAATCGTGCCAAGGAAACAAAACACTTGATCACTGCTTCATGTTACTGTATATTAGTTTTGGGGTACTAAATTCCTAACAGCGACTTAAAACTTCATTTGGTGCGAGTATGTGCTATTGTGTATCCTTTTCTTAATCAAGGCGATTGGAATCCATTCTCTTTGGTAGATTCTCAACAGAAGTTATACTCTCTAATCGGTGTCGGAGCACAAAACCAGTGAATAATTCTATGTTTTTTTTTATAGAAAAAAACAAATTAAACAATCCCAAAAGGGCAGTTGAAACGCTCTTTAACCTTGGTAGGCAATCTCCTAGATATGGGGTCTAGATAAAAATACTGGTCCCCATCATTTCACTTGGTTGGTGTCAGGAGAGGTATCCGGCCTATAAAAATTGTGCCTGACGTAGTTATGATTTAACTTCGAAATTAAATTTGTCGAAATTCAGGCTGTGCAGTTTGAAGGTTGGTAGTTTGCAAGGAATGGTCAGGAGAGATTAAGTTTCTTGAAAGAAGACGTACTGTCAGAATTGTTGTGGAAAGGAATGCAAGGCATTAGCTGTTTTTGATTAGAAATAAAAAAGGAACATAGTATGCTAGTATTTTTATTGCAGATAAGCGGGAAGATAAACTGATTGAGGTTAATTGTGTAAATGATAGAATCATATTGTTGAAGTTGATGAGAAAATTTTCACAGCAATATCATGCCAAAAGCTGTCAAATTTATCCTAAACACCTCGTATATATGTATGATATAATTAATCCATGTATGGTTTTGTTGTTATTCAAAGTTTGTTTTCCGGCTAAAAATGATGAATTTCTTCACATTCAAAAAATAAAAAATATATAGGTGTTATTATGATATTAATATTTCGGACAGTCCTCTTCCCTTTATCAAAAAATATTTTTCTTAATAAAAACAAATAGACGACTTTTATAAAGAACTGCACATCTGGTAGTTTTCTTTTTGTGTGGTGACTTTTTTCCTTTTCATTTAATTGTCTTTCTTTAATTATAAACAACACATAAATTAACGGTCTTTTTATAATGTTCTCTGGTTTTCATGTGTCCGAAGAATATTCGCTTGAATTTCAAAGAGAATTTTCTTTATATATATATATATATATATATATATATATATATACAGTACTTCAACGTGTGTTATAACAGTTTCTCTAACATGCGTCTCTTATGTTTTTATTTCTGTTTAATGTAAAGAGTTAAAAACGCGATCTCTCACAATGTCAAAAAATTTTTTTTTTAAATAAAATATATATCTTCATTTTCTTTTTCTTCCTCTAACATATACAGTTATCTGTTCAAATTTTCAAAGTTCGACCTAAATAGCATTTAAGCTCACAAATCAAATTTTGCATCTGACAAGCCAATTTACATTTATTATTGTTGTACCATGTTATTGGAAATATAATAACACACTTTGTTACAATTTATTTCAAAACATTACTTTGTCTGGTTCAGACTACTAGTAATATGAAACAATTTTAAATAATCGCCTGACTCAAATAATGTAAATGGAACTATCTTATATTTTTAATTGAAGAATATTAGGGGAGTTATCTACCTTATAACTAAAATTTCTTTTTTTCTGTATTAGTGAAAACAAATAAAAATGAAAAACACATTACTCAATCTCACATTATGCCAGGTAGGTACAGCCAGTATGTATTAAAAATGTAAAAATCAGAGTTCAGACCTTGTGATCGGAGTTAGCTTCCTGCACTGAAGATTGCGTAAGCATGAAACATCGATGTCTGTAGGTAATAAATAATTAATATCTATTTATAAAATATTATTATATAGTCCCCTAAGGCTGGGCACTCTGAGTGAATTTAATAACAAGTAGTACTACTAGCTTCATTATCAGATCAAACACGATTTGTTGTTGTTGATCACTCTTCGCCGCTTGCTGTAAATACTCGCCGACTTGGCACTTACAAAGTTAAATTCCTCCTAACTTCCAAGCTAATTTGTGGTGGCCAACGGGTAGGTCTCTTGACTGCAAATACGTGGCGATTAGTGATCGGAGTTCGCGCTCGCCGACTGTCGGGAATTAGCTTCCTGCACTGAAGATTGCATAAGCAGGAAATATCGATGTCTGTAGGTAATAAATTATTAATATTCATTTATGAAATATTATATATATATATATATATATATTAGTCGGCTCATACACGTTCTAAGTCTTCAATATGCAGATTTAGTTAGTATCCCTAGGATTTAACCCCCTAGGAAGCCGTATATTAGTGTTAGGTTAATACCGCTGTCACACGGAATATAAGATATGGGAATGCTTCGGTATTGTTAGCAGTGGATGACGTTTATTGTAGATGACCTATAGAAATAGCTTCTTTTTTTTAATTTTTGGTTGTCATTGTATTATTAATGTTGAATACATATATCAGGCTATGAAATCTCACTAGAATTACTGGATATTTTATCACTCATAAATGCGTACACATAAATTTTGTTTGATATTGTTGTGCTGGATAGAGACATGGTTCACTTATCTATGGTTGAAGCATTCATCTGAATAGAGGGAGTTACCTCCCTTTTATTATCGTACCTTATATGGTTAGGACGTCTAAATATTATTTTATTTATAAAATTTATTTATTATTATTTTATCAATAAAATTTATAAATAAAATAATATTTAGACGTGCCCACATATAGGGTACGACGATGTAAGGGTTGTTCGGGATATAATGGCTTATTTCTTATTCACTTTTTGCCACCTAACATATACGTTTGTATAATTATAAAAAAAAAGAAAAGAAAAAGAAAAAAAGAAACTATAAAAAGAAGTATATAAAAAGAAATGGCTCAAATTTAAAAAAATAAAGGTATGTTCCCAGGCAATACCGGCTGTTTTAGTAGAGTTAAGGATAAGAAATACTCTGTAATCTACAACCGAGAGTAGAATATAAGACTCCTTTCCCAACAATAAGCTGGCAAAAATTTGAGCTGTATCTAGTATTAAGGGTGGGATGTAATGGGTGAAAATTTCAGATTCATGCGAGTAGTATTTTTTTGTGTTCATTTATACATAAATAATACTAAACAATCAAACATTTTGAAAATTTTGCAAAATTCAGAAGGTGTAGGCCAAAAACAGCCGTTAGGGCTCCACGGGACTCAAAATCCATCATTTTTCGGTGAAAAAGTGGTTTCATGCGACATTGTAGGTCCTAAAACATCCTCAAAAGCTATGAATGGATATAGATGGTTAAATCTGATATAATACTTTAATTTAGGACCATTTTCAGGTTGTGAAAGGGTTTTCATGAATATAAAATAGCCAAGAACTAGTGGCCTGCACCTTCTGAATTTTGCAAAATTTTCAAAATGTTTGATTGTTTAGTGTTATTTATGTATAAATGAACACAAAAAAATACTACTCGCATGAATCTGAAATTTTCACCCATTACGTCCCACCCCTACTACTATGAGTTACATGAAAACTCAAGGTAACTAATCCAGTTACCTGGAAATTGGTATCAACTTACTAAGCTTCACTGAAAAAAAAAAAGGAAAAAGGCAAACAAAAGCTCTTAAGATGTGTGACATCTGATACCAGCAAAATACTATTGAACTTTTGTTATGTGAGCTAACCTAAAAATCGAACTGGATATTTAATTAAAGAGCACGTAATTGCCACCAATGTCAATTTCATTTATTTATTTTTCAGTGAAATCTTGAAAGTACTAGGATTTATTTATCCCACTCCCCAGGATACAGAAAAGATGCAGTGTAGTATTAGAACAGATACTACACTTTTAATTATTTATTTGCATAAAATATAACAAAATTTACATTTAAAACAAATTAGGCACAAGGCCATCAAAAGTGTGAGGATAATAGGTGTTGTTGGTCATGCTTGGTCTAGTGATAAAAATGTCTATCCTACTCTTAACTAGAATCATCTCAGTCACCACAATACCACATTTACTCTAGGGGCTGTCCTACTTAAGATATCCCCAAATTGATTGGAAATTTTATTGTTCATAAAAATATATATATATATATACAAAGATTTCATTAGAATTGTGGGGAAAGAACATAAAAAAAAGCGAAGATAATCTTTGTTGTTTCGTAGTCTGTACTGCGTGAGTTTTCCAATCATTATTATTATTTTTCTTTTTTATTAAAGAGTTACCACTTATCAAGGCCGAAAGGTCACTCGAGGATAAGTGTTAATGATTGTCAAGTGGACGGTGAGACAACACCGTGATGATTGGTAATTATGGAAGTTTGGCAAGATTTGATTATTTAGGAGGAAGGCTTAACAAGAATTTGTTTACATTGGACTTAAAAACGACAAGCTGGGAAGCAGACCCACCATATTGAGTACAACAGACGAGTATTTCTAGGAAAGAAACTTTGCTCATGGAAGTTTCGTTTACTTTTCGGCACAGATAGGGAGAAACGGAAATTGTTGGCAGTGGTTGTAGCTAGACGAGTTTTTGTTGTGAATGTTTTACAGATGGGGGACCATAGATTGAAGCTCAGCCGAGCAATTATATGCAGTATATGAGATTATCTGTGTGTTTGCAGATCTTCGTAGATCTTTGTACACAAGTTGCAAGATATATATCATCCTATTCACCATTAGGCAAAGAAAAAATGTATAGTTTGGTGCATTTAAGTTTTAGCTTAGTGTAAACGTTACCAACCTCAACTTTGGAACTTTCTTTCTTTCTAACACCCCTACTACAATTTTATGTATATCTACTTGACTCTGTTCAATAAAATGCTTCTTGAGAAAGTTTTGTATATGAAATGAAATATTCAAATCAAAATCAGCATGAACCCGTATTATTATTTTTTGTTCTATGTAGTTTATCTTATTGCCCTTATTCCTTTTATACTTATACATACATAGATATAATAGATATATAGTTTGTACGGTTTGACTTTTCTAATCATTGCATGCATTATATAAGATAATCTGTATGTTTGTAGATCTGTGTGTGTCTTTGTACACAGGCTGCAAGATAAATACTCATCATTAAGCAAAGAAAAACATGTCTACTAGAGATTTTCTGGTACTGGAACAGCTTTTGATACGGACAAAAACAGAACTGTTTTTTAAAACTCTCACCATAAACTAACTCTAAGCTCACCCTCACTTAGTTGGTTTTTGTCCGGTTCAAAAGCTGTACCAGTAGCGATTTTCTATCAAAATGAATATTGAGATTTTCATTTTGCACTACCAAGCTTATCTTTAGAGCTTTACATGACTAAAATTATAATTCAACAGTTAATCCCCTTCTGAAAGTACCTCCCTGCACGACACATATCACGCAACAAGCCTTTTGGATAATCTTTGTTTAATTTGCAATTTTTTTTATCTCTTCTATTTTTTATCTTCTTCATATTTCAGTTTAGAACATGTACACGATATATATTTTTTTGTATTAATTTGAAAGTTGAAATAAAATTATGTAGTCACTTAATGATAGACCCTGTAGTGTCCTAACTTTCTAAAGAGTAAATATTTTTTATGTCTTAAGTCTTAGATTATTTTTAAAACAATGTGAGAATTTGAATTCTTTTGATGATAGTGCCAATTAAATTAGTCTGAAAACATTGTTTGATCCGAGACAACGGTAAATTATAGGGTTGGGACGATTAATCAGAATAAGAAAAATCGGAACTTTTGTGGGTATCGGAATCGGAATCGGAAAAATTGACGCCTATTTTCCGATGACAAACACGATTCTTTTAATTGTTTTTTTTTTTTGTTTAAAACTTAATTTTTTATTGCTGGTACAAATGATAAATATTTATTGATTTTAAACTACCAGTAAAACTAAAATCTATTGACCCCCACCCCCCCCACACCCACAAGTGTATTTTTATGTTTGCAAAAATATATACACATATTACATGGGTTTTTATGGTAACAACTCTATAGCTAAATATCTAGAGATTTTAAAAGAATCAGATTTGGAATCGGGAATTTAGAACGGAATCAGTAATTGTATCAGAATCAGGAAAAATATTGGAATCGTCCCATCACTAGTAAATCGATCAAATTAGACTATTGAAAAATTCAATCATTTTCAATAAAATATTTATTTACCAACATAATCTATCAAATAAGGATGGTGTCATATTTTTAGTTTTTGAGATATACCCCCCTCCGATTTCTAGGCAAACACACTTTCCGAATCGAGTGGAGATTTCTTTTTGAAAAAGAGGTATTCCCTAAAAATGTTAAGTATGACACTATAGCATATCATCTTGATTCGATACATTACGTTGGTAAATAAATATTTAATTGGAAATCATTGAATTCTTAAATATCATCATGTGATCTATTTATCATTGTCTCTTTTCGATCGAAATTGCATCAGCACAGACTTCAAAAAACAAATGTAACTTCTTACACAATACACACAATGCTTCAATAAAACTACAAAATTCTTCTATAAAAAGAAAATGGGAAGCAAAAATCGTTTTTATAGAGAAGCAAAATGTCGTAGAATTCTTATTACCTTTTTTGTTTTTGTTCTCTTGTCACCGGCAAAAACTAAGAGTACATCAAAGTATAGGCTTAATCCATTCGTAGCTGACAAGAATTTGTGTTTACAACGACTAAAACCAAACAAAACTTAGCTTAGCAGCTGTGCTTCGGATTTAAAAGCTCATCCTTAACAATTAATTATTTTTAGAAACCGAACAAAGGGCAGAGAGCAGATCTGGTTCAACTGGAGAAAAATTCAAACGAAACTAAGCAAAGCCAGCAGAGATTTCATCTCGACATAAAAATAGATAACCAAGTAACAGACACACACACACACACGCGCATTAATGTTATGTGAATACTATTTTACTTAAACTATTATCTAGTTAATTACAACTATTAAAATCAATTTCATTTATTATTATTTAAAAAAAATTTTTTTACAAGCAGGAAGATCCGCCCGTTGCTCTAGATTGAATGAAGATAACTATGACGTTTTTTTTCACTATGCTCATAACACAATAAGCTTCCTTCATATGCACGCTTGAACTTGAGTTGAGCACGGTTCTGAAGAAGAAAAGAGTTCCCGAAATATTATATCATACAGAGTTTCCACCAGACCATCTTGATACAGGTATTACATAACATTGTAACATAGTGTAGATAAACAGATATATGTGTGTTTGTGAAAAAAATAAAAAATAAATATATATATATATGTATGTATACATTGTATTAAGGGTGAAACTATTTAATTTGTTCCACCATTATGTCTTATTTGCTCCAACTTGTGTCTATCCGTCACACTTCTGCATTGTATTGCCTTCTAAGTATCACATTTCTATATACTAATAAACAATGCTTCAAACAAACTACATAAACCTCTTATAACTTTCTTTGTTTTTTTCTTCTGTTCCCCTTCTCTCGTTTCGCCCCCTAATATAGTTGAAAGAAGCTGAAATGTTTGAAAAGTCTGAGTTAATGTCATATACATATGGTTTAAATTTCATTAAAATCGAATATATGTATTTGAGGTTTTAAGGGGTTCTGTTCCCATGGGTCACTTAGAGATGGGGGCACGTAGATATTCGGTACACAGAGGGTAACAAAGAAATTCGGGACCACTTCCATTGTCTTCCCCAGAAAATGTTATACATATAATTTAAATTTGATAAAAATAGGATATATTGTGAATTTTAAGGGGGTTATGTCCTCATAGCCCCTTTAGGATGCGCTTAGAGATTCTGGAATACTTGCACATAAGAATACACTTTTAGATTTTATGTAGATTCTCTAACCTTTCTATAGGCAACACACAAACACACAGACATTGAGTTTTATATATAGAGATATATCTAAATAAATAAACCGGATATACATATTTGAAGTTTTAAGGGGGGGGGGTCCATGTCTCCATGGGTCATTTAGAGGTGGGGGGCACGTAGATATTTGGCACAAAGAGGGTAACATAGAGATTCAGGACAAATTCCATTGTCCTCCCCGGAGAATTTTATACATATGATATAAATTTCATAAAAATAGGATATATTTGGAGTTTGAAGTGGGTTAAGCCTTCATAACCCCCTTCAAGGTGCATTTAGAGGTTCAAGAAAATTTCTATTGTCTTCCCCGGTCAATTTTACATAAGAATACACTTTTAGATTTCATGCAGATTCTCTAAACTTTTTTCTTCAGGAATCACAAACATCAAATACACACAGATATTGAGTTTTATATATATATAATTATAATTATATATATAATTATTAATGCTGCTACTACTATTTAAGCGACTAATATTATTAGTATTATTAATAGAAAAGGGGTTATACTCTTAGGCTAAACTGTTTTCACAAAAATACACTAATTAATATATCAATTATTTGTAAGCACATTGTCTAGAAATAAATGCTGCACTTTTATTTCACTAACTGCTTTTTCATGAATCAAACTAATTATATTAAATTGATATGAACTAAGGTACAATAATACTTGTTATTATTATTATTATTATTATTATTATTATTATTATTGTTATTATTATTATTATTATTGTTATTATTATGCCAGTACATAAAAGACTTAGTATATGAACTGCCACAGAACATAATAAACTATTTAAAAAGAAAATCAGATTTCCCCTTTCATGCAAGTCTACTTAAAAGTAATTGGAACCGACATTTGCAGTTCTGAACATTAACCGAAAAATTAGCATTAGCTCTTAACTAGAGGTCGTCATAAACTCTTTTGTTGTTTCTGTATTATTGGGGCAGATGACATTTTCAGCTCTCATTTAGAAGAGTCTGTTGAAAGGGGAGATAATTCAGACTGCTTTTTTTGTTGTAACCATAACCCATAAGGAAAATCCAGAGAATTAGTAAGAAAATAAATTTGTAAAAGAGTATGCAGTTTATGGACCGGACTAGGAATAATAACGTTATGATTTAGAAAGCCATTCTTAACATGGGGAGGTGATTAACTATCCTGTTTATTAAATTGTTAGGTGAAAGTACACAATAGTTAGTCACCCCCTCCGATCCCCATGTTAAGAATGGCTTTCTAAATTATAACGTTATTATTTCAGCCCGGTCTGTAAAGTGCATAAGTACCCTTTTTTTAAATTTATTTTCTTACTAATTCTCTGGATTTTTCTCATGGGTTATGGTTACAACAAAAAAAAAACAGTTTGAATTATCTCCCCTTTCAACAAACTCTTTCGAATTAGAGATGAAAATGTCATCTGCCCCAATAATACAGAAGCACCACTATTTTAATAGGTATTACAGACCAGCTCTAGTTAAGAATGCAGAAATGAGTAAATATAGTTAAATTCCCTTCAATTTCAACCTAAAGTATCTCATTTATTTTGATAAAATGTACAATTCTTTTTCTTGTGTCATTTTTTCTTTTTTTTTTTTAATTTTCAAGCTACTACAAGTAAGGTTATTATTTTTGGTAACGGCCGATTTATATTTTAATATTGAGCTTTTTCAAATTTGGTGTGCACAATATTGTGTATTTCTATGCATATGTATGTCACGATTTGCATTCGTGACCAAAGATATTTTATATTTTTGGCCCTTTTTGTAACTCCGTCAGTCTAGCTAACGATGCTTTGTTGGCTAGAAGAGTTGTCTGTCGAATGGAATATGATGAAAAAAAAACACGAAACACAATGTACAGTGAAGGAAACACAAAGATATATAAAACTTTAAAAAGTTTTATTTCAGAAATTTGGTCTTCGAAGGATAGAAGATAGACGTATTATTGTTTAAACAAAATGTAATGCAATGCATGGCAACATGAAATGGAAAAAAGTTTATGTCTTAATGTGTGAATGTGTATGCAGAAAGATGATAGAGGTTTCTTTACAGGGGATATGTCGATATCCCATTTGTCCTTATTAAATACTACATTAGTAGACAGAAAAGGATGATTCCGTATTCAAATCTGGTTAGCAAGCATATCCGAGTCTTCCTAAGAGACGTCTCACACTGAGGCGAACACTTCAAAATATTTTCTGTAGCTGCTTTCTTATTAAGAGTTTTTAAATTTCCGGCATGTGGTTTTGGCCAACACCCGGTATCCGCTGCGTGAGGGATGAAAAGTGAAAGAAAGAGACAAGCACGCCGTGGTCACTGTTGTTCACGCATGTCTTCCTCCTCTCTTAGTAGTTGTGTTGTGGGCAAGGTTTGTTTGCTTACGTTCTCCCTCTCTCCCAGCAGTCAAGAGAGAGTAAGGCCTGCTCATGTACACTTTCCCTAAGTATTCGCCAAATGGAACTGCATCATACGATCTCAATTATAACAGAAGATAGTCCAATCTTAAGAGAAAAGGGCCATTCGTCAATATGGTTTGCTTAATATAGGGTTTTAGGTTGTCTTTCACACAAAACACAAGCAAAAGGTTTTAATGAATAACATTTTTTGCCCTATTATCCAAAAGTGTATGGTCAAATTTAATGCTACCAACACAAAGGTCCTTTTCCTTTAAGGATTATAAGAAACCACCAATTGTCATGACCGAAAGCACCTGAGAAACCAACGTTTGAACTCCTCCTCCTGACATTCTCAGGCAATATGATGCCACCATTCGCTCATGCATGGAGTATTGTTGCCTAAACGCTAAACTATGACTAAACTCTTTTAATAGGTATCACAAACCAGCCTAGACGTACCAAGATTAGAGATGGATGTGTAAAAAAAATGTTAAGAACGGTACTTTTCCACACGAGGCTAAAGTAACCACGAGGTTAGAGGAGTGGAAAATTCTATTAGAAGTTTAACAGTTATGATTACGTTCCAGGATTTAACCTCATGGGAGGAAGTACGTGGCAGAGAAGTGAGATCAATTCTGTTTTCTTTTGGGTTTGCAAAGTGATCATACGTCTTTTTCAAGGTCTACCACCCCTTAGGGCGGGATATCATCTAGATGTACATTATTGTAAGCATAAGGTAAGAAAAAGATGGTCATCATCATCATCATCATCATATTAATATTGGGTTTAATTACCGTTTTATATGCTGGCATGTTTTAGACGGCTTTTAGAAATTGACTTCCAAACTAATCTATCTCTGGCCAGGTTTTTATTTCTTCCTCTCAAGCTCATTCTTATCATTTCCTCCTTTCTTTTTCTTGGCTTTCCCCTGTGAACCGAACGTGCTACCTCAACTGTTCTACATCTAATAACCTTGCCATACACTCTCATCCATTCTTTCAATGTGACCAAACAAACCAAGTCTCCTGTTCTGCACACATCTCCATACAATTTTCAGATTTAATCTTCCTCTGAGGTCATCAGATCTAAGCCTCTCTTTAAGACTCATATACACATCCATCGTATCATTCGCATATCATTTCTCTTCATGCAACGCATGTCCTCAACTTTCAGTGGACAAGTTTCACTTTCATACATCATCACACTACACATATTGACGTACCTTGTTTATTTTTGGGTTATTTTGATAAAATTTCGATGTAAACAAAATTTCATCTTGTTTTTTTATAAATGTACAATTCTTTCTCCTGTGTCATTCATCGTCGATAAAACAAAAACATTTATTTAATTTTCAAACTACATGTTTATATAAACCTAGCTATCTTTTTAATACTTATGCATCTATAGATTTTATATATGTATTTTAATTTTATTAATATTTTAAAACTAAATGCATTTTATTACTTATTATTATTTATATTTATCTATCTATTTATATATATATGAATATTAATTGGAAAAACGAGATTCAAGATGGAGGTCCCTGAAAAACAGGCTGAGCGGACAGGTTAAAAAAAGTTGTTTGGATACCTTACACCAAGATCTCAGGATGACCGGACTTCACCGTGATCAAAGTTTTGTATAGTGAAGGGGGAAATCCGTGCAGACTTCGCTGCATAGGATAAATACAAAGAAAATGATGATGAATATTTATGTATCCATACAATTCTGTATATAATTACTTTTAATAAATAAATATGTTTTAATATCCATAAACGGATAGGTTTCATGCTCACCAGTAATCATCAGTATGGATAATGCAACTGTACCGCCGATCGAACGACTCGAACCCAAGTCCCGAATAACTTGAATCCAAACTTTTTACCGCTCGATCGTTCTGACAACCACATTTCAAATGCGAGAGAAATACGCCCTATGTTTTATTTGTAAACGTAGTAAGAAACAGATAGTGTTTGATCTACCCAAGCGAGTCAACTTGCAGCGTTCGTAAATTTTTATCTTTAATTATATTTCTTACAAAGTGTTCGACTTGAACAGAGCTTAATAATTATTTTTGATAAATAAACATTTCAATAGGCATAGTATACGTTTCATGCTCACTAACGATTAGCAGTTAATTTTCAAACTACATCATTATGTGACTTTGAATAAAAGAGAAAAGCCCCCCCCCCAAAAAAAAAGTAAAGAGAAAAAATGTATTACCGCCTGTTCCCCTGTCGGGTCAGGTGAAGCTGTTCTCTTGCCATCCATATGGCCGCCGATGATGGGGATTCGCGTCTCCAGTTTGAGTGATGAGAATCAGCTTTTATTTTGAATTGTCAAAGTCGCACATTCCACCAAGTTTATCACTGAAAAGAACAAAGAAAATAAATAAGAATGTATATTTTTGTACATTTTATATATATATATATATATATATATATATATATATATATATATATATATATATATATATATATTAAATTTGGGGATTTCAAGATTGATTGGATGGAAAGGGGTGTACGTGAAGTCAACTGAAATAAATTTTGGTGGATTTCTAGACTATAACTACTTGGAGTCACACTTCCGGAATCAACGAGGGCCACTATTTCTTTTTTATGGAAATCGCCCCAGACAAGGTATGAAGCCACTTGATGTATGGAGCTAAAGATAAATAAAAAGAACAGGAACAAAAAAAATACTTCACGGTCAAAAACTAGTCAACAATAAGTGTGAGATGGATAAATTCTGACCCAGAAAACAGCAATTTCTTCCTCCTTTGTCAGAAACATCGCTCATGGAATGTGAGGATTAAAGGACAAAATAAAGGAAGCGAGAGTTACGAGGCTGACGAAAGTAAACTCAAGCTCAACTTTCCAGTCTCCTATTCACATCTTAATTCTTGTTTTTTTTTAAATTTCTATAATTAAAAATTATAAATATAATAATGTAAAACGTCATATTATCTTTTTATGGATTGTAATGAAATATATTCATCCACCTACACTGGGTAATTTAGTGTACAAATATATATGATTATGGAGTTGTTTCTTTGTGATAAGCCTTACAAAGGGACAAGACGTACAGCTTTATTATTCTTTATGAAAGAGAGAGAGAGAGAGAGAAAGAGATAGATAGAGAGAGAGAGAGAAGTGTATTTTGAAAAATGAAATGATCAATCATCATTCATCAGTACAAAAATAAAATATAATGCATCATTAAAACTATAATATAATGCATCATTATTAAAAATAAAATATAATGCATCATTATTAAAAATATAATATAATGCATCATTATTAAAAATATAATGCATCATTATTAAAAATATAATATAATGCATCATTATTAAAAATATAATATAATGCATCATTATTAAAAATATAATATAATGCATCATTATTAAAAATATAATGCATCATTATTAAAAATATAATATAATGCATCATTATTAAAAATATAATGCATCATTATTAAAAATATAATATAATGCATCATTATTAAAAATATAATGCATCATTATTAAAAATATAATATAATGCATCATTATTAAAAATATAATATAATGCATCATTATTAAAAATAAAATATAATGCATCATTATTAAAAATATAATATAATGCATCATTATTAAAAATATAATGCATCATTATTAAAAATATAATATAATGCATCATTATTAAAAATATAATGCATCATTATTAAAAATATAATATAATGCATCATTATTTAAAATATAATATAATGCATCATTATTTAAAATATAATATAATGCATCATTATTTAAAATATAATATAATGGATCATTATTTAAAATATAATATAATGGATCATTATTAAAAATATAATGCATCATTATTAAAAATATAATATAATGCATCATTATTAAAAATATAATATAATGCATCATTATTAAAAATATAATATAATGCATCATTATTAAAAATATAATATAATGCATCATTATTAAAAATATAATATAATGCATCATTATTTAAAATATAATATAATGCATCATTATTTAAAATATAATATAATGCATCATTATTAAAAATATAATATAATGCATCATTATTAAAAATATAATATAATGCATCATTATTAAAAATATAATATAATGCATCATTATTAAAAATATAATATAATGCATCATTATTAAAAATATAATATAATGCATCATTATTAAAAATATAATATAATGCATCATTAAAAATATAATATAATGCATCATTATTAAAAATATAATATAATGCATCATTATTAAAAATATAATGCATCATTATTAAAAATATAATATAATGCATCATTATTAAAAATATAATATAATGCATCATTATTAAAAATATAATATAATGCATCATTATTAAAAATATAATATAATGCATCATTATTAAAAATATAATATAATACATCATTATTAAAAATATAATATAATGCATCATTATTTAAAATATAAAATATATATGATAATACACTAGAGCATTTCGTGTTTGTACGTACGTTATCACCTTCCCTTCCGAGTGCCAAAAATGAAATGTAATGTAAAAAAAAATAATATATTCATTTTATTTATTTAAATTTAAGCTGACATTGACTATTATTTTTATGAAAGAAGAAAGATACAATATTTTTCTGTATAATATTAAACCCTAAATGAATGCATTATTTCAAAAGATATATTAGGATTAACAGTAAATTATACTGATAAATTGGAGATGGCTGTGGACTGAGGACCTGGGTGTGTCAAGTTCGAATCCACTCGGTTCCATAGCATCACTTTTACTTATTGATGTTGGCAACCTTCACCAGGTCGCTCCTGTAAGTATCTCATTCTAAAAATTAAAAAGAATCAAAGAAACATATGCCAACAACGAAATTATGCCGGTTAAAAAGGTCGTAACATTCCGATCCATAAAATTTATTTTTACAAAAGTAGATGAAGAGAGTAACCGTGGAATTTCCACGGGTCTCGCTAGTCTATATAATAATAATAATAATAGGGTTAGGCATTTAATTTTCGTACACACGCTATCACCTTTCACAAACAAAAAATGTGATCATCCGATCAGCAAAAGATGGTGATTGGTGATTAATCTGATGTCGCTAATTCCGATTTTACCCATTTTAAAATAAATTGTTCCAAAATCAAATTATGTCGTCTCGTCGACTAAAACAGTTTTAATTAAATACATTTAAAAGAAATGAAATTCGTTTTTATTGATTTGAAGAATATTAAACTGGCAATTATTTCTACATTAAGAAGACAGATTATATTGATTGTTTTTAAAAGAATTAAATTTCCTCAATTTTTATACATAAATAAAGAAGAGACATATTCGTTTTTAATTATTTTAAAAACATTTAGTTGATAATGACAATTATTTTTACGGAAGAAGAAAACGTCATTTTTTTCTTAATAGCATTGACCCTGGCAGACATTTATTATTTTTGAAAGAATATTATTAACAGTAATGTTGTATGGCAGTGAGTGTTGGGCCCTCAGCCAGGCCTCACTTGCCCGATTTCAGAGAGATGACAGGGCAAGTCCTAGGTAAATGTGGAACGTAAAGCCAAACCAGATCCAGAACATTAGGTCAGACACTCTACTTAAGAAATTGGCGATCCCAGAACTTCATGTTCTTATAAGGGCAAATCGACTTCGGTGGTTCGGGCACGTTGAAACAGGCAAAGGGTATATCAGCACTTGCAGAGACATAAGACTGGATAACAAAAGGAAAGTCGGGCGCCATAAGACATTGGTGTAGAAAGCACTGTGAAATTTCTATTTCGATACAATATTGGAACAAATTTAATGACCCCTCATATTATAAAAAGAAAGTTTGTTTATTTAAAAAGAAAAATTATCTTGTAGTATACCGCTTAAACTTTAATAACATTTCTTTTTCAAATATTAAGCTTACAATACTGTATCGATAGTCAGGGACCATTTTACAAGCCAGGTGTTGATGTGACAGAAAGAGTTAGGAGTAGGTTAAATAAGTTAAAGAAACTTTTGCCATTACTAACCAGTAGAACGTTACCACAGTCAAGAGTCTATCAGGCATATGTGCGCAGTGTGATACTGTATGAAAGTGAAATCTAGCTATTGAGAGTTGAGGATATGTGTTGCATGGAGAGAAATGATATGAGAATGATACGATGGATGTGTAATGTGAATCTTAAAGGTAGGCTTAGATCTGATGAGCTAGGAGGAAGACTAAATCTGGACAGTGGAGGGAGATGTGTGCCAAACAGGAGACTTTGTTTGTTTTGTCATATCGATAGAATGGATGAAAGTAGTAGGGTCAATAAACAGGGCGGTGGATTGCACTATGGTGTATATCGTTTTTTTTTTGTTATTTCTCAAAGGCGTAAATTCACAAAGATCTTTCGAATCTCATTATGTCTAGCCACACTGAGAAGTCGTAGAGATGGCAAAATACATGTTTGTGGATAACTATATCTCTATATAAAGTTAGGTATGTATATATGTTTATATATTTCTATGTATAGGATTCACTCATAAACTAATTAACCGATCATAATGAATTTAGGAACACAGCTGCAAGGCATAAGGGTGCGTAACGTGGAATATATTTAGTTTAATTTAGTTTTATGCAAAAGGGGCGAAGAGCAGGTAGAAACCCTTTGTGAAAATTCAGATACTTCCGATTTTTGTTAAATTTTAACAATAGGGATTAGACATAATAAATA
>OY744524.1:68414008-68434008 GCA_963556195.1 Sepiola atlantica | reverse complement strand
ACATTCTATTCATCTCATTAATCATTATCCTCGAATAACTCTTATTCTCGAGTGGCTTTTTGCCTTGATAAGTGGTGACTCATAAAAAAAAATGATTGGAGCTTCTTAACAATTACACCACCATAAAAATGTGCATTCTCATTTTTTAAATAAACATTTTTTTTGGAGGGGAGGGTGTAGGGGCTCCAAGGCTTTACTGAAACCACACTCCAAGAGCATGCGCTATTTTGCTGGATGGAAAGAGAAGAGGGCTCATTTTTATATTCAGCCAGCATGCACTCTAAAATAATTTTAATTTTCTTAAACATTAAACAATAATAAAAAAGTAAGTTCCAGCTAAAGTCTGCCTTTTTTTATAACTATAGTAAATGTATATGAGAGAGATGGGAAAAGGGAGAGAGAAAGGGGGGGGGAGAGAGACAGAGAGAAAGAATTGGGAAGGAGAGTTACACATGAAAATTAGAAAATTGGAAACCGAAAAATCTGAAATTCTTAGATGTTTGTATAGAAGCAAGCATGAATTGTCTCCTAAGTGCTACATTTCTAAATGGGTCATTTTGGAGACAGCCTGGAAAAAGTACCTTGAAAGGTGACAATCACAATAGAAAGACTTTGAAGCTATTTTGTTAAAGATTTGGCCTTTTATGACAAGTATTTTATTGCCGAATTAACAAATATATCAAATGTGTTTGCTTTAATTTTTTCACAATTTATTTTTGTACCCAATCATGGCCATACCCAGTAGGGATGGCCATGTACACAATATAATAGGATTTCGCTTCTCGCTTCTCGATAGATTCAGAGATGTGACCTTCTTGAGAAAAAGTATCAAGTCTTGTGATATTGGAACACAAGTGACTTGGACCCAGTTCTCTCTCGTCTCAACTGCCCCTCCTGGAGTGTAGTCACCCTTCTTGGCGACTCTTCCAGAAACTTCAAATACATCGAATTTATAGACCCTTTTGTTTATTTCACAACTTCTTTATTTGAGTAACTACTACGCACATTCAATTGTTTTGGTACTTATAGTAAATGTTTATTTCTTTACCTTTGATGTTTTTCTTATTTGCCGACGCACACGTACGTTATTATGGACGTTTGTGTTTTCCCTAATAACGCGGCTTTTTTTCTGTAGACTGGGAACGTGAACGCACTCAACCGAACATTATTATTATTATTATTATTATTATTATTATTATTATTATTAAAAGAAAGTTAATAAAATGACATCTTTAAGGGTAATAACTAAAGAAAATGTTTTTTTTTTATAACAATTAAATAATTACATGTAAAATACTCATTTAATTTTATACTATTTTGAAGATTAATTCAAAAACAAAATGTATAAATAAAAACGTTGATTAAAACAAAATAACGGCAGTTTGTATGCTAAAACTATTTTTTAGTACACCACCTGAAAAATGTTGCAAATAGGCAGAGTTTTAAATGGGAAAAAAGATTTAAATAAATTCATATATAAAAAAAACAAAAACAAAGCAAATGTAAAAATATTAACAAGATGTGGTCAAATATCATCATAACGTTTTACATTTACACTCAAAATGACATTCGCACCTATATTCACGAGTTCCTTTGATGCTCACCCCAATTCTTTGAGCACTCATTGACAAAATAGAACATTTATGAAAATAAAGTACATTTTAACTAGGGAGCGTTGAAAAAGAGTTGTTCATTTTTTAAAAAGTAGTTGGAGCTGGAGCGACTCCTTTTTGAAGATCTTGAGCATGAGCGAATCAGCTCCAATTTTCCGCATGTAAGCGGGAGCTGGAATACCTCCAAAAGTCGTGGAGCACGTAAAGCCCTTTGAGGGCTCCAATACTAATAAACCTCTAGAATCTCAAAGCATTTTGATAAGAAACAAAAACAAACAAAAACAACATTTAAATGTTTTGTAAATGTTTAGTTTTACTGACTATCCTATTATACGTGTCAGTCATATTGAGCGTCTATGTATTAAATTATTCGATGTTTTTATGCATGAACCGAAGGATTAATACTATTTAACTCATAGCTGTAGAGAGAAAGAGAGAGTATAGGGAGCAGAAAGAAACTAATTTTGGATAAAAAAAATTAACTGGCTTTGCAAATTCTGTCATGGCCCAGACTCCCCCTTACAAAACTAAGGATTGACCATCGCCTTCAATATTCTGATTCAAGTCTGTTTTGCTGAAGGGCCCGACCCTTTTGTTTGAATAAAGTATAGTTCGATACGGTCCTCCCAAACATTATCGCCTCCCCTTGATGACCATGAAAAATGTAGAATATTTATAATATTTTATTCCGTTCCACATGACTGGTCAGTTTGATTACATCACAATAATTTTCTAGGACTTTTCAGTTACTATTTCCTTTTCTCTGGTGTGCCAGAGAGACGAGCATCATAGTACCTGTTATGGTGTGATAGTGATCTACTCTATTTCGGGAATATATGGACTCTTCCAGAGACTATGAATAGAGTTACGGCGAAGTATTGCAGCAGTCATGGTGGCAGTTATTTACCGTTCTGTGTTGGTACACATACCAGTTGAGGATCCAATCTTGACAATCAGTCTGGCAGAAACTCAGCCATTTCAGCGGCTGTTTATCTGTCAGGCTGAGGTATTGTCCTGGGTAGTCCTGAGAGATACACCCTCCTAGGCCTTGCCTCCCCTCTTTGGGGTGGAGTTACTTTATTGTTAACTGCCTGAGGCACTCCGACCAGAGAATGCCGATGGAGTTGGCCAAGCTATTTTTAAGAAGCCATAGTGCACCTAATTTTAGGGGCGCTGGTTTGATTCTCCCCACATTCCAGCCTTGTGCCACACTTTCCTGCAGTGCAAAAGAAGTAAATACCGCCATGGCCACAGTCATAGCCAAAGTATTTCTGTAACATACTATTCTGTACTTCTATAAATACACTTTTGTAAATATACCACCATGTTGTCTTGATTATTATCAGCCCTTCAAGGTCACAACAGTACCAAACGTCATATTAGCTTGGTGCTTCCGGTTTTTTTTCTTTTCATTCAGAACTGTCCCTGTCACCAGAAAATCGCCATTCTTCTGATGTATATGTATGACTATAGCAGGGCTACCCAGCGTTGCCCGGGTAAAATTGTAACATATTTCTATTTAAACTTCTATCTCTTTACCTCCCTCTATCCGTCTCTCGACCTTTCTTTCTTTCTTTCTCCTCCCCTGTTTTCCCGCCCCCCTCTTTCAACTCCACCCATCCTTTTCTCTGGATACACACTCACGCACACAACATACATACAACTCTCCTTTATATAGATTCCTCAAGGAATGAGCCGGCATGTGGGAAGTAACTCCTTGATAAAAAAAATCAGTTACTTCCCTTTACTACATAAAATGACTGAAAAACCGACCACCCCTGACGAAATCTGTGCCAGTTGAGGGTCAAAGAATGAATATTTTTTTTTGATTTTAGATATTATTCATCATAGGCAACGCTGATCAAGAATATACCAACTTTGTGGGTGTTTGTTTTGTAGTTTTTGACACACACACACACACACACACACACACACACACACACACACACACACACACACAAACACAAACACACACACACAACTGCCCTTTATATAATAGACTAGCGAAAATAGACTCCCTAACGGTCGTCTATTTTTGCTAGCCTGCCGCGTTCTTGGGTGGTGAGACAGTGTTAGTTAAAAAAACAGATTTGTCTCCGAATATGTTTTGTTAAAAAAGGAAAAGAAAAAAACAGTTTTTCCCGCCAAAATTTGTAACCCCCCCTAAAAAATCAAGCGTGAACGCAGACCCAAAAGTATATCGAAGAACCAATTATTATACGATCATTCATTGCTAACGGTAAGAAATGGAAAAAAAAACATTTCTTTAAGTATTAAAATTAAGATGTTATTTTTAACTTTCCCCATTGGCGCATTCGGTTACTTGTTGGGCAGTTGGCGTTACGGTTGTGAGTTCAAATCACAGCCACGACGGACAGAGAACCTGCTCGTCATATTATATATATAATAGAAGGTCTATAAAAGGAAGACCATAATAATCTATATAATAATGCGCTAAGACAATTTCATGTTCGTACATACGTTATCATCCTCCACCTCATTTTTTAAAAGATGGGATTGCCCCAAAATTTAAAATAAAAACATTATCTGATGTCGATGTTGTGTCCAAAGATGGTACAATAATATCGTGGGATCTTCATTCACACCGGACATCCATAGAATGGAAATATGTTACAAATTCCTACAAGAGTTTTGGAAATAGACCCCCATAACCAAATATATTATGAAACTACATTAACCAAAGTACTTAAATAAGTATGTTTCAGATTAAACAAAGATGGTACAATAATATCATGGGGTCCGTGTTTGCGTAGGACGTCCACAGAATAGAAACATTTTTTAGCACGGCAGCAATATTAAAGTGATGAAGGATACCAACTGTGGAATTTCCATGGGTCCCGCTTGTTCAATATTATTCCATCTTGGACTGGAATCAGCAATTCTTCCAAATTCAGACAGAAAAAGAGAGAATGATGAAAGGCAGACATACTTATGTGACCTTTCCGCAAGCTGTCTGGGGCAAATAAAACTTTGCGGCTCAACTCTTGTTATTACAATTCTCGGCGTCTATCAATATCTACATTTTTGTTTTCTTCTTGCCCAAATCAAAACAAAGTATCAATGTTTACATAACGATCTGCCAAACACTCAAATGTTGACAGCTAGGAATGCACTGGGGTCAAGGCCATACCTATAACAGGCCAAGAGATCTACCATTCCACTGGAGGCAAGTTTTTTTTAATGGAAATCGCTCCAGACAAGATATGAATCCACTTGATGTAAGGAGCAAAAAAAATACTACTTCAATATCAAAAACTAACCAACAATAAGTGTCAGATGGATAGATTCCGACCCAGAAAACAGCAGTTCTTCCTATATAACAGGCCAAGAGATCTACCATTCCACTGGAGGCAAGTTTTTTTTAATGGAAATCGCTCCAGACAAGATATGAATCCACTTGATGTAAGGAGCAAAAAAAATACTACTTCAATATCAAAAACTAACCAACAATAAGTGTCAGATGGATAGATTCCGACCCAGAAAACAGCAGTTCTTCCTATATAACAGGCCAAGAGATCTACCATTCCACTGGAGGCAAGTTTTTTTTAATGGAAATCGCTCCAGACAAGATATGAATCCACTTGATGTAAGGAGCAAAAAAAATACTACTTCAATATCAAAAACTAACCAACAATAAGTGTCAGATGGATAGATTCCGACCCAGAAAGCAGCAGTTCTTCCTCCTTTGTCAGAAATATCGCTCATAGAATGTGAGGACTAAAGGAATAAAAAGGCAAGCGAGAGTTACGAGGCTGTCGAAAGTAAATCCAAGGTCAACTTTCTACTCTACTTTCAAGTCATAAAAGAGCTTTATGAGTAGCGGTAAGTAAGTAGAATGGTCGACCATAGTTGAGGGCAACCCGAAGGCTCCCTTTTTTATTAGCTACTACAGCATCACTCCTTTCCAAAGAGTACTCCACTTACCCTTGATCCTCACCTTATAATGCTGAGTGTTTAGCAGTGAGGCATCAAGTACCATTTTTCAAGTCTTTGGCATGACTCAACCAAGGATTGAACCCCCAGTCTCCCAGCCCATTAGCAAACACTAACCATTATGCCAAATTGGCTGGTTTATGAGTAGTGGTGGTAGTAGATTTTTTTGAAGAAAACAGCTACCTCCCCCCCCCTACTAAATATCACTGATCAAAAATAAAAGATCGATAGGATAAATCTAGAAAATAGATTGGAAATACAATTTTCGGCACTTTAGAAAGACATTCGACTAAGTCAGCGTGCCGCTATTCCGAATTCACAACAGCAAGCCGCAATCAACAGACTATCTCTCCAGTCATAATTTTAAAAAAGTCAAAATCTTTTTCATGCAAAACTTTATAATTAAAACTTGCTGAAAGAAAAAGTTTTATATTTTCATTTTAAATAGTTTATTTAAAAAAAAAAAAGTAATCGAATAGGTGTTTTTTTGAAACATTGAAATATGAATTTTCTACCAATCCTAATGCTGTCGGATTGAATATCTTTAAAAAAAATTCATTTTTACTTTATATTTAATTTTCATTAAAAAAAAAAATTACCAAGAAGTTTTAATTATAAAGTTTTACATGAAAAAGATTTTGACTTTTTAAAAATTATGATTTAAAAATTTATTGATTGCGGCTTGCTGTTGTGAATTCGGAATAGCGGCATGCTGAGTCTGAGTCGAATGTTTTTCTGGAGTGCCCAATGTTCTTGTATCAAAAATATTTTGACAAATTTTATTCGACTAAAATAAACCCTTTTGACCCAAAAATAAATTTCGAATATTCTTTTTACACAAAAACACCGATTTTAACGATTTGAAAAGCAAAAATGGAGAGGTTAAAACATACTGTTTAAAGAAAATTTAACGTTTAATGTCTTTTAGCAAATAAAATGAAAGGGATAATTTATAATAATAGTTTTAAGATTTCTTGTAAATTAAGTTAAAAATATTCTAATTTTTTTTTTTTCATAGACGATTTTTTATCGAATAAAATAAAAAACACATTTATTTGGCGAAATTGCTGGTTAAGAAAATTATACCCAATACTCAGCGACTCGGCATAAAATTTAATTCATTACTTATGAAATAGGCTATTATTATTAGTAGTAGTATTATTATTTAATTCATTACTTATGAAATAGGCTATTATTATTATTATTAGTAGTAGTATTTAATTCATTACTTATGAAATAGGCTATTATTATTATTAGTAGTAGTAGTAGTATTTAATTCATTACTTATGAAATAGGCTATTATTATTATTAGTAGTAGTAGTATTTAATTCATTACTTATGAAATAGGCTATTATTATTATTATTAGTAGTAGTAGTAGTATTTAATTCATTACTTATGAAATAGGCTATTATTATTATTATTAGTAGTAGTAGTATTTAATTCATTACTAATGAATAGGCTATTATTATTATTAGTAGTAGTATTATTATTTAATTCATTACTTATGAAATAGGCTATTATTATTATTATTAGTAGTAGTAGTAGTAGTAATAGTAGTAGTAGTTATTATCCCCTTTATTTGTTCAATAAATGAAACGTGAATTTTTCGGTATTATTGTAGATTAACACATTCTTCTAAATCCACCCCTTCATTTTTTAAAGACCTATAACTACTAATTAGTGAAACACAAACATTCATGTTGAATAAAAAAGCTATTAAGCGTTTACATATGAGCATTTTGGCTTACTCTTCTTTATATATAGGATACAAGGCCGTCCCTATTAGAGGCCGAGAGACTTCACACTTAGGGGCTTTTACTGGAGGCAAGATTTCCAGTCAGTCAGCAGATATGTTTCAGCTGAGGTTCTGTATATGATAAACTACTTTTGGATTATAAATGTGTGAGTATACTGTAAAAATTGTATTGAGAACTATTTTTTCACCATTATTAATTAAAATAAAATTAAAATAGTAGTTCATAATTAATTTCTTAACCCAACTTCGCTAGTTAGTTTTATATATTTTTTAAAATTTCATGTCAATTTTTTAAGGTTTTTTTTTCCTATTGACAGCCTTGTTTATTCAAAAAATACCATTTCTCCTTTTCTTAGTAAAAAGAAACAAAAAAACGTGTTGTTGAAAAATTTCTTGAAGAAAAAATTGTTTCATCTGAGATAGATTTGATGATTGAAAATTCCCTTTCAGTATTTTCTCTGAGCAATGAGAGTGAATTGTTAGCAGCTAAAAAGACATCTGTTGACTGACTGGAAATCTTTCTTCCAGTAAAAGACCCCAAATGTTAGATCTCTTGGCCTCTTATAGGTATGGCCTTGATTGGAGCCATTTCTATTTTTTCTTCATCTATCCTGAATGTCATTCTTCAGTTTGACTGAAATATAGTTACACCATATTCTTATTTGCAACACTATATGAAAAACACCAGCATGTTTAGTTTTTACAGATAAATGATCTATTCTATTAATAATGTCTGCAATAATTATTGACCCCTAACAATCCCTAGCTTTATCGTATCTAATATTTATTTTTAAAATTTCACACAACTTGGAGCTATCTGAATTTGGACAAAGGGCTCTCACCCTCACATAAAACTAAATTAAACTAAATATAGTTCACATTACCCACCCGTATGCTTAGCAGGTATCTTAAATAATCATAATGATCAGTTAATTAGTTTAAAAGTGAATCGTGTACATCAAGTATATAAACATATACCTAACTTAATATAGAGATTATCATAAAAGAGATTATGTGTGTCTGTAACAGAAACTATGTCACTACCTATGTCACAATTCCTACTATTGTTTTTTTTAAAAACTTTATTTTAAATCATTTTATTTTTGAATGTTTAATCATCAAGAAATAATGTCTTAAATTATGTTAAATGTATAAATAATATATCAAGATATTTTAATATCCAATTCAATTTATATATATATATATATATATATATATATATATATATATATATATATATATATATATATATACACACACAACGAAATTGTGGTTAATACAGTGGCTGGCCTGGCTTGTTAACATACGGATTTTTTTAAAACTAATTATAATAATTAAGTTATTAGAACTTATAACTGTTTGTTTTTATGTTAAGACAGATAATAATTCTGTGGATAAACCTTGAAACAAATCAATAAAATAAAACTGCAATCATATTACTCATATTTTTTAGTTAAATACTTAAATTGCGAATATTTTTCAATTAAGCCTTTTGGCCAAGATCAAAGTGTAGTATCTGTTCCAATGGATACTACATCCTACAGACCGGTACCGTCTTGGACTTCTAGCCTTGATTCCGCCGGTCTGTGGGTTTGTCTTGTGCAGTTCTAGGAGGTCAAACCTCCCAGGCTTTGCCTTCTCACCCTTTGAGAAGGGGTTAGTTTATTGCTAATCGTCTGAGGCGCCCCTACCGGGGAATGCCGACGGGGCTGCCCGGGCATTTTTTGTAGGCCAGAGCGCTCTTCATTCTATAGGGCGCTGGCTTTTCAAATCCCACTTTCCCGACCTTGTGTCACATCTTACCGCTGTGGGAGGATTATAAATAAAATAATAAATGTAAGAACCAGTGTCTACATTCTATTACATGCATACTTTGAATAAAGTTAACTGTCAGCTAGTATTTTTAGCAAAAGTTATAGAGAACAATAATAAGGAATATCGATATGCTTAAGTTTGGTCAAGTTTGTATAAGGTATTTGAGGGTATAGGTTATTTATTAATCGATGTCTCATACTTATTGTGAAAATTTCACAAAAATCAGTGGTATCTGAGTTTTCATGGAGGGCTTTCACTCTCTCTTTGTCCCCTTTGTAAAAACGTAAATATATCCCACATTACCCACCCTTATGCCTAGCAGCTGTGTTCCAAAATATATAATGATCGATTTATTAGTTTAGGAATTAATTTTATGCATATAAATATATAAACATATACGCATACCAAACTTTTTATAAGATAGATATACAGGGTTTTCAAAAAGTCATCATCTAATTAAAAATGTTGATAAGATCAAAACTATTTCTGATTATAACAAAACTTATACACTAAAAAAAGAAATAAAAATAAAAATCAATTAGACTGTATTACTGCATCATTTTTATGACGCCATCTTGTTTTAGCTTTACCTTGGTGTTGGTTAGGGAAAAATAATCAATTACGATGGCCTGTACACTCACTTGGTGCAACTGATTTTTTGTTGTAGGGTTTCTTAAAAATAGAAGTTTTTTAGAAGAAAAACACAAACAATTGATCACTTAAAGTTATTTTTAAAAAAAAACGTCTGAGAATAACACCGAAAAGTTTTGAAAATGTGATGCAATCAGTTGTGAGCTGTGTGCAGAAATTCATGGAAAATAGGAGACATTCGGTTGAATGACATTTTAATATATACTATTAAGCTGTGTTCAAAAGATCATTAATTAGTTTATGAGTGAATCCTATACATAGGAAATATAGAAATATATACACATACATAACTTCATATGAATAGATATGCAGGGTTTTCAAAAAGTCATCATCGAATTCAAAATTTAATAATATCAAAATCACTTGTGAGCCGTTTGCAGAAATGTGTGGCAGGTCAGGGACATTCGGTTGAATGACATTCATTTTTAATATATATTGTCCATCGTATATAAGTTTTGTTATTATCAGAAATGCAGTTTTGAGGTTATTAAAATTTGGATAATGTTTTTAAATAGATGACGACTTTTTGAAGACCCTGTATATGTATTGGAAAAAGTGAATAAGTGCACAATTAAATCAAAATACACCCGTGAACAGAGCCAATATGTTGTCTTTATATGTCAAAAGACTTCATCAGTATACAAAATGAGAATGGAATTTACTTACAAATTATAAAAAATATAAGCGTAAGACATGGGAAGGTAAGGGAAGGGAAAGAGAGAGGTAAAAGGGGAAGAAAAAGGCAGGACCGAAAAAAGCCAAAAGAGACGGACAGAAATAGATGAAGAAAAAGCAAACAAGATATTTTGTTTTCACAGATAACAGGCCTATTCTATTAATAATGTCTGCAATAATTGTTGACCCCTAACAATCCTGAGTTACTCTTCTTGTAGATCAAAGTGTAGTATCTGTTCTGATGGATACTACACCCCATAAACTGGTATTGTCTTGGCCTTCGGGGCTTGATTTACGCCGGTCTATGGGTCGGTCTTGTGCAGTTCTAGGAGGTCCACCCTCGCAGGCTTTGCCTCCCTTCTTTGGGGAGGAGTAAATTTATTGCTTACTGCCTGAGACGCCCTTACCGGGGAATGCCGACGGGGCTGCCCAGGCAATTTTTAATGGCCAGAGTGCTCACTTTCTCGGGCGCTGGCTTTTCAAACGCCACTTTCCCGACCCGACCTTGGGTCACATCTTACTTGTGGGAGTAAGATAAAACTGGCCTTGTGCCTAACCTCCTGGAGAGGAGGTAAATCAATACTCTTCTTGTATTCATTTAACGTCACTCTTCTTTTGTTCAGGGGTCAGACGTTTTCTGATATTACAAGCACACTCTTCAGTTCTGACGGTTCAACAGGTCAACTGTCTTCAGATTTTACTCTGTGTGGTCTTGTCTAATCATTTGCTTCCCAGTTTTCCTTGATCGGTCAACCTTTCTGCGATTTAAGGCACCCATACTTCAGTGGTTCGACCAGAAGGATATGTCTCTCATACCTAGATTTCCTAAGAATGGATTTTCATGACAAATTATCAAAAAATTTAAGTATAAGACATGAGAAAGTAAGGAAGGGGAGGGAAGAGAGGAGGCAAGTCGAGCAAAAAGCAGGAGCTGAATAAACGACAGAAATAGATAAAGAAAAAAAGAAGAAAAAAGAAAATAAGATCGAAGATAAGATAAGAAAAGGGGTAATGGGAAGAAAGTGTCATTTCAAACTTAAAGAAAATGTCAAGTCATAGTTATATGACTTAATTTCCAGTACCTTGACATTTTCTTTCTTTTTTTTTTCCATTTCAGTTTTTAAAGGATTTTGTGAAATATTTTAAAATAGTTTCCTTTTAAAAGAGCTTTTTTTTTTAGATATTGTTTGAACTGGCAGGTTTTAGCTGCTTGAGTTTTTTTTTTAATGTTGAAATGATAAAAACACGACCAAAAAAAAAATTTTAAATCCCAAGACATTCTCAGAGAGGCATACAAAAAGAGTTACTTTTTTCATATGTGATCTACCAAATGGTTTCTAATCCAATATGCGATCTACGAAATTGTTTACATTCCAATGTTATCTCGCTAACTAACTCTAACCCTAACCCAAGGGTTAGAGCTACTTAGTTACAGTTAGGGTTATGGTTGGGGTTGATTAGGGTTAATGGGTAGATCACATACAGTAAAACTCCTTTTGATCTGTTCATAGTGTAGGATTGGCCATAGCATAGGATAAATTAGATGACCATAGGAACTTTTTTTTCATTAAAAGATATAGAAAATGAGTATAGGTTTGGCAAACTATAGTAATATTTTATAGAACTATATGTAAACAAAATGGATTTATTAAGAAAATGACTATTGATCAACGCGAATACATTAAATGCCTAAATATTGAAAAGAAAAATGTTACTAGATACTTGCATGTATATCACTGCACTAAAATTATTGAATAACCTTATTATTTTCAAAATCATTCCGTTCAATGATTTCATTGAGTCTTTTATGTTTTATCGAAATTTGTCGAAATTTGTATACTTTGTTCAGTTCAATTTTCTTAATGAACATTTTTCTTTGTAGAGCACGAACCATCTCTATATCGTAGTTATTAAAGCAATTCTTTTCTTCCAAGAATGTTAAAAGTGATTCTATATTTCTTTTAGCAACTTTAAAAAAAAAGGATGTACGTTCGTTAGTATATCAACAAAAATCTATTAATTTATTAAAAATATATCAATCAACTTTATAATTTGCTGTTTTTAATTGCTTAGTTCATAGCGTAGGAAGTTCATATTTAATTTTGTTCATAGGCTATGGAATTCATAGTGTAAGCGCTTTACTGTATTGGAATATGAAAAAAACTTGGTAGATCAAAAATTGGATTGGAAACCATTCGGTAGATCACATATCGGAAGAGCACCAATTTTGGTGTGACGGGACGGATATGTATTAACAAATAAATACACATTGTTCTTTATTATAGAGCAGAGAATAGATCGATAGGTATTTGGTTAGCATACTCATGATTCAGTTAGAAATAATATTACTGTAGTTCGGACAGATAATGTAGAAAAGAATAGACAAGATGGCTACGAGATACACTTCACCAAGATGGCGTCTCCCTTTTCTTTGCTATGAATTATGGGAAGCGACAAGTTGTTATGAATGGGGTAAGTTCTTGTAGAGCTTAAGGTTCTTTTGGAAAGGACCAAGTAAAATCGTTCTGGTGATGGAGCTTGTTTAAATGCCATTACTCAATGTGACAATGGAATGTGGTTTTTGAGTCAGTCCGTGAAATTTATTGGCACATGGCAAGTGGTAGGAGGCAGATCTGAAGAGAAGGAGGAGGAGGAGGGGGAACCCAAGTATTCCCTCCCTCCTGTACATAAAATGTCATGAAGAGGGTGCACATGAGGATGATGTAAATTTTAACGAAATCAGGGTTCCTTAACTAGGTACATGGCGTTTGAATAGTCCCCTTCACTTAGTCAAGTGGGTTGGGTTATGCCTTTGTGGGCGGCGGGGGGGGGGGGAGGCAATGCTGGAGTTATGAGAAGTGGATTACAAGGGAAACAACAAAAGAGAAGAGAGAAAAATGAAAATGAAGGCGTAAAAAGAAGTAAAAATATCAGGAAAATAAATCTGAGAAAGAGTAGATAGAGAATGAGAAAACGAGAGAAGGCAAGAAGGGCTTGTATGAGATAAAAAGTTTAAAAGGTATAAGAGAGTGATGTAGTTTGCTTGAAGCATTGGGTGTAATATATATATATATATACATATATTAGAAGTTCATACCTTTTTAAGGCATCCAAATAAATTAAAAAAAACAAGGGGTAAGGTAAATCAAAATACCTTTTAAAGCATGTTAAGATGCGATGATGTTTTATTAAAAAAGAAAAATCGAAACCGATTTTTTTTTTTATAAACTTTCATTTTTACAAATATAAACTAAAAAAAATGAAAGTTTATAAAAAAAATCGGTTTCGATTTTTCTTTTTTAATAAAAAATTATCGCATCTTAACATGCTTTAAAAGGTATTTTGATTTACCTTACCCCTTGTTTTTTAAATATATATATTTATGTATGAATTTTTAAATTTTTTCAAGTTTGTAATTATTTTAATTATAATTTCTTAATATCTTCTTCAATTAAAATTTGTATACTTTTTATATATTTTCACTCGCCGTGTTCCGTTTTATGTGTGGTTTTATTGTTATGTCTGGTGATTAAAGGGAGATGGAAATTTTGATATCCCTACTCTCTTGCTTCTTTCTCGAATTGTTGTGTAATCAAGGGTGAACATTATTGTAATTCTTGCTGCTTTGTTTGACTTCGAACTTCTGGTATCTATAACCGGTGCTGATGAATAGACTTAGTATTAATTAGTATTCCATTTCGTCTCGGAAACGATCGTACACTTAACCGTTGTTGATGTTGAATTCTTGGAACTGATATAAATGAATATATCAATTTTTGTGTTTATCTCTGAACTATAATTATATATATATACATATATATATATATATATATATATATATATATATATATCATTTATAGAAGACTATAACAATGTGGAAATATACCGGATTATAAGTAGGAAAGCTGAATAACAAGGCGATTTATATATATATATATATATATATATATATATATATAAAACTCAATGTCTGTATGTTTATGCGTTCCCTATAAAAAAAGGTTAGAGTATCTACATAAAATCTAAAAGTGTATTCTTATGTAAACATTTATGGGGAAGACAATGGAAGTGTTCTCTAATCTCTAAGTGAACTCCTACGATGGCTATGAGGGCATAATTGCCTTAAAACTTCAAATATATCCTATTTTTATGAAATTTAAATATATATAACATTTTCTGGGGAAGACAATGGAAGTGGTCCCGAATCTCTACGTTACCTTCTATGTGCTGAATATCTACGTGCATGCGCCTCTAAGTAACTCATGGGAACAGTATCCTCTCAAAACTTCAAATACGTATACCTGATTTTAATGAAATTTAAACTATATGTATAATACACTAATTCAGAGAGTATTCGAATATTTCAGTTTCTTCCGACTATATTAGGAGGCGAACGAGAGAAGGCGCGCTAAAACCAAAGAGACTAATATGGTGGCATGAGCATAGTAGAAAAGTACACAAAAGTGATCCTCGTTCAATCCCGAGCAACGTCGGGTCTTCCTGCTAGTACATAGTATTTCTCGTTTTCTGTATATTTTTAAACTTTTACTGTTCTTTACATTGTATTTTTTTATAGGGACTAGAGAGGAAATGAATACGGGGAGTGGGTTAACTGACATCTTAAATTGTGGTTGTGGGTGACAAACGAAATCTCCAGATTTTACAGAAAACAAAAACGCTAGCCGCTAGATCCGAATTTTACTAGCTAGATTCCAAGCAAAATCTCAAAATCTAGCTAGAAAAACGCTAAACTGGCAACACTTATACTGATCTTAAGATGTTCTAGTACATTAAGACCAAGATACCGTTGTAGGGGGGGGGGGGGTATCTTTTCACGCGTGTGTACCGATTAACATATGTGTTAATTATGTGAATTCCTCTTCAATCCATGGGGTTAAGTAAATAAAGCTGATAGTAGATTAATTGATGTCATGCGGGGGGGGGGGGGGGAAGAATCTTGGTGATAGAAAGGTTACGGGTTGGGGAGATGGACATCACCAGGAAACTGCTGTATTGAGGACAGCCCCCCCCCCTCTCTCTGTCTCTCTCTGTCTTTCTCAATAAGCAAATGCTTATTGAGAATGATAAGATTTTAAAATATTTCTTCCATTCCAACCATCTGCAGATATTGTTAAAGCCAGAAACGCCCCAGTCAGTTAGTAGTCATCGTGCCCTGCTCGGGTCGTAGTAGCCAGCACAGCAACTCTGAAATGACGGTGAGTCGACCCGCGTTCTCCAACGATCTTCTTGTCCTTCGGGGCTTGATTTACGCCGGTCTATGGGATTGTCCTGTGCAGTTCTAGGAGGTCCACCCTGCCAGGCTTTGCCTCCCCTCTTTGGGGAGGAGTAAGTTAATTGCTTACTGCTTGAGGCGCCCCTACCGGGGAATGCCGACGGGGCTGCCCAGGCAATTTTTGATGGTCAGAGTGCTCACCTCTCGGGCGCTGGCTTTTCAACCCCCACTTTCCGACCCGACCTTGGGTCACATCTTACTTGTGGGAGTAGGATAAAATTGGCCTTGTGCCTAACTCCTGGAGAGGAGTAAATAAATCTCCAACGATCTAAATGCCCCCTCCTTCCTCAACGTCCCTTCCCTTTGATAACGTCCTTCAATATGCGTCTCTCATGCCCGTCGTGTCTTTTTATGTGGCCAAGGAAAGTAAGGTGCTGTCGCTTTACAATGTTGATGAGATAGTCTGCAGGTACACCAAGTTCTTCGTGTATGTCCTTATTCGTACTGATAAGATTTTCCTGCAGTACTCGTGCTCGAATACCATTATCCTTTTGATGGCTTCTTTTTTCAGTGTCCATGCTTCACATCCCTAAGTGGCTACCGGACAAAACGTACGATCGCAGGACCCTCAGCTTTGTGGATTAGGGGTAAAAGACGGTGTAATCTCTACATGCCTACCACTAGTCTTTGTCGAATGTCGGTGCTGCAGTCACCGTTGGCTGAAAGCAGAGCACTCGGGTAGAGAAATTGATCGGCTGTTACCAGCTGTTAGCCGTCTACTGAAATGTTCACAAGGCTACCGTCCGCTACCATCACCTTAGTTTTGCTGGCACTTATTTTAAGACCATACTGTTCCCCGACTGTGTTCAGCTCCCTTACCAGGTTGTTAAGTCCTTCTTCTGACGTGAAGATGATGGCAGCGTTATCTGCTTATCGAAGATCACCGATTATCTAAATAGCAAATCGTACCAGTCCAACGTATCATCTTCATGATTTGATCCGTATATCCGTTGATCCGCCCCACGAAATATAAAATAAATCTTTTAATCTTATATGTTTTGCAAACACGCAAAATGCTTTCAAAAACTATGTGTTAGATGCAGATATTTAAAAAAATTAAAATGAAAATAATTTTTCTTTTCATCTTGACTTTTTTTCTAATAATTTAGCTCGGTATAACGAGCCTCATCAGAGATTTAAACAAATAAAAAATATCAACCTTATTTTTTCCATAATAGTCCTTCCTGGTCTTGTTGACGTGGCGTCCGATGTTGTGTGGACGAACAGTGCAATGTCTCTTTTAAATATGAACTTAAAATCGCGCATGGTTGCAAGTAGGTATACATTTGGGAAAGTTTTTTTTAAGCATCTTTAAAATTTAAAACTTAAAGAATGATGCAAAAATGCCTTAAAATATGTGTTAGATGCAAAGTTTTTTTTAATTAAAATCAAAATAATATTTTTTTTATATATATAATTATAAAATATTTGTTTTTATCTACATACGTATACGTTTCATCCTTACGGGATGGTAGAGATGGTTATTCATACCGGTCGAAGGACTCGAACATCGGAACACGAGTCATTTTTTTAACTCAAATTCCGACGCTTTAGCCCACACGGCCACTATAAACAACCTGATAAATCAGCGAGAGATTAAACCTATTAAAGGCAGCCACCGTCAAGATTATCTAATTATATATATATATATATGGATATCTAGATTAACAGCTGAATGATGATGAAAAATATAAGAGGATTAAAAATAACGAATGGAATAAATAAAAAAATGTTGACTTATGAGGACCGTTTATAATAGTGTTTATTGACAATAGATTTGAAGATGAATATCTTGTAGCTTTCAGGAAAACAATCGTGTAGCAACGTGTCCCATGAATGGAAAGTTCTTAGAACACAAACTCTGTTCATGGAAATACCGTGTTATGTTGTTACTCCTTGTAATATATTCACAGCCAGAACTTGTCTTATTACCACAACAGCAAGAAAAACTTCCCTTTCCTCCTAAGTGTGTCTAGCATCAGGCGAAATTTCCAGACGGAGCTTCTTCGCAAGGGCTTCTTTTCTGTAGAACACATTGCCATGGGACTGCTTCCCTGTAGATTAAACCTTGGTCATTTTCAAAGCCAATGTCAGCAGATTTTTATCAAGAACCGTCCCCACAAGTATTCAAATTGGTCCTGACAATTATTCCATTTCATTAATCCTTATCCTCGAGTGGCCTCTAGCCTTGATTGGGATGGGTCCATGATATCGAGGCACCCTTAAGTCGGCCCCCAAATACTTAAATAATCTTTTTTTCTTCTACCGACGGGTCACCACTCATCAAGGCCCGGGATCCACTCGAGAATAAGGGTCACAGAGAGCGTCAGTTGGATGCTGATCGTCACCACAAAAAAATACGAAACAATGGGTAGAAAGGTCAAAAGATTACTAAGAGGAATTGATTATCCAAGAGAACGGCTCAACAAGTATTTGTTCACATTAGACTTGAAGACAACCATGCTGTAGTCGGTTGGGAAGCAGACTCGTGGTATCTTTTTCCACAGATGGGATGTTCTAGATAATAAACTTTGTTCATGGAAGTTCTTAGCTCTGGTTGTAGCTAGACGAGTTCTTGCTGTGAATGTTTTACAGGGGGGTTGCTGGTATTGGAACTCAGCCGAACACAACATATAACTTTGTGAAAACAGCTTACACGCCTCCAGTTATTGTTTTAGAAAAAGCTTCCTTACAGCGTCTAAAAATGATCGAACTATGCACAATCTTTGAGAATCATTATAATTTTGTGTCTGATCGAAAACATACTAAAAAGGTGTTTCTCAGAATCTGAGTGACAACAAGTTACTCCTCATATTTCCAGCACTCTCCACCTATTTCAATAAATGTTGCAAGTCATTTTGTGTTATTGCAACAGTCGTTTACCATTGATGCATCGACCGTTGGTGTTTCCTTGGCAATAAGCTTTCCCAATGTTCCAGTATTCTCTACATCCTTTCAGTGGAGGCCTATCTCTCTCTCTCTCTCTCTCTCTATCTCTCTCTCTCTCTCTCTCTCTCTCTCTCTCTCTCTCTCTCTCTCTCTCTCTCTCTCTCTATCCTCCCGGACCTATCACACCATTTTATGTGGTGCCTGAAGTAGAACAGGATGAAATATTCTCAGAAATTCTTAATCACCTTAACCCAACTTGTATTTTATTTCTTCTTTTACCTCTTCGGTTTCTTGTACTTTTGTTTGTTTCTTTCACCTTCTTCCACGGTCCATCTTAAAAGACCCTCCTCCCTCCCCTCAACCCCGGTTCTCCGGCCGATATGCCTTCCTCCATCTTTCCCTTGGGGAGAGATGTCAGCACAAACAGCAAATCCTTGGAGATTCTTGCTGCCCTATATAAACATTCAGGGTTGTCGGGGGAATCCAAAATCAAGGGGTCACGGGTGCACACTAGAGAGAGAGAGAGAGAGAGAGAGAGAGAGGGGGGAGGTGGATGGGTGGAGGTTGTCTATTTCTCTTCGCATCTCCATCACTCCTCTTTAGCTTTTTAGCAGGGTCAAAAGTAAGAAGGATTGAGAAAAGGGGCCCGTCTGGGGACTAAGACGGTGGACAAATAGATGGACGTCTTCGCAGTCCTCACTTTTGCTTGTTTATTTATTTTGGAGGCAGAACGGGGGAAGGGGTATTTTTTCTGTGAGAGAGAGAAGAGGAGATTGTCACGATAGACGAGAGAGAGAGAGAGAGAGAGAGAGAGATAGAGAGAGAGAGGGGGGGGGGACGACGAGAGTACCAGAGTGGAGATGTCAGTAACGTCTTACCTTTTCGTCTTCGGTTAGGCATGGTTTGAGCTGAGACGAAAGCGGCAAGTAAGGTCGCTAAGATAGAGGGAGGGGATTGGGCTTAGGAAAAAAAAGAAGAAAAGCCAAAGAAACCAATATAGGTCTTCCCTCCTTCTCCCCCTCTTTCCCAACAAAATTCAGTGGCAGAGGGTTGGGATCGGCTGTGTGTCATTAAAAGCCCATTGAACCGGTATCAGCGTTTAACCAGTCTCTTTGTCAAAGAAATTCTTTTCATAACGATTGGAAGAAATAAATTGAATTTCTGTTTTACAAAGAAAGGAAGACAAAGAGAAAAAGCAAAGCGATCTTTCTTTTCTATTTAAATACTTTGATTTTTTACGCCTTGGACGAGTTCATTCTGTACCCCCCCCCTCCCTAATAAATCACCTATTATTAAAAAGCTTATATCCGCACCAAACAAGGCACACTGCCATTGAGGCGCAGGGCTACTTTA
>OY744524.1:68354008-68409008 GCA_963556195.1 Sepiola atlantica | reverse complement strand
GAAGGAAAGGAGCTTTATGGTAGACATCGTCATGACCTCTTCTGACAGGCTGTTCTAGGGAGCAGAAACATGGACAGAGAATGCTGCCTTTCTTCTCTTGAGATAAAAGCGACGATGGTACGTCTTCAGCGGGTGCCCGCTTGTGTGATTTAGATCCCCACCAATTACAATAGAGATAATCTGTACATATAGAATTAAGTGTTTATTTATTTGCTATAGACTCAAACTACTAGATGTAAACCCAGGCCGCAACGGATAAAGTGCTAAGTGACAGTCTTGTGGAGTTTTAAAGTTTAATCCTCAGTACAGGCGATACTAAGAATATAATTAAGAATTACTTAAGACTTCTACTCAGTCATGGCTGACGGAACAAGAACAATCTACTCATGTGAATTAAATAAAGGGTTCAGGTTGAAATTCAGTATAGATTCCAAAATTCGAAAAGGTGCACCTGAGGAGGGTCGAAGGTTACATCGGCCGGAACGTTGTGAGATACGAGGGCCGTTCAATAAGTAATGCCCCTGACATACTTCCAGTTGTCTGACCTAGATGAAATTTTGTATGTGTAATGATTTATATCTGTGTGGGTTATGATGCAAAAAACAGCTCTGAACTACTGTGGTTTCTGATTTACAGGTGTTTGAACTGAGTCAGGTGTGAAATAAAGCCAGTTGAGTGTCATGCAGTGATCCGGTTTTTGTATTTGAAAAGAACGCACACCAAAGGAGACTTTTGATGAAATCAAAGAAACTTATGGTGATGATGCCCCATCATATGACCTTGTAAAACGCTGGCATCGTGAATTCAAACATGGTCGGAAGTCTGTGGAAAAAGCTCCCAGACCTTGTCGTCCCTCTTCTGCCATTGATGAGGCATCTGTCCGTCAAGTTGAGGCTGCCATTTTGGAAGATCGACACATTACTATTCGCCAAATAGCCCAAGAGGTCAAGATTAGTACAGGGTCTGTGGAAACTATTATTCATGACCATTTGCATATGCATATGCATAAGGTATCTGCCAGATGGATTCCCAGGTTGCTCACACCTTTCCAGAAGCAAGAACGCGCCCAGTGCCAAGAAGATGAGTTAAAGTTTTTCAAAAGACTGATTGCACAGGATGAAACTTGGGTCCATCACTATGATCCAGAGACCAAAGCTCAGTCAATTCAGTGGAAGCACTTGGACTCACCACCTCCAAAGAAGGCAAGGGTGTAGTCCTCCGCTGGCAAGGTCATGCTCACAGTCTTCTGGGACCAGGACGGAGTAGTGATGACAGATTTCCTGGCAAAGGGTATCACAATTACAGGAGCCTATTACGCTTCACTTTTTATGAAATTAAGAGACGCTATCGAAATCAAGAGGCGAGGCAAGATCAGCAAAGGTATCCTCCTCCTGCAAGACAATGCTTCGGTCCACAACTCGCATGTCGCCAGATCAGAAGCACAGGCATGTGGCTATGAAATCCTCTCCTATCCCCCTTACTCTCCTGACCTTGCACCCTTTGACTTTCATCTCTTCCCAGCCATGAAGTTGTTTTTGAAAGGAAAGCGTTTCCCAGATGATGTAGCCTTGATTTCTGAAGTTACGACATGGTTGAAGGACCAACCTGAGGTGTTCTGTAAAAACGGTGTTCAGAGCTGCATCAAACGATGGGAGAAATGCATAACTCTGAATGGTTCCTATGTAGAGAAAGACTAATAACTGTGCCAAGTTTCATTAATCTACTTCAATGGGAAATGAGTCAGGGGCATTACTTATTGAACGCCCCTCATAATATACAAGATGGGAATAGAAGTCTCAATAATTCAAAATAATATACAAGAGTATTAGTTAAACGATTCATTCAAGATGGCTGTCATAAATGATTACTTTTGGGCTTTTTGGCTAGGAACAAAGTGTAGTATCTGTTCTGAGACTAGGCAATTTTTGTTTTTGTCCCAATCCAGAGTGCCCCTTTTTGGAGAGCTAGATTTTCCTCACATTAAAAACCGACCGTGTGTTTAACTCTGCTCTTGTGAGTAAACAAGTAAATAGGGACTTCCTTAGCTTTTTGGTTATGAGCAACGTGCAGTATCTGTTCTGATACATTTCATCTTTTCTGTCCTCGGTCAGTGAAGGAGAAATCCTTCTAAACTGACGCTATTTTTATTTTGGGACTAGGAGCAAAATGTAGAAGTAGGCAATTATTTATTTTTGTCCCAATCCAGAGTGCCCCTTTTTGTGGAGCTGGATTTTCCTCATATTAAAAATTGACCCTGTGTCTTACTCTGCCTTTGTGAGAAAACACATAAATAAGGACTTCCTTAGCTTTTTGGCTAAGAGCAAAGTGTAGTATCTGTTCTAATGCTACACTTCATTCTTTTTGTCCTCGGTCTAGACTGAGGCAATTTTTATTTTTGTCCCAATACAGTTTGACCTTTTTGGGAGTTGAATTTTTCTCACATTAAAAACCAACCTTGTGTCTTACTCTGCCCTCGTGGGGAGGCAATTGTAAACGATTCAACAAACAGAGGACCCATTTTTGTAGGGGGGATAAAGTTAATCTGTGGTAAACACCACAATTAGGTACTTTCTTTCTTCTTTGTTTAACCCTTCTTCGTCTATGAAGTGGAGAAACTCGTGAAATCACGTTGGCCAAAGGATTTCGGCCAATAAGATACTGACTGACCAACTTGACTACGCGTGAGTTGGGGTCAATAAAAGAACACGTGTTCCCTTCCTCACTCTCTTTTTCCCCCTCAGCGTTCTGGGACGAACGCACACAAAGAACGCTCGTCGACTCCCCCCCTCCCCCCACCACCACCAGCTCGAACGAGCTGCGTGAGGAAGGGGGAAGAAAGGTAACCCTTTTCAATTCAAGAATCTATCTTCAATCCAAACGAATTCTTGTTTCTTCAAACACATATACATACACACGCATACAAAGAAAGGTAATCCCTTTCATTCAAGAATCTATCTGTCAATTTAACGAACTTTTTCTCCAAACATACACGTTAAGATCGTCACACAAAAAGACATTCATCTCGCTCGTATATATCGCTTATAAAATATTAAATAAATAAATAAATTGTTTTGTTAATATAAATGTTTTCCTTTTTATTAACTTTTATAAAATGTCTATTCTTGTGTTGTGCAGCTTCCTCATTCCTTCGCTTTCTTTAAAGTAAGTTTTAATAATATTTTCTTCCTTTCTTCCTTGTGTGTCTTAACTGTTTTATTTAATCTCCACGTGGTCCAATGGTGGAAACCTAACAGTGAGATTACGTGCCGTTACAAAGGCATCTATCACACTACCTATGGTTGGGGGATTCATTATCGCAAAACTATGGTTACGGCATCCTTCGCCACTGTGGTTAATATCCATAATCCTTTGTTCTTTCCTTCGAATCTCCCGCCATAAACAACACCCCCACACCGGCCATAAATCCCTCTGAAGGTGATACAGTTAGCATGATTTAAGCCCCTGCCAACAGTGAGTCGTTCATGTTTTTTTTTGTAAACTAACCAGATGTGTCCACCTGCAAAATAGATTGGATATGTAATGTGAGTCTTAAAGACAGACTTAGATCTGATGACCTCAGAGGAAGATTAAGTCTGGACCGTATAGGGAGATGTGTGCAGAATAGGAGACTTGAATAGGCCACGTTGAAAGAATGGGTGAGAGTTTTTGGATTAGTAGCTGTAGAACAATTGAGGTAGAAAGTCACTTGACAGGGGTAGGCCAAGGAAATCATGTGGGAGGGGGGAGGTGATAAGGATAAACTTGAGAACCAGAGGGATAAATAAAGACCTAGCCAGAGATAGGTTAGTTTGGAAGTCAATTTCTAAAAGCGGCCCAACACATGCCAGCATGTAAAACAGATGTTAAACAGAATATGATGACGATGATGATGATTGACTGCATTAAACACGTGCCGAGCCGGGGGGGGGGGGGAATGAACAAAACACATATGGAAATCAGGTGTTCTAAGGGGTTTATTTTAAGTTGTTTTTTTGTTTTTGTTTGGCGGCGGGGGGGGGGGGGGGTGCTGATAAATTAAAACAGGATAAGTTCTGACCTCGGTGAAATCAATATTTATTATTAATAGAATAAATGTTTAAAAAATTGTAGCCGAACGTTTTATTCTTTTCTGTGATGTCATTCCCTTAAGACAGACAGAGTTTTATTTGACAGATCTTCCAAGAAAATGTTCAGGTTTTTTTTGTCTTCTTCCTTCCTTTTATAACTGGCTGTTGTTAATAGCTTTGGCAGACATTTTTTTTTTTTGGCGAATGTGATTTGTGCCAAACTCAGAACAAACAAACAAAAAAATGCACACATTTAAAATAATAAAGAAATAAGAAGAACACATATTCTCTCTGTGTATATATATATATAGTATAATATATATAGTATAATATAGCATAATATATATATATATGTGTATATATATATAATATAATATATATAGTATAATATAATATAATATATGTGTATATATATAGTATAATATAATATATATAGTATAATATAATATAATATATGTGTATATATATAGTATAATATAATATATATAGTATAATATAATATATATAGTATAATATAATATATATATTATATATATATAATATAATATATATAGTATAATATATATATATATATTATATATATATAATATAATATATATAGTATAATATATATATATATATAATATAATATATATAGTATAATATATATATATATATAATATAATATATATAGTATAATATATATATATATATAATATAATATATATAGTATAATATATATATATATATATATATATATATATATATAATATATAATATATATAGTATAATATATATATATATATATATATATATATATATATATATATATATATATATATTTATTCTCTTTCCTTTTCTCTTCTCTTCTATAATATATAAAACTAGAAGAATACCAGGTCAGGTCAAATGAATTCCCCCGAACAGAATAGTTTGCACCACTTTTATGTCCCCTTTATGAATATTAAAATCAACATATAATGCTACTAAACCTTATGTCTAGAATCTTTATTTCAATTTTGAACAAAATCTGTTACATAAATTTTGATTCCAGAAAATGTATAAAATTTAAGGCTTAAGCTTGGGAAATTGAAATTCAGGGAATCTTACTTAATTGGTGTCTAATGATTTTGGATCAAATCAAATGCAAATCTGAAATATTTGGATTTTCAAATGGGAGGTTGTGTCCGTATTATGCCCACCCAAAAAAGCCCTTCAAAATACCCCAAAAAAGCATTTGATGTAATCCAGTAGGGTTCAATCAGGTTGTAAATTATATGGATAGAGTCTCAGTGCTGAACGAGATAAAGGTTAGAGAAATCCATTTTAAATTAAGAGCGCATTACATTTATTTATATAATTTACAAGCTGATTGTACTGGATTATCTCAAATACTTCGTTTTTATAACCAGACTGAAGAAGAGATCTGTCCAGTGTTGAAACCGGTCGACGATCTTACTTGAGAGTTTGAACTTTTTTTTCGCATTGTCAACCTGTCTTCAAACATAACTTGAGCATTAGATTTCTGAAACGTTCGTAGTCAGCATAATTAAAATAATAAAGTAATATGTGATGGGAATTTATTTTTGGTTAAAAATGATTTTTTCTTAAACAGCAAATATATATATATATATATATATATATATATATATATATATATATATATATATATATGAGGATAAACTATACGATATAGCATTACAAGTAGTTTTTTAAATTTTAAACTAATTGTTATTTTATCAACTTGGGTGAATAGAATTGTGTAAAAGAAACTCAAAACCGTTTGAATTATGCAAATACCATCAGTGGTTCAAAAGTTATAACAATTTAAAATGCCGGAATTTGTGTTTTTCATTTGACATTTTTCTTTAATAATCCTTTAAAAAAAAAATGGGCCAAAATATGGATCTCATTTTAAGAAATTCAGTAATTTCTCCACCATTTATTTGAAGCTATTCTTATGAAACTTGGTACTCTTATGTAAAATTATGTGCTCTTTCTGATTATGCAGTCAGATTTTATTTATCTCTTTACATTAAGCCATGAATTATAAATGAAATGTGTAAATTTCAAAGTTTTTAAAACTGGCACATTGTATCATACAGATTGTGAGGTATTTCAATATAGCTTTAATTTCTTTTAAGTCACTACGTAGTGTCGTCTGTATAAAAGTAACCGCACCATTACTATCTTTTTTATAGAAATTGTGTAATTCAAACAACACCATTTTTAAAAATTATTACACTGCACGAAAATGATTCTTACAACAAGGTTGAGGCAGGTTAGTTGCAGTGTTTCACGGTAAGGTTCTGTATATATTTCCTTCATAATATACTAGACAATAAAATAAGATTGGATAAAATTTGAAACCCTAGCACTGCCACCCAGACCCTAAGTTCGTGTGGCAACAGCCTCCCCCCCCAAGAAAAGCAAGAATATTGTTACATCTAATATTTAACTAAAACGGTTACACGTCATTCAAACGCTATCATATATGAAAAAATAAAATAAAAGTCCAAAATAAGCATTTTTATTCCAAATTTACAAGTTTTTGTTTTTCACGATAATATTAAAAATGTAATGCTTTACATTTGGCCGGCCGGATAGACGGACAAAATCTATATTTATATAAGATTATAAAAATCAAACTAAAACTGAAAACTGAAGGGTATTGTGGTTTCTTAATGATTAACCATATTATTTGTCAATTAAAAATAAATGAACCTATTTCAAAGTAAAAGTATATATATATATATATATATATATATATATATATATATATATAGAGAGAGAGAGAGAGAGAGAGAGAGAGAAAGAGAGAGAACTTTTTCTACCCTTTCCTGATATTATTTTCATGTTACCACAGAAAACAGAGATAACCAGATTTTTCAAAAAATCAAATCTATAACTAGATTTTTTTTTCAATTTAGGAATTAAATCTCAGAATGGTAAAACATTACCAAATTTTAGCCGAAATAATGGCAATTAAAAAAAGAAGAAAGTTGAACTTCCATCAAACTTATACGATAATCTCTCTTCCCATCTTGGCAACCATTTCCGCAATTTCATTTTTCACAGATTTTACTGCCAGCTTTTCTTGTGGTTATTAAGGTTGTGCGCCGACTGTTTTTGCCGCAAATCAGAAATATATCTATATACCTATATTAATGATTGTCAAAGTTTATCAGTTTTGTTTTGAAAGAGCAGAAAGCCCTACATATAACAGGCCAAGAGATCTAACATTTGAGAGGCTCTACTAGAAGCAACATTTCCAGTCATTCTCAAACGTATGAAGAAGCTCTCTCTCTCTCTCTCTCTCTCTCTCTCTCTCTCTCGAAGGCACATAAGTCAAATAAGTCGCTATTTACTTGCCCCCCCCCCCCACGAGGGCAGAGTCAGACACAAGGTCGATTTTTAATGTAAGGAAAAAATCGATTTCCCCCCAAAAGTGCACTCTGGATTGGGACAAATAAAAATTGCCCCAGTCTAGAAGGGTTTCTCCTTCACTGACCGAGGACAAAAAGGATAAAGTGTAGTATCATAACAGATACTACACTTTGCTCCTAGCCAAAAAGCCAAGGAAGTCCCTATTTAATTGCTTCCTTACGAGGGTGGACTTAGACACAAGTTTGTTTTTTAATGTGGGGAAAATCCAGCTCCCAAATAAAGGGGCACTCTGGATTGGCCCAAAACAAAAATTGCCTCACTGCCCGAGGACATAAAAGATGAAGTTTAGTATCAGAACAGATAGTACACTTTGATCCTAGCCAACAAGCGAAGAGTTAAGTCAAAATGAATCGTAGAATAATTCATAAACAAAGAAATCTCATCTCCAGGGGTCTCTCCATGTTAAGTCAAAACTACCTTCTTATACCCAACTAGCTGTACCTACCCGGCGTTACCTAGGAGTAAAAGAAAAAAAAATGACTGGTTTATGAAGGAACACAAATTTATTTTGGTGATTTAAATTTTGCAATCAAATTATTTTATGAAATTGTAATTTTTAAAACATTTGTTTTAGTATTTGACATCAATCGATGAATAGTAAAGAACAAATAATAATGCGTTATTAATGTGGAAGCCAGAAATACACTAACACCTACATACATATACAGAGACACACTTGAAGTAGCATAATTTATTTAATATATATATATATATACATATATATATATATATATACTTTTCAAGAACTGATGGGAGATAACTCCATAAAAATCGCTCCATATAAGGAGTTAAAAGGAACAAAAGATGATTATCGCAAAGACAGATGCCTATTGACCTTAGTCTTGAAACGACCAAGACTATAGGTAGGAGGAAAACAATCAGCAGGAAGAGAGTTCCAGAAGTCTGCAGTTCTTAGAAATAAAGCTACTGAAATAGGAAACTGTATTACAATGAAGTATTAAAAAAGCTATAGGTGGGAAGGAAACAGACAACAGGAACAGAGTTCCACAAGCCTGCAACTCTTGGATAGAAGCTACTGGAATAAGAAGCTGTACTATAACAAAGTATAAAAATAAAAACAGCGAATTGGTGAAGACCACTAGACCAACGAGTAAAACGAGCTGGAACAAAAGAAGCAGTGAATAGATCAGACAATTCTGAAGAACACATGCCATAATAGTATTTATAGGAAAGACTGAGACTAACAACATCACGTCTGTGAGTTAGAGGGGGCAGAGAAGAAGAAAGAGTGGGGCCAATCAAGTTACTGATATGCTTTTGAACCTCATCAATAACCCTTACTTAGTAAATCCAACAAGATAACTTTATATGTTAGATTACCATTTACTTTTTATTACAATGAGCATAATATTTTGATGGATATTCATAGTTATGTAAACAGCCATGTTAATTCAAACACTGAACGACTGTATCAGTTTGATTTGTGTGCTTGTTTTATGGCATATCAACCCTTTTCTGGTATTATTGAGACTACTGTTCTCATCTTAGATGCTATTCACACAACATTTTCGCCAATGTTAACTCCGACCCGCTTCAAGTACATCTTGTCAAACTCAGGAATCTATAGGGAATTTCGAAATTGAACCCTTTATTTAATCCATGGGAGTAGATTGGGTGCTTTTGTAGATTAAAAAAAAAAAAAAAAAATTTCTAACATAGTTCACCCCAAACAAGGCAAGTTGCCACTGTAGACGTAAGAGGTGAAAGTTCTGGTGGTCATCCTAAATTGGGAGCTGTGCAGTGATGTTAATTTACAGACCGGGCTATCTGTTAGATAGGATTTTCAAGTTAAATTAAATTTTTACGGTATCTTTTGTTTATTAAATTGTTAGGTGAAAGTACAGAATAGTTAACAAAGCCCCTCTCCGCGTGTTAAGAATGGGTTTCTAAATAATAACGTTATTATTTCAGCGAGGTCTGTAATCTGCAGAAGTACTGTAGATTGCAAGGCAGAGGGAACAAGAACATATTTTATGTTATTTCTGTTTTTGTTTCTTTAATTCTGAAACAATTTTTATTGTATACGAATTATTGAACATGTGTTGCTATTTATCTTCGAGTGTCAGGCAGAGTCAGTGACAAACGACCTTGTGCCAGACAATACAAACATCATAGAATCATAATCTAGCGGGACCCTATGAGAATTCCATGGTGCTTTCTACACCAATCTCTACAAATTACTATTAGTAATAGTAATATTCCTTTTGTAAAAAATAAAAAAATGTCTTTTAGGGTCAATACTATTAAGAAAAATGTTTGTGTTTCTTCCGTAAAAGTCATTGTCAACTAAATATTCTTTAAGTAAATAAGACCAATATGTCTCTTCCATTTTTATTTATTTAAAATTGTAGCAATTTAATTATTTTTAAAACACAATATATTATGTATTAAAGTGAAATATTTTGAAAATCAATAAATCGTGCAATTTAAATGAAAAATTCATTTATTTAATTTTTTTTTTTGCAAGCTTTCGTTGTAGAACTGTCAGGCAAGAACTATAAGACAGTTTCGCCTGACAAAGTTGTTCTACGTACAACGAAAACTTGCAAAAAAAAAAAAAAAAATTAAATAAATGAATTTTTCATTTAAATTGCACAATTGTTGATTTTCAAAATATTTCACTGTTTCAAAGATGTTGTCAATTTCCTTACTTACAAAATATGTTTTCTTACCGTATAAATAATTGTCAGATATAAATTCTTTCTAGTCAATAAAACGAATGTCACTTTTTAAAATGTATTCATGTAAAATTGTACTGTTTTTGTCAACAGGACGACATTATTTGACTTTGGAACAATTCATTTTAAAATGGGTAAAGTCGGAAATTTTTTTTTTTACCTTAGCGACATTAGATTAATCACAGTCATTCTTGCACAATCTCATTTTTTTAACATGTGAAAGGTGATAACGTACGTGCGAACATGAAATGCTTTAGAGTATTATTATATAGATAATAATCAATGACCGGATCTTTATTCAGATTTCCCAACAACCAATCACTAATTTCAATCATCTCAATAAAGTATCAGATGTTTTTTTTTTGGTTTTCGAATTCTTTCTAATTACTTTTTCTACAAAAGAGAGAAGAACCGAATCTGAGAGGAGTAATTAATCCTTTGATATTTGGGTATCATCAACAAAATCTAAATGTCTTATCCAATAATATTTATTTTCTCAGATTTCTTTGTCTTTTAAATCTCAAATTAAAAAAAAAAAAAAAAATGATGGAATGATGAGTTCCAGTGTTGCAAAAGGGAAAGATTGTGGGAACGGTTAAGCATTGGAAAGGATTGGGGGTTGGAGGTTCTCCCAATCAATCAATATATGTCAAATTTGAAATAAGCCACACTAGAAAAAACACAAAACAACAACAAGAAGCAAATAAAGAATATATAAATAAAAAAAGACTAAAAGGAAAAAAAAAGGAAAAGAAAAGGTTTTAATTGATTTTACTAGAGGATAGTAATAGATTGTATTATAATTTGGGGGTTAGTTGGGTCTGATTTTTGTTTAATATATTCTCAATTTGACACACTGCATTTTCTAAGAGAATGCCTTGATTCAATAAAAGTGGATACACACAAACTTTCTGTAACATTTTCTTTTAATTTTATTCACACCAAACAAGGTACATTGCCACTGAGATGTAAGGGGCTACTGTGAATTAGGGGCCATACTTACAGGAACATCCTAAGTAGGGAGTTGAGCAGTGAGATGTCCGTTCACATTACATTTAAATGTATGTATGTTAGTACAGCCAGGGAAGTAGGGAACAGGGAGGGAATTCCAAAGGCTAGCAGTTTGAGGTAAGAAACTATTAGAGTATAAAGCTTTCCGGCATCTGGGGACTTCTGCAACGAAAACAAAAAAAAACCAAACAAACAAGAATAATTTTTGATCCACATGCAATAATCTTGAAGAACAAAAAATTGTAGAACGAATGTAAATCAATACGATATGGCAAAATTTACAGGAATAATTTGGAACAAAAATAACCTCGATCACCCGACTAGCAGCAAAATCACACCCCTTCTCTGTAGATGTCCCTAGATGCCGGAATATTTTCTACTCGAATAACTTCTTTCCTTGCACCACTTGCCTCTGGAATTACCTCCCATCTCTCAGTTTTCCAGACCAAATGTGAGCAAAAATCGTGCTGACCAGGTTGCCCTCCTATAAATCTGGCCCCTATCATAGTAGCCCCTTACAGTTCAGTGGTAATACGCCTTGTTCCTATTTACTTGCCTTCCCATGAGGGAGGAGTTAGACACAAGATCGGCTTTTTAATATGGGGAAAATCCAGCTCCTCGAAAATGGGTCACTCTGGATAGAGACAAAACATAAAATTGCTTCAGTTCACTGACCGACGACATAAAAGATGAAGTGTAGTATCAGAACAGATACTACATTTTGCTCCCAACCAAAAGGCGAAGGAGAGTCTCTTGTTTGGAGGTGAACATAAGTAAAAGAATTTTTAAAAATATATTTAACATAATTGAAATTACGGAATCTCATCTGATAGTAATGAAAACAAATTACTACTTTATGAAGACAGAAATAACAAGAAGCATTTCAAGAGCAGAAAGCTGATTTAATCAACGTTTGTTTACCTTAGGCTTTTTCTACTATATATTCTAATCACACAAAATACATGCTAAAATATTTCTTGGTTTTGGGATTGAGTTATGTTTTAAAAAAAAAAAACATCAATTTAAATTTGCAATTATCTCACCAAGTCACCCATCTCTTATTAAGTTCCTGTCTATTACTCTCACCCTCTCTCACTCTATGTTGTCTGACCCCCATCTCTTATTTTATACAGTGTCTATCGCTCTCGCTTTAGTGACTTTCTCTCTCTCTCTGTTTATTAACAATAGAAGGTAATAAAGAAAGGAAAGAATAAAAACCTTGGAATAGTCTATTATAAACAAAAGGGAATATCACCAGAAGGAGTAATAATATTTAACCCCTTACCTTGATCATTTCTGGATCATCAACGAGAGGCCATGACCAATTTTTCAGTATAAGAAAAAAAGTATCGAAGATTTGTAATCCCTTCTAAACTCACATACACACAAAATGCATCTCCTTTAAAAAAGGAAAATATTTGGTTATATATCATTAAAAACGCTATCTGGTTCTTAAGTGGATAATTATTACCGCCTGGTGACTCTAAAGTGAGTGATTATTTTAAGAGAACTTTATTTGTGAAACTTATCCCCCTCTCTAAATTCTGAAACAAAAATAAAAAAATATTTTGACCACCAAGTTTTTCAGGCTGTCTATGAGTAATCGCGAAATAAAAGTAGAATCTCAACTCAATTGTTTTTTGAGAGAGGGGGGGGGGTAGCATAAGTTGTAGGACTCAATGTTTATTTAATTATTATTCATAAGAAGGTCAGTGTTTAAAGCAAATATTTGGTGCAAAAACCGGCTCCTGCATTGAATAAGTAATAGGTTGAGGACATGTGTTGCATGGAGAGAAATCATATGAGAATGATATACGATAGATGTGTAATGTGAGTCTTAAAGACAAGCTTAGATTTGTTAGAGGAATGCAAAGGAAAACATGGTGGGGGTGAGTGATAAGGATAGATTTGAGAGAAAGAGGGATAAATATAGACCTGGGCAGAGATGGATTGTTTTGAAAGTCAATTTCTAAAAGCCGTACAACATGTACCAGTGTTGGATAATGGCCCTGTGAGGCGGACGTATGTTGAAGTGGACGTATGTTGAAGTGGACGTATGTTGAAGTGGACGTATGTTGAAGTGGACGTATGTTGGAAGTGGACGCATGTTGAAGTGGACGTATGCGTGAGAAATCGTTTGGTTTGCGCGATTTAGTGCGGCTGGACCCGTACAGTCGAGTGCAGAATGGGGGCTGTTCTCACGGTTGGAGCTCACAAACGTGACAGGGCCACCACGTTGACGAGACCTCAGGTCAAGGGTCAAGGGTCAATGTGCACCTGTGATAGGAGCTCTGTAGCATCACGGGCTTTTGTGTGGGAAGCTGTGTTTTGCCAGTCTGGTTAGTGGAAGCAAATCGAACAGACGTGTTTCTCTATGTAGTCCGAAATGAGAAATGGGAATTTATTTCCCTAAGAGAATACAGGCATGAGATTTCTTCTTCCCCCCTCCTCGAATGGCTAAGGACTTAATTTAGGAATTAACTACGATAAAGCAGTAATTTGGTCTCTCCCTCGACGTTAGCGAGGCATCTCCAGCGGCGACGATAACTAACGCCTGAAATAAACAAATGAAAAGTAAAAGATTGTTGCCTCGTGAATTTGTGTTATAAAGGTTTTGTTGCAGACACAACGGACGGCGAGGTTCACGGCAGAAAGAAAGAAGAAAAGATACGAGAAACTAGACGACATCGAGACGACACCCCTCCACGCGACGAGGAAAGAGAGAAGGTACGAGAAATTAAAAGGTATGCAACATATACATTTTTGGTGTTAAAAATGACCAGTTGTTAAGCGAGAACTGCCACAGCTCATTCCGGGACGGGTATACGCAGTGAGAACTGCCACGGCCCTATGCAACACCAGCATGTAAAACGGACATTAAACCGAATATGAAATATGATGAGTCTTAATAGTGTCCAGATAGTTTTTGCACCTTTTTTTTTTCCAACTAATGGGTGACCGCTTATCAAGATCCGGGGCTACTCTATCATAAGGGTTAAAGAGAATGTCGGTTTGACGTTGAGTTCCACCATGCAAGGATTGGAAACAACCATAGAATTGGCAGAAGATTTTCTTAAGCGGAACTGATTATCCAAGAGGACGGCGCAAAAAGTATTTGTTTACATTAGACTTAAAGACGATCATGTTGTAGTCGACTGGGAAGCAGCTTCGTGGCATTTTGTTTTATTATCTAGAATAAAAAAAATACGAAATGGATTTTGATCAAAATTGGAATAAGGATTCTCGACGTAAGGTTTAGTATCTTTATATCTTGATTTTAATCTTTCTAAGAGGGCATTAAAGTGATGTGAAACTGTTCTGTCCAGGGGAATTAATTTACCTGTCCTGGGACGGGTAATCTTCTAGTTATGCATAAGAAGATATATACAATATATTTTCTCGTAATTCCAACAAATTCTTGAGAAATGCACGATTCGAGCAATTCTCTAGACAAATTCTGATTAATTATCCCAACACTCAACACAACATATTTATTATAAGAACAAAAGATTCTCAAGATAAATCCGGTCTTCGTAGAAGAAGAAAGAAACAAGGAATCGGTAAAGAAAAAGATACTTAAGGGTAAGCCGAACACTTTTGCCAAGAAATTTGATCTTCAATTGACCAATTATGAAACATCTGGACTGGACTGGCCAATATGGAGAGGAATTTTCCGTCGTGAAATGAAGAAATTTGAGACGAAACGCAGAAGCCAAACAGGGATGCATGTAAGCAGTGATAACAAGAACAACTGGGCCGACATCAGTTTGCAATCGCCATGAGTTAAGTCTGAAAGATAATGACTTTCAAAATATTCGGCTTCATGTAATGTAAAAATAAAAATAGAATAACCTGCATCACCTTCCAGCTAATGGAAATTGCCAATGAGGCCAGAATGAAACAGAATAAAGCAATTTACAGTCCAATTAGGACACAATTTTCTGAACAAGATTTAATTGAATATCAATTGATAAAAATGTCTGCTCAAGGGAGGTAACTCCAGGTCTATTAACTGCTAATGGCAAAGTCATTTACCCTGACTCGTCGGAATTGTAGTGCATCTGCTAGACTTGCATAACAGTGACAGTATTGTAATAATAATAATCTATTAATATTTACATCGAAGTATATATAGAATTAATTGAACAAGTTCAAATGTATTGATAAAATGAACTTAAAAACAAATATTTTTCAAAAGTGCTCGATTAGTGCAGGTATAGCTTCATAAATATACTTTATATAAACATTTCAGATGGTCTGCACAAATCATTTCATGTTTCGCTGTTACCCTATACCTCGTCAGTTGATTTGCGTCGATCATTAATGAGAAATAATATAAGCCGTCTAATCTAAGCTATACATGTAAGTTCCTTTCTGTTGAACACTGTTAAGACGATTGTCCACCTGCTTGTCATGAATAGGATTTATTTCTCATCTAGTCGTGCAATGAGGGGAATTGGTCTCAATGGTTAGCGCATTCAGAATTTAGTTAAAGGTGAACTCTCGTTCCGGGGTTTGAATCGTGCGACAGGTTTGAACAGTTATCTCTACACTGATGATTCCGCAAGGATGAAAAATATATTTATGTAGATAATAATTGAATATTTATTATTAAATAATGATATATATATATATATATATGAAACGCACATAAGAAAAGGTTTAATTTTGGAAAAAAATACAAAATAAAATAAAAAGTTTTGTTTGTAAGAAGGAGAAATACAGGTATTCACCGAAATATGAAAAAGAAATTGAAATGAATATGAAAATTATGGTTTTGGGTTCATTTTTCCTATGGTCATTGGAATGCAACTATAATATATATATGCTCTAAATCTTGTGATACAACTTCATTGAGCTTGTAATTGAAAAAATATTTTGGAAATTATAAATAGTGTATGGATAAATATATTTTTTATTCATAAGAACTTATATATATATATATATATATATATATATATATATATATTATATATAAGGTATTAAGAAGACTGAAAGCAATGCAGAGAGCCGGATTCATGGGAAGCTGGAAAAACAAAAATAAACAATCGAAGGTGAGATCTTAAATTATCTATTTATTTTCCTTTTCAATCTTACATAATAAACGTGTCCGGATGATTGGAAATCATTTGATATTTCGGGAGACGCCTCCCCATGTAAAAAAAATAGACACAAAAGAAAAGTTCGATTGTCGGGAATTCGGCAAGATGGATACCGGAGAGTAGTAGTGAAAACATGATCGGTCCCACAGATGGAGATGGGAAGTGCAGCACTAAATAATAAATCAATAAATTATAATATTCTATTCTACACATAGATATGGTGTTCAAAAATAAGTGTGTAATATCATATATATATATAAGAATATTAATAAATCAATGAAATAAAAATAAGCAAGGTAGGTTGATTAATAGCATAAATAATATAAATAGCTTCATCCGAACGCTATGAAATAAAATCGTTTTGAAAATAAAAAATACATATTCGTGTAACATAGATCAAGGACGAACCACAAAAGTTAATTAAATATTTTGCAATATCAAAATATGTTTCATAATTATTAATTAAAAGTAGAAATTGGATCTGGTATTTGGACCACTGAGGTTTTGTTTTGAGAGAGGTGGTGTTTGATCAACACTGCTGAGGAACCATGATAAAATGCCTGTTTTGTTTTGAAATCCCCGAAACAGTTCTCATGGCAAACAACTGATGATCCCTACAAGGGGATTACTATTATAGTACTAGTAAAATCAAAATTCTGTGGGAGTACCGGCATAAAATCTTGACAATTGCAAAGTCATTGACTGACTTACGAAATAGGTGATTTTCCAACGAAGGGCTTGGGACTAAAGATGTTGACGATATTGGATTTTTTCGCTCACATTATTTCTCTTGTATCAAACGGTCATAAACTACATTTTAATTTACACTATTTAAAACCGATATAAATGATTGAACACTAAAAATAATTAAATTTTAAAACAATCGGATTTTTTTAATTCCAATTATTTGATGGTTTTCAAGTAAAAATTCCAGTATTGATTAATATTTAATTTTCATTTAAAAATTATTCCAGAAAATTGTAATCAATTTTAACTCTTAAATGCTTTATTTTTTTATATTGGTTTGACATCAGAAGATACTGGTTACCTATTTAGCTGGTGTGTTGATGCAACAGCATATAAGTACCTACTCACACTTGCCAACAGGTTCGTTGCAGATGATAAACGAGTTGCAGTTTGACAGTTTCGTTGAATATTATATTAAATAGGCATTTTGCTGGAATTTGTCATATTTAAAACAAAAAGCATTTATGAGTTAATTATAAAATTTTCCCTGAAAAAGATTTTATGTAACTTTTTTGTTTTAATTATGACCGTTTGGTGCAGGAGAGGTAGTCTATTGATGACAGCCCATGGTCACAAATTCGGAATAGGGGTGTCTGATCGAGAACATTCAATATCACCAAGATATTCGTAAATAACATCTTGAATAGTTTTAAGGTTGAAAGAATTAAAAAGTAAAATAAAGATTGTGGGGAAAAAAAACAAAAACACAAGGCAAAACTCTGCCTGAATGCAAGCAAATGTCCGATTGCAAAAAAGTCCGGTGTCAACAAGTCCAGCGGAGAAAGTGAATTGTAGGTAGGTAGGTCGTTAAAAGGCACGAGAAATGACATGAGAGGATTCAAAGTTGACACCGGACTTTTTTGCAATCGGACATTTGCTTGCATTCGGGCAGAGTTTTGCCTTCTGTTTCCCCCCCCCCCCACAATCTTTATTTTACTTTTTCGAATTTTAAATCTTAGCCTTTGCCAACTTATCTATCCCAGCGATTTCCTCTGATGATAAGATTTTGATCTTTGAAAAGCCTGGCTTAAGGAAAAAATTAATTTGAATAAATTGCCTTTTTGCGGAATATACCTTGCTCTGAGCAACTGAATTGAAAAAAGATCTGCCTTTTGCTTTTCTAATTCCTTTTCATCCTTCTACCTATCTATCTACTCTATCTTGGATATTGAGCTGTATACTTTTCACAATAGGTTTTACCTTTCCTAAAAGTTCGCTTTTAGTTCACCACTTTATATATATAACAAGTAAAAGATGAGAATGAAGATTGTAAAAATAGAAATAGAACATCTATTACGTCCTCAGTTGTTCTGATATAAAATATAATGATATAATGTTCTGATATAAAATATAATGATATAATGTTCTGATATAAAATATAATGATATAAAATATAATGATAGAAAATATATAAAATTTCTGATATAAAATATATAGAAATAGAACATCTATTACGTCCTCAGTTGTTCTGATATAAAATATAATGATATAAAATATATAAAATTTCTGATATAAAATATATAAAAATAGAACATCTATTACGTCCTCAGTTGTTCTGATATAAAATATAATGATATAAAATATATAAAATTTCTGATATAAAATATATAAAAATAGAACATCTATTACGTCCTCAGTTGTTCTGATATAAAATATAATGATATAAAATATATAAAATTTCTGATATAAAATATATAAAAATAGAACATCTATTACGTCCTCAGTTGTTCTGATATAAAATATAATGATATAAAATATAATGATATAAAATATAATGATATAAAATATAATGATATAAAATATAATGATATAAAATATATAAAATTTCTGATATAAAATATATAAAAATAGAACATCTATTACGTCCTCAGTTGTTCTGATATAAAATATAATGATATAAAATATATAAAATTTCTGATATAAAATATATAAAAATAGAACATCTATTACGTCCTCAGTTGTTCTGATATAAAATATAATGATATAAAATATATAAAATTTCTGATATAAAATATATAAAAATAGAACATCTATTACGTCCTCAGTTGTTCTGATATAAAATATAATGATATAAAATATATAAAATTTCTGATATAAAATATATAAAAATAGAACATCTATTACGTCCTCAGTTGTTCTGATATAAAATATAATGATATAAAATATATAAAATTTCTGATATAAAATATATAAAAATAGAACATCTATTACGTCCTCAGTTGTTCTGATATAAAATATAATGATATAAAATATAATGATATAAAATATAATGATATAAAATATAATGATATAAAATATAATGATATAAAATATATAAAATTTCTGATATAAAATATATAAAAATAGAACATCTATTACGTCCTCAGTTGTTCTGATATAAAATATAATGATATAAAATATATAAAATTTCTGATATAAAATATATAAAAATAGAACATCTATTACGTCCTCAGTTGTTCTGATATAAAATATAATGATATAAAATATATAAAATTTCTGATATAAAATATATAAAAATAGAACATCTATTACGTCCTCAGTTGTTCTGATATAAAATATAATGATATAAAATATATAAAATTTCTGATATAAAATATATAAAAATAGAACATCTATTACGTCCTCAGTTGTTCTGATATAAAATATAATGATATAAAATATAATGATATAAAATATAATGATATAAAATATATAAAATGTCTGATATAAAATATGATATAAAATATAATGACATAAAATATATAAAAATAGAACATCTATTACATCCTCAATTGTTCAAAACATAGTATTTTCAAATAAAAGAGATTTATTTTTCCTTCCTTAAGTCATTGCTTTTCATCCTAGCATTAAGGGGACTATAAACAATATTATGATTATATATATATATATATATATATATATAATATATATATATATGTATGTGATGAAGGTGTGCGATTTAACCTGCATCCTAATTGTTTTTACATAGTGCTATCGGAAAAGGTCATTTCAGTTTTCACTATGCAAAAGCCTTCAATGTGTGGAACACTTCAAAACATTCTAATAACGGTGCAGTGGGTCAGCGGAGTGTTTGAAGACAGTTTTTTGGTTTGAAGGAAACATTGCCAAACAATGTGAATTACAGGAAAAGATGAAACGTTGAAATGAAAACAAGAAATGAGGCATGAAATTATGGCAATTTGGAAGCATCAGGATATCACAAACATTTAGAGATGTTTGTTTATCCTGGAGTGCCTGTTATTCCTTAAAAAACATCAAGTCCACAAGACTTTCGGTTGGCAAGCCTCTGACATTTATCAGGTGAAACTAGCAAACTTAATACTTATAATATTTGCAACAGTTAAGGGTTTTTAAACAAAGGCGCTTGAGGAGCGCAGACCTCCAGCAAGGTGCCAAAATATTGTACCTGACCAGTTGATGAGTAGAGTTTTAAGTTTTAAACCGTTTCTCTAAATGTTCATATCACTGACACAGCTTAGCCTTTTGTGTAGTATCAAACTGTTTCTGTCTTCGGTCAGTGAACGCAAAATACTTCTAGACCGAGGCAAATTTTTGGTTTGGTCCCAATCCAGATTGCCACTTTTTGGGGACTTGGATTTTTCCCAAAGTAAAAACCGACTTTGTGTCTAACTCTGCCCTCTGCGGGAGGTAAGTAACTAGGGACACAGACTTATAAGTCTTATATAGAGCGACCTCTGCTCCCATCTAAAAAAAGATGCCGATGGAATCGTTAATGAAATTCACAATTCTTTTTTGCAATCCAACCATATTTAGTACAAATAACCATCAGTCTGTGCCTTACTTGTCCACCAAGTTTCAGCCATGAGTGTCCAACAGTCTTGGTTTTATCGATTTTTTTATGGTGACTCATTATACCAAAAAAAGATCTGAGTGTGGTGTGGAAGGAGAGGAGCTCGATTTTAGGTGTTAAATGTAACAGGTCATTTCCCCCCCCCCCCCGCATTGCACCACGTACTCCAGATCAGAAAAGAGAGTGTCTTGTTTATCTCAAGAATTGTGAAACATAGCTAGACACCTGGAAAAGTTAGTATGGCAAAATCACGTTGACACATTGGTTTTCGTTAGATCACAGAAGTTAAGCGGCGTTGAGCTTGGTCAGTGTCAGATGGGTGACCATTTAAGAACACCAGGCGCTCTATGTGAGAAGACAGAAAACAACTGCAAAATTTAACGTCGTCAAAATCATCTTCCCTGACTGGGATATACATGTGACTTGTGAATTCAATATTCCCTTAAAAACTCCATTCTTTGGAGGAAACCGGCTTAACCAACCCAGGGTGAATGCTGTACCAGGTACTTCGATGTTACAAAGGATCTCTCAAATTGTTTAGGAATGATTACAAACTTATGCAGATTTTAAAAAAACATTTTTTTTTGTAACATAGTTCACCCCAAACAAGGCAGGCCACCACTGTAGACGTAAGGGGCTACTGAGAAAAAGGGTGAACGTTTGGGGGAGGGTCAACCTAAATTGGGAGCTGTGCAGCGAGATGTCTGTTTACATTAGTTTTAAACTTCTGCATGTCAGTACCATCAGGAAAACAGGGAGCAGGGAGGGAGTTCCAGAGTCCAGCAGCACGAAGAAAGAAAATTTTGGAATAGAAAACTCTTCGGCATCTGGGGACCTCCACAGTAAATGGATGGGATTTGGCAGATTGTCGGGTTTGGTCTAGTGAATTTGCGTCATGGAGGCACCAGAGCAGCAAGTTCATCAGAGCACAATCCATTGAAGTACTTGTAAAACAGGCACAAGGAAGCAACATTGCAGCGATGGGGCAGGGGCTGGAGCTTGGTGGATAGTGAGGGACCTATTAAGTTGGCGACTCTTTTTTGGACATTGTTTAAGAGGGAGAGACTAGTGGATCATGCCCCAGCCCAGATGTGGCAACAATACTCCATGCATGGACAGATGGTGGCTTTGTAGAGATATAGGATTATGTCAGGTGTGAGAAATTTACTAGCACAGTAGAGGAAGCCCACTTTCTTTGCAGCAGCCTTGGTAATGTAAGGTCATATTTATTTCTCTTATAACGGGCTTGGAAGCTCAAACTGAAATTTTATTTTACTTCAGATATAGATACAACTAAAAGAATACCTCTCCCAGTACAGATAAAATGAATTCCCCAACCAAAATAGTGTTGCACCACTTTTATGTCGCCTTACGAAGATTAAAATCAAGAAATAATGCTACGAAACCTTACATCTTGAATCCTTATTCTAATTTTGATCAAAATTCATTTCATGATTTTGATTCTAGAAAATAACTAAAAATAAAATTTAAACTTAAGGGGCCTTAAAAAGAAACTGAAATTCAGTGAATCTTGCTTAATTGGTGTCTAATGTTCACTTTGAATTTTCAAATTTGTTGTTCAAGGTTGTTGTCATATTATTCTCAGTAAAAACACTTTGGGCATTTTTAACAAGAGCAAACAAAATAAAAAAGGGGTGAAAAAAACAACACATCCAATAAATGTCACCAATCATGCGAAAATGTAATGTTCTACCAGTATTTTGTTTAATTTTTGATTTTTGAGCAATTTTAAAGGTTCTTTGAGCAGGGCTTCTGGGCGACCATTTTGTTTTTCGTTCATACCTAACAGACTCGACACTTAGTTTATTTTGAACAAAAAACGCTTTAAAATAAATTAAGACAAATAAACTCCTCTAGGTAAATAGAAGAGTAACTTATCTTGCTTTTGGTAATTTTTATTAGTTACATATTTGTTTTTTCTACCCCTTTTTTGTTTTGTTGACTCTTGTTAAAATGCCCAACCCTTTAAAACATTTCAAAGAAACTGAAATTTGGGGAATATTTATTAATTGATATCTAATACTTATTGTTAAATTTTTACAAAAATTAGAGGTATCTGAATTTTCACGACAGGCTTCCACTCCCACTTTGGTCCGTTTGAATAAAACTAAATTAAACTAATTATCGCCCAGATTACGCATTCTTACGCCTAGCAGCTGTTTTCTAAAATTCATAATGATCGGTTAATTATTATCGGAGTGATTATTATCAGTTAAAATCCCTAAAAATAGACACATGCCTAACTTCTTGGTTGTCAGCCATTGTTATTTTGGGTCTACAGTTTATGACTCTCGTTGAATTATCAATTATATCATTATATATTCAACACATATAAGAGCCAAATACGTACTAACATGTAGTACTGTTGCCACATCTTGGGAGGTGCCACTCGAAGCACTCTTTCCTGTGTCGATAGTGTACAAAAATGATGTCTTCTAGTCCCTACAACCTCTTTCATCAGAAGAGATTTTGCTAGCTTCTTTTACTGTATCGTTATGGCTATGGTAGGTGCTCGACTGAACTCCAATCCATGGACCTCCCCACCTGTAAAACATTCACAGTAAGAACTCGTCTATCTACAACCACAGCAACAATTTTTTCTTTCTCTTTACCAAAAACCAAACGAAAATACCATGAACAAAGTTTATTTCATAGAACATCCCAAGTGAAACAAGATACACGAGTGCACCCCAACCGACTACAGCATGGTTATCTTCAAGTCTAATGTAAACAAATACTTGATGAACCGCCCTCTTGGATTATCAATTCCTCTTAAGTAATTTTCTGCCCATTCCACCCATTGTTTCCAGTCCTCTCTTAGTGGCGATCGTCGTCCAGCTGACACTCTCTTTAACCCTTATCCTTGAGTGGCCCCCAGGCCTTGATAAGGGATGACCCATTCGTAAAAATTCTTTTAAAATAAATACATGTTATAAATATAAATATTAGCGAAAGAACCTTTCATGTATAACAACCTATAATTATATTAATATGAAATATATTCATGTGCTTATTTATCTGTTAATTAGTTCTGTTAGATATTGGGCGAGTAGACCCACTAGTATATAAAATGGGTAGTTGAGAATAACAGGAAAATGAAAGGTCACCCAGGGTGAGGATTGCCAGACTGTGCGAATGAATTGAAACGGATATGACGTCACATGGCTCAGAGGGAGAATACGAAAGAGAAGAGGAACATCATTTTTTTTTTCACTTTTGACTTCCGGTTTTATTGTTCAAGATAAATATTTGTATAGCGAAAAATCCAATAATTAAAAAAAAAAATTTATTTTAAATACAATCCACTATTTTTAAAATTATGTTTGTAAAACATCTCTGCACGGCATCTTTTTTATTTAAATGCTTTTAAAAAAAAAATTTTTGGTTTTGTTTGTTTTATACATTTTGCTTATAAATAAAACTATGTATTTAAAATTCATTTATTTTAAATCTCTAAAGTTTACAAAACAAAATGTTAAAAAAATTTTTTTTTTTACTGAAAGCTGTCCAACACATGCCAACATGTAAAACGAACATTAAACCGATGATGATGATGATCATCATGAATCAGAGTGCTTGAGTTAGTAGATGTAGAACAGTTGAGGTAGCAGATTCAGTCCACAGGGAAAGGCCAAGGAAAACATAGTAGGAGGTAATACGGATGGAGAAAGAGGGACGAATAAAGACCAGGCCAGAGATAAGATCGTTTGGAAGTCACTTTCTAAAAGTTGTCAACCACATGCCAGCATGTAAAACGGACATTAAACATGATATGATGATGATGATGATGATGCTTATTGCATCTTTTGTGCAATAAGTATCATCACAATCTTTTACACCATTCATCTGCGTTTGCCATCTCTTCTTTGCTATTGCCTTCTGTTTTGCCTGTGTCTCCTTTCTTAGTTCTAAGATCGATCATCAGTGATCGGTCCTGCAACAATTTAATCCTCAAGGGTAGATTGTTCTCGGTCTGTCAGCCATGATTGGGTAGAGAGACGTCTTAAGTAATGAGAAAGAGAGAGAGAGAGAGAGAGAGCGAAGAGAGATAGAGAATACCTATTAAATCTATAAGATGCTGATGATGATATTCCTTAAACTAAATGAAAATCGATGAGAAATATATTTACGATATTCTGATATTATAATTATTTAAAGACGAATAATTCTTTATCCTTGGTTTAAATTTGGCCAATGATACATTATAGTTAACAACAAAAAAGGGGGTGACAAAAACATACGCAAAAAAATGTAATCTACTATCGTCTTGCATAGCTTTTTAGTTTTTACACTTTTTTTAAGCGTTTGTTATTTTTTCAGATTTTGTATCGTTGCCTTGGAGGCTTATAAAAATAGTAATGACGCCGTATTTCATTTGATGTGAAAGTTCGATATCGTATGTATAACAACGGGAAAAAATTAAATGAAACAAAAATACAACTTATAACTGTCACCAATCAGCCGAACATGATATTTTGACCGATTTGTATATTTTTTAACTTACTGAAACTTTTTAAAAATCTTTCTTTATTTGAAAATACTTTTCACTATACTGAAGATTTCGACTTTACATGGTCGCACCAATTTGAATTCGTGTTTTACAAGCCTCCGAGGCAACAATACAAAATCTTAAAAAACAAGCACTTAAAAAAATGTCGAAATTGAAAAGCTATGCAAGTTGATAGAACATGAAGTTTTCTTGCGTTTGGTAAAAGTTATTCGTTGTAAATTTGTTTATTTTTTTCACCCCGTTTTTCGCTGTAAACTATAATGCCCGATTGCCTGAATTTGCATATTTAATTATTTCATCTTTTTTTATTCCCGTCTTTTATACTCAGGAAATTTTAAAAAATCCGTAATCTCTAAAACTGTACGTTCGACAATGGAATGAGTGTCGTTCCTAGTTACTTGCCTCCCCACGAGGGCAAGGTTAGACACAAGGTCGGTTTTTAATGTGGAGAAAATCCAGATCCCCCAAAAAGGATCACTCTGGATTGAAACAAAAATAAAAATTACCTCAATCTAGAAGGATTTCCCCTTCATTGACCGAGGACAGAATAAACTAAGTGTAGCATCAGAACAGATACTACACTCCTAGCCAAAAGAATCAGTGTCGTTTAGCAGGAAAATATCTTTCTTTGGTAATTTTATAGAATCACTCCCGTTTTCCAATCGGGTGGTTTTGTTCGGGGTAAAGGTTAGAAATCGTTCTTAGAACATTCGCAAAGCACTTACCCCCCCCCCCCCCCCAAGGGCACCCGATTGGAGACGGGAGTGATTCTATAAAATTAACCTTTATTATTATTATTATTAAAAATAAAAATTACTATGGACGGAAATAATTTCAGGTTTTCTATTTTAAGTATATTTGGACCAGAACTGCAATGTAGATATATAATAGCTCAACTAAATTTGCGTTTAATTTTGTTGTTGCATGGGTTGGTGGAGGGGGGCATTTTCAAAGTAAACAACATATAAAGTAACGATTTTATTTGCTTCTATGTTACTAGATCAGGGCAAGCTATAAATAATTTACCAAATGAAATGAAGCTTATTAAATATATGTGCAGTACATAAAGGCTATAAAAGCGAGATGGCGAGGGTGAGAGCGAGTGGAAGAGAGAGAGAGAGAGAGAGAAAGAGGGGGGGGGGCGGAGGAGGGAGAAAGAAAAAGAGAGATGCGCGTACACACGCACCACAGACGCGCAATCCTTTCTGAATTACTGAATTAGAGTTACTTCCCTTGCATTGCCGATATGATTTTTCACACCCGCAATTCTCGTTTTGTGTTCTTTCAGACTAAATCGGAAAACATTTTCTTCTGCCAATACTTATTTTGTTCACTAATGAGTTACCACTTAACAAGGCTAAAAGCCACTCGAGCATAAGGGTTACCGAGATGCATAGGTTGTCAGTTGAATAATGAAGAATATTATGAAATGACTGATTTGAAAATGATGAATGGAATGAACAAAATTTAGTTACTTATGGGGACGGTTGACATTGGATTCGAAGACGAACTTGTTATAGTCTGCAGGGAAGCAATCTGACATAACGAGAGCAAGCTATCTCCGTGTATTTAATAAATGGTTCCGTTCGAAATTCCGTAGAGATTCATGAGTTCGACAAGATGCACTTGAAAGAGGTCGGAAGTTACAGCGGCCGAAACGTTTAGAGAATAACATTAATATCCAAGATGAGAACAGTAATCCGAATAATCCAAAGTTCTGAAGATTTCGGACAATTTTGGCCTTTGTTGTAAAAAATAGGTGATGAGACCATTATTGGTACGGGTTTTGCGAAGTCCGTTCATTTTTGTAGAATATTCTTAACGTTTCGTCTTGTTTATTTACACTTAAAAAAACTCGTTCTCTTAAAATCAATCAACTAAACCAGAAGTGTATTCATTTACTTATCTCTTTACAACCATTCCCAACTTCCAATGAAGATGTGTGTGTGTGGGTGTGTATATATATATATATATATATATATATATATATATGGGAAATGAAAAAGAAAACACCAAGAGATATTTTTTATATATTCATTAACGTTTCGTCTTTATTGTAAGACTTCCTCAGGATGATAATTTTAAGAAAAATGTCATGCAAGTACATCGAAATATGGAGTTGACATGATGGGTTGATAAGGAAAAGTAGTAGCTGCGGCTACTAAGAGGGCTGGACGAGGGCCCGGGCTGTGAGAAGTAAGTCAGTAGCAAAGAGTGAAATGAATATGGAAAGCATATATATATATATATTATATATATATATATATATATATATATATATATATATATATATATATATATTAGAGAGAGATATAGAGATAGAGATTATTTGGATGACTGTTCTCATCTTGGATGTTATTCTCTAAACGTTTCGGCCGATGTAACCTCCTACCTTCTTCAGGTGCGTCTTGTCAAACTTTGAAATCTTTCTGTCGATGTCGGAAATACGGAATTTCGAACGGAACCCTTTATTTAATCCATGGGAATAGCTTGCTCTCGTTCCGTCAGCCATGACCGAGTAGAAGTCTGAAGTAGTTCGGAATTGTATTCTTAGTACTGCCCTTCAAGAAGACTGTCACGTAGAACCGATTTTAACTCATCACTTTTATCCGTTGCGCCACTGGTCCTTGCGTGAATGCGTCCTAGAGTAAATGTGGTATTGTGGTGACTGCAATGATTCTAGCTAAAAATATGATAGACAGAACATGATCAACGACCCCTCCCACCACCACCACCCCTACCACGCTTCACATTTTTGATGGCTTGTGTCTAATTTGTTAAAATGTACTCAAGACTTGAGTCAATTTTAATTTTTGTCATAATCCAGGATGCCCCTTTTTCCCACATTAAAAACTGACCTTATGTCTAACTCTGCTCTTGTGGGAGGGGAGTCACGTAAATAAGGTGTCAAGATCAGTTTAATGTGGGAAATCCAGCTCACCTCAAAGGGGGTCACTCTGAATGGCTGCAACATTTTCCGTGATTGGATGCGTTAATATTTTCCCGGTAATAGTTCCTCAGGCGACTAGTAATAAACCAATCATCCCCCCGAAGAAGGAGGTAATGCCTGGGAGGATTGCTTCCTAAGATCGAACAAAATAATACTCCATTTTGATATAAGCCCAAATGTTCTAAATTAATTATTTCTTTTTTTTGTTCTTCATTCCACGATGTTTTTCAATGTTCACACGTAATTGTCTAAAAAAAGTAGAATCTATTTTTTGGGTGTTAGGGTTCGGGTGACTGTCATTTAGCTGAGGTGTTAATCTACAAATTTACCGCAAAAAGTTCGACTCGTTACTTCATCGCGGCTGGTTAAATATAATTTTAATAATATTTTTTTTGGGTGCTTTGTGACATCGTGACATAACAATTCTCGCAAAAAACACAATTTTACCCTTTGCCCCCACGCTGTCAACGAAAAATCAAAAATGGGATTCGATTTTGTTTCGTTAAAATAACTGAAAAACGAAAAGAAGAATTTAACGTAAAACGATCACCCACCCCTGACCAGAAAGCGTAATATAGAATAGGTAACCATTTTTTTTTTTGTATCTTCAAAATGACCACAACTTGGAAATACATGTTTACCCGTTCTGTCCTGCGCTATGTGGTCAAGAACTTGATGATCATTTTAGGTTAAATTAATATAGCAAAGCTAACTTCGACTATACAGTCTAAAATAATTGATTTATTTTCGTTTTTGGTTCCCTCAGGGTATTTCCAGGTTGTTGACATGTAATCGCATAAAAAAAATAAAATGCCTTTTTTTTTTCGTTTACAGCGTAGGGGGGGGGGCGTAAAATTTTACTCATAAAATAAGATTCTAAGGTGCTTTTACACTTTAGCGGATACTTCAAATAAAACAAACTGAGGAATATCTGTTTGATGTGCGTACCTGTCACGGGTTGAATAAATCATATACCAAAAAGCACGTAAATTAATCAAGTAGTTTTTTTTTTATGAAAGAAAATTAAATGTTAGCCATGTACGAAGAGGACAGCGATTTTGAAAGTTTCCAAAGGGGGATTGAAAGTTTTAAAAGGGGGAAAAGTTAAATGTATCTCATTTTGTTTTATATAGTACGTCTGCGTTATCTTTCAGAAATTATGTTTTTTTTTAATTGTGTTTTTTATTTAAAAATTTGGAAAAGTTAAATGTATCTCTTGACGTCACGTGATCAAACGGAGCGATTTTTGAAGTTACGCTAAAGTGTAGAAGCACCGATTCTAATGTTATGTTATGCAGTTTTCTTATTGTGTAGACAAGCTTTATTAAAAATTTTAGTGAGAATAGTCAAGTACTTTGTTTTTATTTAAGATTTCTATATTTTATCATCTTTCGGATATGCGTTCGTAGATGCATGGCTACTATTTCTTGGCCTTTTGGCTAAGATCAAAGTGTAGTATCTGTTCCGATGAATACTGCACCCCATAGACTGGTATCGTCTTGGCCTTCGGGGCTTGATTTCCGCCGGTCTATGGGTCTGTCCTGTGCAGTTCTAGGAGGTTCACCTTCCCAGGCTTTGCCTCCCCTCTTTGGGGAGGAGTAAGTTTATTGCTTACTGCCTGAGGCGCCCCTACCGGGGAATGCCGACGGGGCTGCCCAGGCAATTTTTAAACCCCACTTTCCCGACCCGACCTTGGGCCACATCTTACTTGTGGGAGTAAGATAAAAACTGGCCTTGTGCCTAACTCCTGGAGAGGAGTAAATCAATACTATTTCGATTGAGGATCGGCCGAGGTGAAGCTGAATTTAAAGTCTCGACTTAGGTTTAGTGTCGAGGTTAATGAACGACCTTTTTTCGTCCTCCTCATTGTCAAATAAATTACAGAGTAATTGTAAAAATCACACGTTATAAATCAGTCCGAATCCATTGTCCCTTATTGGGTAACAGATTTTACTCACGTTAAAAAAAAAACGCCGCCTTTGTGACTAACGTAGCCCTCGTGGGGAGGCAAATAAAAATAATAATAAAATGGTTCCTAACGTCAACAAATGGGGATGCAAACGTTTTGAAATGATTTCTGAGCTGTTAACTAAATACATAGAGCAGTGGTTTCCAACCTTTTTTTCCGGCGACCCCAATCATGTACCTCAAGACATGACTGCGGCCACACTAGTTTTAGTTGTATAAGTGTTATTCTATATAACTAGTTGTTGGCTGTATAAGTAAAGAAACAGACGTAATAAAAAGGGTCAATTTATAAAATAAACAAGCCGCGCGTGTGTGGTCCCCCTCTGTATGTGACTCGATGTGGCGAGTGTAAAATGCAATAAATTTGGGCAATTTGGGGCATTTTTGACCCCCCTTTCACCCCCTGGGGCGCGAACCAGAATTTTTCTGAGGTCAAGGATGCTCATTTTATATCCAGAACAATTGCCTCTACATTTTGGCCAAGTTTAAGAAAAATTGAATGGATGGATCAAACGTTATGGGAGAAAAGGGTCATTTTTTGCCATTTTAGGGGGCTTTTGACCCCTCTGGGGGCGCGAACCAGATTTTTTCCAGCGTCAGCGATACTTATTTTCTATTAGGAACAATTACCTCCACATTTTGGCCAAGTTTCAGAGAAATTGAATGGATGGATGAAAAGTTATGGGGCAAAAAATGTCATTTTTTGCCATTTCATGGCCTTTTGACCCCCTGGGAGGCTAACCAGATATTTTTCAAAAATCGGAGAATGTCACTTTCTAACCTGACCAAAGTTACAACTTCATGCAAAATTTCAGAGAAATTCAATGGATGGTTGCGGAGAAAAATCCGGACGGACGGACGGATGGAAGGACGAACGGACGGACGGACGGACGGACGGACGGACGGACATGCCTCAAAACATAAGTCCCCCGATTTTATAAATTGGGGAACCAATTAGGGTTAGAAGTTATGGATAAGCACAATAAATAAATTCAGGGGCGAATTTAGAAAAAACTAGGGTTAGGGTTTACTTTTAATTTTCGGTGCTTATATAGATTAGGGCATATATGAAAAACGTAGTTACACAGGTGAAAATCGTCGTTCCAAATAAATTAACCGAAAAAATCTCTGATATACTTATGTATAAGACAAAAATAAATATCTACACCAAAAATTAGCAAAAATTATTGAATAGAATTTTAATTAAAAATCAAAATCAGTTAAATCGTTTTTAGGGTTACGCCATTGATTCGAGCGAAAAACACGAAATTCAGGCGGAGATAACTCAGTCTGACATATTAACAAGTAATAAATCAATGGCCGTCGGCAAAATACGATGAAACTGATGTTTATTTTTGATTAAAATTCTACTCAATCATTTTTCCTAATTTTTGGTGAGGATACTTTTTTTTGCCTCTTATGTAAGTATAAACAAGAGTTTTTATTTGAAATTGCGTTTTCCATATGTGCCCTCATCTATATAAGCATCTTATTTTCTTTTAAATTTGACAATCTTTTTAATATTTTCCCTTTATGTATTGTATTCTGAATTTTGATAAACTCATTGTGGGATATTACATTTATGTTTTTCCCCACGTGCAATGTTTTCCTATCTCAATTTTACCTAAATTCATAACCATTTTGGGGTCATTTTATGCTGAAACAAACATTCAAAAATCCTGTTCTTCCGGCTGAGATCAAAGTGTAGGACCCATATTTCATTTGATCGCACTTAAGTCCTACTCTCAAAGATCGACCTGATTAGTTTTCGGTTAAAAAATACCGGAAAACAGTAAAAAGAGGTTGTGAGGGCCTTACTAACACGCCCCTGAATTTATTATTTTTTTTTTTTTGTGTGTGGGGGTATTTTTTTTTTGTGCTGTCCAACTCACATGACTTTTTATGAAATTGTAAATATTGAATGTATTGTAAATATATTGTAAATAAAATTAATTTGAAATCATTTGGGATATTTTTTAGTAAGGTAGTGCCTAAGGTAAATGTGGTATTGTGGTGATTTCAGAAATAAATCTGATGGTGAAAGAATTAAAGTAAAAGTGCTTGGACGAATAGGTCAAAAATGCGTCTAGTTAAGAGTAGAATGGACAGAGGATGACCAACAACCCAACCCAGTTTTTATGGCCTTGTGCCTAATTTGTAAATAATATATATATATATATATATATATATATATATATATATATATAGAGAGAGAGAGAGAGAGAGATTCAATTTCTATTAAGATATGTTTTTAGTAATGTTTTTTTGTAAGCGTCCTATTAAAATAATTTCTCTCCTCTTTAATGAATAGCGAATTTAGCTATTAATTATCTTTTTCACTGTAAATACTAATATATTTAGAATGAAAAGTCACACATAGAAAGCGTTGATGAAATGGCAATAATCAGGAGAATATTTTGAAAAAACATTTTGAAAACAACGCATTTAATTATGTTTTTTAAAATAAGTTATTTATTTACTTTAAAAACTTGAGTACTTTCGGTGCTATACACCCTTGTCAAAAATATATTTGTATAATTTTCCTTTGAAAATTCTTTTTTTGATTGTATAAATTTAGTTTTTCTATTGATGCGTGGTTTTTCTATACCTGTACTCTGGCAGTCTTTCTTTCTTTCCTCTATTGTGCCACTTTGTACGTTCGATTTCATTGATTTGTACACTGTTAAAAGTGGATTGTAATTACCAGATTCCAACTCTCTCTCATCTATCGAATTTGCTCTATAACTTAGAGTGAACTATACTCTAGTCTTGATGTTATGTTTTAGCTTCAAAGTTGGTGTCTATATCCTGCGCTGATGAAGTGATTTGATGTCAATAACAATTCATATCGTCTCAGAAACGATCGTACACAACACTTGTTAATGTTGAATTCTTGGAACGTATGTGAATAGATATGTTGTAAATTTATTTACCTAAGATCTCTCTCCCTCTCTCTTCCTTATATATATATATATATATATATATATATATATATATATATATATCAGGGCCGGCGGGACAGTTATAAAAGTGTGTGGGTGTGGAGGGGGTTCTCCTAAAAAGTGTGTGTGTGTGTGTGTGTGGGGGTTTAAACACATGCATATCAACTTAATTATTGATGACCGTAATGTGAGGGGGGGCCCAAGTCAAAAAGTGAGGGGGCTTGAGCCCCCCCCCCCCGTCTCCCCGGTGCCGCCGTCCATGTCTATATATATATATATATATATATACAATTTTATTTGCGAAAAAATAATTCAAACATGTGCGATTATGATTTTCCGTTGACCAATATAAATATATATTTAAACATGAAACACGTGGACACGATACTCTAATATATATATATATATATATATATGGAAAATAAAAAAAGGAAAACGAAAAATGTTATTTTGTATTCATCAACGTTTCGTCTTTATTTCAAGACTTCCTCGTTGATGAATACACAAATAATATTTTTGGTTTTCCTTTTTTCATTTCCCATTACGTTGGAATATTATTTCCATTTTTTATCACACATATATATATATATATATATATATATACTTTTATTTGCGAATAAACAATTCAAAGTGTAGTATCTGCTGCTTTGGTCGGTTTCTGGAGTTCGCCTGCTCCAAAATTACCTCCTCCTTTGTTAGGGGTGATGATCTATAACCGATCGCCGGGGAATGCTGACGGGTCCGATCAGAGCTATTTTTTCACCCATCGAGTGTTTAACTTTCTTGAAAATATTTTTTTTCAAAGTGTAGTATCTGTTCTGTCCTCGGGCAAACTCCTAGACTCTACCCGCACCAATACATACATGTAGTCGTTGAGGTTTAACCGAGAAGTATTTACGTGGGTGCGGATCGGTTTTAGCGATAACTGCCCAATCCCTTTTTTAAAGCATTTTTACAGATAAAAAAAAAAGTCAGGCTCAATCAAAGACAATCTACATAACGCTACTCGTTAAGACGAGGGAGCGCGTTCGCTTTCAGCTGGCGTGTTGGGCGCCACATACTTTTTTTCAAGACATGGTTTAAATGGCACAAGTAAAAATGGCACAAATAGATAAATAGTAAAAATGACACAAAGTTGAACATATATAAAAACAACAACAAATAACTTATAACAAACGCAGTAGAATTAAATTCTCTACCGACTCGTATTCTTTTAACGTGTAAAAACTGTTTGTAATTTTTTTTTTTTTTCAGAATTTTATTTCTATTTTCGGGTGTCAATATGACACACGAAAACCAACATGGCGACCGAAATGATGGCTTAACTTAGTTAAACTTAGGCGTTTTACGCGGGGGTTTGTTTGGGAGACAACTCGGACTTAAGGTTAGTGGTAGAGTAAGTATTTTTATTTTTTTTACTATATTTACACCATGAAGTGAACCGAACTTCAGCCATCACGTGGGCAGCTGTTTCGATTTTAGCGTGACGATAAGAGACATGAACATAGAAAATAAATTCTGAAAAACAAAAAAACAAACAAACAAAAAAGTATCACAGTTTTCGCACGTTAAAAGTATACGGGTCGGTGGAGAATTAAATTCTACGTCGTTTGCTAAAAATGATTTGTTGTTTTTATTTTTTGTTTACGATTTCTCTTTGCACTTTTACCTAATAGTATTATCTTTTCTATTTTACGGCATATCAACCTTTGTTGGTTACTTAATGTTAATATTTACCTCCCTTCCACCGCGCGAAGATGTGACACGAGGTGGGGGATTGAAAAATCCAGAAGGAAAATAATGGAGTCTCCAAACCATTACTTCTGTTACGATGAAGACTCCATTTTCCCCTCTAGCGATTATTTACACATTTCAAGCGTGTTTTTCTTAAGATTACATACGTAAAACTCATTGGATTTTAACTCGAAATGGTTCCTCATTTACGAATATTTAACTAAAATAATACCAGGAACGATATTTATCGCCTGTGCGCAATTTTGATAGCATTATGTTCAGGACTCTAAACTACCCTTTAACCGGCTCTCGCCCTTGGATCAGAGTGAAGTATCGTTCTGTTCGGTTCTAAGCGGAAATTCTTTCAGGCATTGCCTTCTCGTTCAGGAAGGAGATTGGGTTATACACTGTCGCCTAAGGATGCCGACGGGTCCGATCATGGCAAATTATGCACACATCAAGTACCCCTTTTGGGGGAGCTGACTTCTTCTTTTACCACGATAAACTAACTTTGTTGCAGTAAAAGGGGGGAGGTTAAATATACTTATTCCCTTGATCCCACCCCCACCACTCGAGCTAAGTTATACACAAGGTTTGTTTTTAATGTGAAGGGATATTCAGCTTCCCCTAAAAGAGGCACTCTGAATTAGGAACAAAAATAAAAAATTGCTTCAGTCTAGAAGGATTTCTCACTTTCTGACAGAGCAGATACTACACTTTGAATTATTTATTTTTTAATTAAAAAGATATATCAATTTTACTTAAATTAAAATGTGTTAAATTTTTTATTGAGTAACCTCTCGAAGATACGGAATAATACTGACGCCACTTCCCACACCTTAAAATGAAATAAAATATTTAATCGAGAGGATTGAAAATATCCACATACCACCCACTGAAGACAATAGCCGACGCAGAAAACAGCAATTGTTTCCCCTTTGTCAGAAACGTCGCTCATGGAATGCGAGGACTAAACTAAGGGGAAGCAAGAGTTCTGAGGCCGCCGAAAGTAAACTGAAGGTCCTCTTACAAATTAGGCACAAGGCCATCAAACGTGTTGGTCATCCTCTGTCTATCCTATCCATAAAGAGACACATTTCGACCCATTCGTACAAGCAATGTGCCTTTCATTCTTTCACTATTTATACACAACTTTCATTTCAGAAAAAAAATACCACATTTTTTTCTATGGGATACCCTACTTAAAATATCCAGATACTACACTTTGATCTTCGGCGAAGGCTGGATTTATTGAAATTCACATGCAATTTTAAAAATGTCTACTACTATTAATAAAAGGTTTGTGTCCGTTTAATGCCTACCACGTGATATTTTTCCTGTAGTATTTGTTCTTTCGTCATAAGACCATCTTTCCAGGCATTACCTCCTCATTTGAGGGGTGGGGAGTGTAGTAGCTGTTCGTTCGTTACGATACCCCCCCCCCCTCGAGACATTACCCCTTCCTTTAGGGGAGGATTGTAGTATATGTTCTGTTGTCATGAAACCATCCTACCAGGCATTACATTCTCCTTCGGGGGTAGGGGCAGTGAAACAACAGAATTTCCATTAGTAGTTGGTATTAAAAAAAAAAAAAGATCCAAAGATTTTGGAAAACAAAAAAAATTAAAAACCACTTTTTCATGTGCACAACAACCCAAGGGTATGCCTCAAATATTTCCCCGGGGGTGGTGGGTGTGTGTGCGTCGGGAAGAAGGGGTATTAGAAATAAAGAATTACTTAACGAAATTGTCGTAAACACGCACGCACAAAATAATTTTTTTTGCAAACTATTTTTTTTTCCTGCAATTTATGGATATTTTTTTAATAAAAAAAAGTATGTCACCCCTCGGTCGCAACGTTCAATTAAGGAATAATACGACCTCTACTTACCACACCTTAAAAATGAAATAGAATATTTATTTGGAATGAGTACAGTTAAAACTCCGGGGAATAATACCGTACTTACGTCTCTTAGTCAAGAATTGCGAAAGATAAAAATAAAAAAATAAAAATACAACATGCCAAAGAAGCATAAAAACCTTATGCTAAATTAAATTTACTCAAATTTCTTCAAGAAATTTTCAACCTATGTGCTTTGTCAACAACAACAACAACAAACAAAACATGGAGTAGGAAATTCCTCCGTTTTTTTTTAATAGAAAATTTCCGAATCCGCATTATTCCCATTCGCTATTACGCATTTAAGTGGGTAATTAAACATTTTTTTAATGCCTTCCCATAATTTGTTCGTATTTGCGAACTCAGATTTCGTTATTAGTTTTTGTTTTCTTTCTGTTACTAAAAAAAAATGAAATAATGATGATGACGATTGTGCAGTATAGTCAACACGAAAAAAGTGGTGACAAAATAAATCCAACAAATTTACAGCGAATAACTTTCACCAAACGCAAGAAAACTTAATCTTCTATCAACTTACGTAGCTTTTTAGTTTTGACACTTTTTCTAGGTATTTGTTGTTTTTTCTCTCCAGATTTTGTATCGTTGTCTCGGAGGCTTGTAAAAAACGGATTCAACATGGCATCGTGTTTTTCCTTGATGTTAAGGTTCGATGTCGTATGCTTAACTGAAAATACTAAAAATACAACTTATAACCGTCACCAATTCCTCGAAAATTAAATTTTCGACCGATCTGTGTATTTTTAACCTACTGAAACTGTTATCAGGTTTTTATTTTTTTTTAATTTCAAAATACTTTGCACTATACTTAAAATTTCAACTTCACGTGACCGCGCTAACTTGAATTCGCTTTTTTAAGCTCCCGATGCAACGGTACAAAATCTGGAGAAAAAAAACACGTAAAAAAAGTGTCAAAACCGAAAAGCTACGCAATTCGATAGAAGGTTACATTTTCTTGCGTTTGGTTAAAGTTATGCTTTTTTTTTCACCCCGTTTTTTCTTGTTAACTATACATTGTTAACTAGCATTGCCTATGTTGTCACTCAGACTCCAGAGAACACCACCTGTTGTTACCAGTGAGCGATCACTGATAATTACTCGAGGGAGAACTCATAGTGAGTAAATAATAATTATACCCCCCCCCCCCTGTAAAACACACACAGTGATGGAATCAGCCTCGGCTGATACCACATATGATTGTGAAGGGTCAAGGAGGATGGGTAGACAGAGGAGGGAGAGCACCAACCAGACCTCCACTGGAAGGGTGCGAAGAGTACTGGGACCTTGAGGATGCTTATTGCCATCCAAATCCTAGAAACGACCAATGGTCGACACCAGCGAAAAACCAATGATAAGCGACTGTTGCAATAACGCAAAGTCATTTGCAATGGTTATCAAAAGAGGTGGAGAGTAATGGAAAGCTGAGGAGACTTGTCACTCAGGCTTCAGGGAACACCACCAGATATTGTCAGTTAGAAAATCACTGATGACGACTTGTGTAAAAACTCCTAGTGAGTAAATGATAATAGTAATAATAATGACAACAACAACAATACAAAATATATAAAGAACATCACACGAGCCCAAGGGAACTGAAATCGGCAGAAATCCCATAACTGTCACCTAAAAAAATGACACACACGCATGTGATGGCACAAACCTGTGAAATACCACACAAAATGACAGAGAAAGGGTCAAGGAAGATGGAAAGACAGAGCAGGGGGGGGGGGGTCAACCCTGGCGTTTCTCATACCAATCGAGGACACGTCCTCGACAATCAGTCCACTAGTGTCTGGGTTAGTGCTGGTGTGGCATTGTTCTCTGTCGGGCTGACGTATGGTTCTGTGCAGTTCTAGGAGGTCCACCCTCCCAGGGTTTACCTTCTCGCGCTTTGAGAAGGAGTTAGTTTATTGCTAATCGCCTGTGGCGCCCCTTACGAGGAATTCTGACGGGATCACTCAGGCATTTTTTTGTAGGCCACAGTGATCTGCCTGTTGGGCACTGGCTTTAACACCCCCACCTTCCGACCTTGTGCCACATCTTTCCACGAAAGTACTAGAACCTATGGAGTGGGGGAGAGAGATCTTATTTCCATCCAAATTTCAGAGAAGGCGATCGGTCGGTTCTAGCGAGAAATCAATGGTAACCGGCTGTTGCGATAACGCGAAATAATTTGAAAAGGTTATCAAAAGTGTTGGACATCTGGAGAGACTTATTGTCACTCAGATTTCAGAGGTAACAACACCTGTTATTGCCAGTGAGCTGGATACCTCTTCAAAAACCGACCTCGTGTCTACCTTTTCTCCCGTAGAGGGGGAAGAACAAACCAAACACATTAAAATTATATTTTCTACCTACTTGTATAGTTTTGAAGTTCTGAAACTGTTTTAAGTTTTTTTTTTTTTCAATATAAGATTTCGTCAATATCTGTCTTTCGGATACAGTCAGAATTCAATATGGCCGACCCATGTGTATGTTATTCTTGAAAAACTAGTTTTAAAAGATTACTTATGTTACCACTTAGCCGACTTCGACTGGAAATACCCCCTCCCTCCTCCGGATTTAGGTTTAGTGGTAGGGTAAGCCCCTTTTTTATACCATCTTTTAAGTCTGAAATAAGCGACCATCTCCAAACAAAATCGACTGCCATCTTTAATTTACTCGTGTTCGGCCAAGTCAAAGTAACGGAAAAATATTCAGAGATAATAAATCTTACAAACGCTTTAAAATTATACAGGTCGGTAGAAAATTAAATTTTAATGCGTTCGCAAAAGTTATTTGTTGTATATTTTGTTTATTTTCCATTTACAAGCTGTTAACTATACTGCATGATTACCAAATCAATTATGAATTTTTATTATTTATTAATTGTACAAATTACACTTATTCGTATTTTTCTTCTTTCCGCCCCGTTTTCAGGGTGTTCACACGTAATCGCCTAGAAAAGTCGAATCTCAATTCTTCATTTTTTTTTCGGGGGGGGAGTAATTTAGCGGAATTAAATTTACTATTTTCTTTTCTAAAAATAGTATTTTATTACTTATTTATATTATTCATTTGAAGTCAGACTTATTTAAGCCGCTCTTTAAAAAAATGCAATTAGATTTTCGTTTCATTCTGTTCAGTAATGGCCAACAATCGTCATTTTATGTCTGTCTCGCTTAATAGAACTGAAATAAATCAAGTCGGGCGATGTTTCAAATTAAGTTTTTTTTTCCGCACACAGATCAGATGTTATTCATTAAAAAATCATTAACTTCATTTTTCGGAATCAGTAGAGACATTTGCTCCGTCTACTCACAAGAAATAAAAAAATTACGAAAAAAAAAAATGTTAATAAAAAAGAAATCTACGAATCCAGAGGATTATAACTTAATATCCAAGTCTCAAATAAATCGGTACAGTTTTTCATTTTTGTTATCGTCGGAAAACCCAAACTTGTAAGTTCTCTCATAAACTGGAAATATATTCCCTTAGGAGTTTTTAATATTCACATACATATGTTTCGTTTTAATAAGACTCATCAGTGTGACTATACTACCAGTAGTTGGGTTCGAACGCCGGACTAAAGTCACCTTTGACTTCCATCCAACGTTTTGCTTGCTCGGCCACCGATATAAGCTGATGAAATAGAAGAAAAATATACTTAAGAGTCTATACAGCGTTCATACTTCTTGGTAATGGTAGCGAACTACGTAATATTTAATTCAGAGGTTTTCATATTTCCCTACATAGTGCTTAACTTTTGAAATGAGAAAATATATGTTTTATTTATTTATCCACATACGTATATGTTTCGTCTTAAGACTCGCTAGTGTAGCTAAAAAGGCTATACCATCGGCCATGATAATAAAATAAAAAAATCTTTCAGTTCAGATCGATTCTTATGGAAATAAAATTCAAAAGCAAAAGGAAGCTCATAGAAGAATAGATCGGTTGTGGGTGCCGAATGTAAGAATTTCCTTCTGATATTTTCTCAATTATTCTTGCTGATTTTACCTACATTTTTCGAAAGTTTATTCAGTGGGCATTTTGGTGTGCATCCGAATTTTTCTGGACATTCGACTCGAAGATTTCTGAGATTTAAAATCTTTTTTTTTTTTTACATGTGTCATCCACCTTTCGCCATTACAGTTTTGGTGCTTTCCTGAACATTTCTGAAGGCTTTCTGCATGAAATTTCGCCTTGATATTGTATGGTTTCCATTTGGCAACACGCTCTGGTGACGGTATTTTCGTGTAGCTACTTGAGTTTGTCCAAGTATGCTTTAAATTTTCCTAGTAACACGTGCAAGTTTTTCTTTGCTCCGAAATTGAAATTAAATCACAGTATGATATAACTGATTTGTCATTTCATTTCAAGCAAACAACATCAATCTCATATATGAATACAGGGGGGGGGGGGCAAAATAATGGAAGCACGTTGTGAATTTTGCATCGATTTTATAACACCTATAAATTTGAAAAAAAATTACCCAAATGTTGGTTACAGTTTTTATTTTTTATATTTATGGTTATTGTTGTCCTGAATTAATTTTTTATATTTATTTATTTTTCAGATAGTGCATACGAGTAATGAACAATTTAAATGACAGATCTATCATATGTTCAAGAAGGGCAGATTGTTAGTGCCCGTATGGCAGGTGCTACTGTAACGGAAGTGGCTGAGATGGTGGAACTGTCGAGAAAGTGATTGCAGCCTATGAATAAGAAAGGGAAACATCCTCCTCTAAACAAAATTCTGGAAGTAAACCGAAGCTGTCTGAAAGAGATCGTGAAGTCCTCTTAAGGATTGTGAAGAAAGCGTACAAAACCATAATTATGCGCTATTCGACACATTCTCCATCTACCTACCCGCTGAAAAGTAGTAGGGTGTACGGGACGGCAAGTTTGGTCAGAATAAGTACATTGATGTCGACAATCAACAGCAGAAATACAGAGGATCAATGTAGTATCTGCACGCAACACGAAATATGTCACAAACACATACAAACGCACTATTTGTATTCATGGCACTTTGGCTAAGATCAAAGTGTAGTATCTGTTCCGATGGATACTGCACCCCATGCTGGTATGTCTTGTCCTTCGGGGATTGATTTACGCCGGTCAATGGGTCTGTCCTGTGCAGTTCTAGGAGGTCCACCCTCCCAGGCTTTGCCTCCTCTCTTTGGGGAGGAGTAAGTTTATTCTTACTGTCTGAGGCTCCCCTACCGGGGAATGCCGACGGGGCTGCCTCGGTAATTTTTAAATGGCCAGAGTGTTCACCTCTCGGGCGCTGGCTTTTCAAACCCCACTTTCCCGACCTGACCTTGGGTCACATCTTACTTGTGGGAGTAGGATAAAAACTGGCCTTGTGCCTAACTCCTGGAGAGGAGTAAATCAATACTCGTGACCCGTTGTGTCATAACCACTACTATTATTTGCTCGACTTACTATTGCGTCACCACTTATCAAGACAAAGAGCCACTCTAGGATATGGTTAATGTTTATTTACTCCTCGCGGAGTTAGGCACAAGGCCAGTTTTATCTTACTCCCACAAGTAAGATGTGACCCAAGATCGGGTCGAGCAAGTGGGGTTAAAAGCCAGCGCTCGAGAGGTGAGCACTCTGGCCATTTAAAAATTGCCTGGGCAGCCCCGTCGGCATTCCCCGGTAGGGGCGCCTCAGACAGTAAGCAATAAACTTACTCCTCCCCAAAGAGGGGAGGCGAAGCCTGGGAGGGTGGACCTCCTAGAACTGCACAGGACAGGCGTGCAGTATCCATCGGAACAGATACTACACTTTGATCTTAGCCAAAAGGCCCAGCCGAGAGATGAGGAATACTATAGGAGTACTAACATTGGTCAATGGTATCAACTACGTGTGATTACTAAGGGGGGATTATGACAAGAATTTGTTGAGATTGGATTTCAATACGACAAAGTTGGAATCAATTTAATGTTTTCAGTTATTCCAATTGCATTCGAAAATTCATAGACTGTGACATAGCTGTTAAGATATTCTTCTGACATAACTAAAAATAATAAGTCTCTTCTATATTATCCTCATAGATAATATAAAAGCAAAGAGACGTATTATATTGCTATCTAATTTGCATACGTGTTTACGGTGTGTGCGAACGCTATGTAAATTAGTTGAAAAGAGAGAGTCACTCTTTCTCAAAATGCTCACAGAGATATTAAAAACTATTGGTCGAATTGACCCACAGGGAGAAAGGAATACACAGCTAGCTGAAAGATGGGTGAGTTGTTCAGTTAATTACAATTTACGGCTAGTTAGCAGAATTAAAACGAAGTTGTTGTTTTATTCAAACATATCTCAATCCCAGAAATAAGGATAAATTTAATCATGTATTTTATGTCAGTAAAGCATATAAGAATAAATCCTTAGAGAAACAAACTTTATTATAATAACGAGTAAAATACCCGTCCTAGTTCAGGTAGAAGTGTATAGCATTGATTAAAAAAAAAAGAAATAGTGGAGACGGGGGAGTGCGATTTCGGTGACACACACCCTAAATGGTAAAGTTCACAAAAATAAATAACTAACTAAATAAAAATAATAATTATTAACCTATGTTAATCACCGTGTTCCCTAGAATACGTATCCAATAATTCATAGTGGCAAGTTCATTAGTTTAGGAATTTACCACGCCCATACATATTATTGACGTTCATACGCGCGCACCGGTCTGATTAAAATTTTATTACATAATATAACTCAACATTTTATATAGAGCAATTTTTTTTTATCTATAAACCTTTTTGTACCTAGTTTACTTTAAAAGTTTTTTTATGGGAATGAGGACGAGTTGGCGGGCACTTGCCTATCTTAATTTGAAAGTTTACAACAAGTGAATGCGCCCACATTACTCACCGTGCTGCCTTGAATATATATTCCATAATTTATAATGATCAGTTCATTAGTTTCGGAGTTAATCACACATACACACCCACACACACATATATATATATATATGCCTTTGGCCGCCGAACTTGCCATTAAGACGTTAATTTACTCTCTCATTTGCAGACAATGTGTGGTGGACTCATCTGTACGCGCTATGACTATTGAGTTAAATATGACTTTAGTATTGGGGTTCGAACCGTGTGACCGGCAGGGATTGTCTCCTCCCATACATGTTTGAAATGAAAAACATGCGTATATTGGTTAATTTGAAAAATATTTTAATATATATATATATATATATATATATATATATATATATATAACATATACACATACCTAACTTTATATACAGAGGCCGCGATAAGTAACTATACAATGACTGCACAAAGTTATCTGATTATGGTACAACGACATCTTTTGTCGTTATTACAACAGCAGCATAGTGCAAAAGGGTCTGCATTTTAAGCACAACAGCCGACCAGTCCATTATGCTGCACTTGTGCGACACTGGATGAACGACAACCTGACCGGTTCATCGATTGGCAGGCGTTAACCGCTGAATGTGACCGTCTTTTTTTTTCTCCAGATTTGACTTCTGATTCTTCTTGTGGAGCGTTCTTACAGACAGAGTCTACTCAGCAAGTTCTTGGCCTTTTGACTAAGATCAAAGTGTAGTATCTGTTCCGATGGATACTGCACCCCATAGACTGGTATTGTCTTGGCCTTCGGGGCTTGATTTACGCCGGTCTATGGGTCTGTCCTGTGCAGTTCTAGGAGGTCCACCCTCACAGGCTTCGCCTCCCCTCTTTGGGGAGGAGTAAGTTTATTGCTTACTGCCTGAGGCGTCCCTACCGGAGAATGCCTGTTACTTGTGGGAGTAAGATACAAATTGGCCTTGTACCTAACTCCTGGAGAGGAGTAAATCAATACTCAGCAAAGGCCCGTATTATCGTTGAACTTAAACAACACATCCGAGCTGTCGTTGTTCAAGTGCCGCTCGAGCTGTTTGCCAAAGTATGCAGCTCAGTAATGACAGATTAGCAAAGTGCATTAAGCTCGAAACATCATGTTTTAAGTCGCAGAAAGCTTAAGTGTACCATTTGTTGCAGTTGCATATTTCTTCAATGTTACATTTTTTTTCTGATGAAATACAATTACATAGTTACTTATAGCCGACCTTGTATATAGAGATAGATATATGAAGCTTACATGAGATTATGTATCAAAATCGCGGTTACATTTGGCGCATTCAATACAAGTGAAACTCTGGCTTAACGATCGCTAAGAGAGTACACTCCATTACTAAGCGGCAAATTCATTTCGTCATATCAGCGTTTTTGTTGAACATTCTTTAGGGAGATTTCAAGATCGTAAATTGTGGAGAAACATTCATTAAAAGTTGCGAAGAAACAGATAAATAAAGGAAACGGTTGCGGCTCACCAGTCAAGACAATCTTCGTTGTTTTGTTCAGAATTTTATATAAAAGAGTAGGGGGGGGGGATTCGTTACATTTCGGCGGGATTTATGTACGATCAGGAAACACATTTCATTCACATTCTCGGTTGCTTTCTTTTATTCACATCTACAACGTTCGACTTTCTAAGAGTTAAGAATACATTTACATACGCACACACATATATAGTTTGAATTACCTACTAGACACAATCGTCGAATGTCTTCGGTCTCTCTGTACATAGGTTTGTCAGTACAACCTGACATGATGATACCCCCTACAACCCTAATATCAAAGTGTAGTATCTGTTCCGATGGATACTGCACGCCTGTTCTGTGCAGTTCTAGGAGGTCTACCCTCCCAGGCTTTGCCTCCCCTTTTTGGGGAGGAGTAAGTTTATTGCTTACTGTCTGAGGCGCCCCTACCGGGGAATGCCGACGGGGCTGCCCAGGCAATTTTTAAATGGCCAGAGTGCTCACCTCTCGAGCGCTGGCTTTTCAAACCCCACTTTCTCGACCCGATCTTGGGTCACATCTTACTTGTGGGAGTAAGATAAAACTGGCCTTGTGCCTAACTCCTGGGGAGGAGTAAATAATACCCCCTACAAGTAAGCATGTAAACTTATGATGATGATGATGATGATGATGATGATTAATTTCATTTGGGTATGTAAATAATTTATTCTCAATAGATTTTCCAGAATTTATCAAGATCAAGAATCTTTATTATCTTGAGCTTGTCATTAATTCATTTTTTATCCAAACTTGATGCGTTTTTTAGCACTAGAATATACTTGTCCCAAAAATGTTTTGAATATAAAGAAATTGAAATTAGGTCCAGCAGATTCAAGTTTTTGAAATATGTGTGGTCATCAGCGTGTAGGATAACACCCCCCCCCCCCATTGATTTTGAATAACCATAACTGTTTTTATGTAAAACAAATATTTATTTTTTTATACCCAAAATATAGCAAACAGCACAAGGAATCTACAACTATAGATATCTCGAAAGGAGTTTCAGATATGGAAGGGTTGAGGAACTTACATGGACAAAAATGCCAATTGAGTAACGATCCTCATGCTCTTTAACTCGACATAACTTTTTTTTAAATTATAAATATAATTTAAGTATGGAAAATAGAAAGATAGAACTTTATGAGCTGATTCTAAATATGTTAGCATTAAAAAGATTGGTGCCATAGAAACTGAGCTGTGTGACTTTCAGTAGAATTTTTAAAAATTGATAATTGATTTTTGAAGCTAAATTTTTCAGGAAAAAGGGCCAAAAAACGGCCAAACTTAAACTTTTAGAAAAGAAAAATGACAAATTGAAAATTCTCTCTATTAATAAAGAAAATGAAGAAAAGTTGGCTACATTCAAAATATTAACTCTTGGGTATGTTGAAGATGTTAACCCCCAAATATTTGTAATTTTTTTTCTATTAGTTTCGTAATTTTTTCTTAGCGGTGAAAGCAAAGATGTTTCCTATGAAAGTGAAACTGGGCTTTTTAGAAATGCTTTTTGTGGAAAATTAAAAAAAATATTTATATAATTATTGCGCTAAATAAATAATACTTTCTAAAGCCCCCTCTCCCCTAAATAAAAATGAGATTATCCTTTTTTTAGGCGATTACGTGTTGGGAAAGAAAAACAATTATTTCAGAATTTAGAGTTTTGCATATAAATTTAAGGTAAAATTATCACCTATTTCTGGCCGATCGTTATCGGGATGAAGTTTTAAGAGCATATAACCATATTTTTTTGCAAAGGGATATAAATTGTGTTGTTTTTTTTTGGTGGGGGGGGGGGGGAATAAAAATCCATTAATCCTACCACTAACACAAAGTCCATGTGAAAACAGCCCCCCCCCCCCAAAAAAAATCACTTAACACTATCTATAACGTCAGGTCCAGGTGGCAACCCCCCAAAATTAACGAGAACGGTTACATGCTTTCTTAGCCATCAGGCAAGGAGCAAAATGTAGTATCAATTTTTGTATAATTTTGCATTTCTTGTGCAAATAAATATTGCAAAATATAGTATCTGTTCTGATTCTTCATTTTTTTTGTCCTCGGCCAGTGAAAGAAATCCTTCTAGACTAAGGCAATTTTCATTTTTGTTAAAATCCAGAGTTGCCCTTTTTAGAGATCTGGATTTTCCACACATTAAAAACCGATCTTGTGTTTACCTCGGTGCAACGGAAAATTCGCAAAAGAAAATCCGTCAATTTTGTCAAAGTAGGAAAATTCTGTAATTATGAAATAAATATCGATTGAAAATAGATTTTAGAACGAAATAGATTTGCGATTTGCGGGGGATATAGTTGTAAATACGCACCCCCACCCACCCCAAAAAGAACACTTCTTGTATTATCTTTTTGGTACTTGTGCCGTTTACGGACCGGTTTGTTTTTTAGAGAAGATTTTCAAGTTAAATACAAATTTTACGATATCTTTTGTTAATTAAATCGTTATGTAAAAGTACAGAATCGTTAGCAAAGCTCACTCCCCTTGTTAAGAATGGCTTTCTAAATAATTTTCTTATCTTAACCCGGTCCGTAAACTACAAAAGTGCCATCTTTTCCAATTAATATATTAATACAAAAAGTAGTAAATTAAAATCCTATTACGAGATTAAATCCATCATAATGCATTTCGATTTCTTCGTAAACAATTCAGCTATTTTAATATTTTGTTAATAGTTGAAATAATAAATCCATTACTTCGTGTTCAACATTTGAAAGGAATTTTGAAGTATTTAAACTGTAAAATAGAAAGTCATTTAAACTTGCCTTAAAATTCTTAACAAATCTTTATGTATAAAAAGACCCCCCCCCCCAGATAATATTTAGAAATAAATGTTTGAAGGGGATATAGTTAAATAAAGAGGGTACCCCCCCCACAAAAAAAACATTAAAAAATAAATATTTTAGAATATGTATTGTTCCTTAATAATAGAGCGGCACGCGCGGAAATGTTTTTGTTGATTTTTGGACACCACGTGCTACACGATGTCGTTAAATATTTAAGTTGAAAAAATGTTTTTTTAATAAGTTCAGAATGATAATTGACTTGTCGTTAACACATCTATGTATACTCAGCAGCGTAAGAAATTCATTTTTTTAATCTTGAAAACAAGACAAAATTGAAAAAATTGAAAAACAGGAACATTCCGAAAAAATATTTTTAAAAGTGGTCTAATTTTTTTACTACCAATTAATTTCAAATGCATGGTAGGACAACAGTATAATAAACAATTAAACACACTGATGTTCACCGCCACACACTATCCACTATGTGACGTTATCGAAGTTTTACTTACAATCATTCAGTTTCCAGTTTCACTTTGGAAAAATAAAATGTAATTTTCACAATTAAAGTTTATATTTTTTAATTACAACAAAATAGAAAGGTTAACACTAAAACATATTCGTCGATATTTAAAGAATTTTAATATCATTTTAAAATCAGATAGGGAAATAAACTCTTATTGAGACCAATTAAAACTGTGAAAGTAACTTTTTAATAAAAATAGATTAACTGTTTATATTTATTCTAATAAAACTATACATAAATTAGGGGAAATTATTAGAAAACCATCTAACAGATAATTTTTTAATAATGTTCTATTACAAATCCATACCTTCTATATAAAATTAAAAATACTAGATGAAATTAATAAAATGAAATATTATAGCGATTATGATATTCCATACATAGTTTTCTGTCGGCAAACTAATTGTTGCTATTCTGATCGTTCGGACACTTTTTTGATCACACGGACATTTTTTTGATAATTATTTAATTTTTAGTAAAATATACGTATTTTTTTTATTTCAGTGCTTTAAGATCTTTGAAATAATTCCAGAAAAGTGATATTTATATTTCAAAACATTAGCAAAAAAAGATTTCTTGACATTTCAAATTTTACTGAATTTCTGTGTTATTTTTTTTTTCCATAGTGAGAGCATTTTTCATTCTAAAAGTTGTTTAACACGTAGAAGTAGTTTTTAAGATTAACTTTAGGCTTTTACCTTTCGAACATGATAAAATTTTTATCTTAAACAATTAAATAGATACAATGAAAATGAGATTAAAATTAATTGAATTTGATATTTTAATTAATTCTGAAATAATTATAAATTATTTGAACTTTTTGGAAACTCAGAAATTGAAATTTATTTTTATTATTCTGAAACTTATGCTGAAAATCAGTTTTTCTTAATCTATTAATATTTGAATTAAAAATAGTCAACATATTTTTATCTAATTTTACTTTAGTCTAAAAATTAAAATTCTGAAAAATTAAAAAATGTTGGTAAATCATTTAACTTGAATTGGAATATGGAATTAGTATTTTAAAAAGAAAAAACACCCTGAAATTTTTAAATACAATCAATAATTAAAATTGTATTTTATTATTTAAAAATATGATGCTTAGAAAATTATAAGAAATATTATTATTTTTGATAATTCTTAACTTTGTAATAATTGAATGTCTAATAATTGAAAAGAAAAAAGAATACATTTTATGTAAAAGAAAAACAAAAGAACCAATAAAAAAGAATTAAATCATTAGAAGAAAATTTGGGGTGATTTTAAATGATTAAAAGTGGGGGTAAAAATTCTAAGCAACCCCATTATTTATTTTGCTTGTAAACTTATTTTTAATAACTTCACTTATTTTAGTAAAACTTTAAATTAATTAATATAATATTGTCATGTGTGACTTTGTCTCTGTGGGCAGTACTGAATCATGCAGTAGGGTTGTCCAGAAAAGACTGATGTATTTTTAATAACATCCTAAAATATTGTTTAAATAAATTAAATAAGTAAAGATATTTTTTATTGTTTTTCTATTCATTATTTCCAAATAACTTCATTTTAAAACTTAATCTCTAAATTTATTACTAAAGTATAGTCAATTGTGGTCGTGTCGCTATGGGCAGTACTGAATCATGTAGTTGGGCTGTACAGAAAAGGAAAATGTTTTAATTGACTATATTCTAATTATCTACTTTTACTTTATATAAACTAAAATGTGAGGTTATTTTTAATTGCAAGCTTCATTAAGAAATTTATAATAACTTCATTTGTAAAATTTAAATTTCCAATGATTTGGGTATAGTCATTTGTGTTTTGTCTTTATTGGCAGTACTAAATCATGTAGTAGGGCTGTCTAGCAAAGGCAAATGTTTCATTTGCTATATTCGATTAAATATTTTCTATTTAAAAATATGCATGTGAAGTTATTATTGTTGCTGACTTCATGTTTAAAGTTAAATTCAAATTTATTACAATATAATTTGTTGCGACTTTGTCTCTATGGGTAGTACTGAATAATGTAGTAAGGTTGTTTTAAAAAAGTAAATGTTTTAAATAATTATACTAAATATATTCATTATTTTCTAAATTATGATTATGAAGTTAGTTAGAATTTCTTATTATTGATTTTATGCAAATTACGAAGGAAAGTTTGAATTAATTAATTTTCTTTCAGCGGTTAGAAGTAATACACCCAAGGCTAGTCCACTAATGAATTAGTGCTTTCATTATTGTGATGTCATAATGATTATTGGTTCAGCTCAATTAGCAATTGTTACTAATATTTCTACCAACTCAAAGTATAAGTGACTCAAGATGAATCTGGTCACTGATGCTTTGGGGTATTGTTATTTGTTCCTTTTGACATTATAATAAAAATACATTGTACATTCTCAAACTGCAATGCAGACGCATGTGAAAAATGCGAACGCATCTGTATTAATATTTTTATATATAAACCTGTAAAAGTACAGAACAAGTGGCATTAACTCTTAAAATATTGAGCTTCATATATGGATTAAGGACATGAAGCTCCTTGCTCTGAACTTTTGATGTTCTAATAAATATTGTATTTTAACATTTTTTTATTCGTATCTTTCATCTCTATTCAATATATTGAGCTTTATATTACCACGATAGATAATTTAATTATCTTTAATTTAATTCAACATTTTAATATTATATATATATATATATATATATATATATATATATATATATATATACATACACTTAAGATGAGAACAGTAGTTTGAATAATCCAAATTATCAATCCTCATCTTAAAAATTCTGAGACATGTATATATATATATATATATATATATATATATATATATATATATATATATATATATATATATATATATATATATATATATATCTGAAGACGTTCGTTGTTCAGTAAAATCTCTCGTTTTCCTTGATGATTTTCTCCTATTTAAAATTGTTTTTTTTCGTTGTTTTTTTACACATCTCATCTTTTAGGGCATCTCGTTTTTATGATATATCATGCATTTTACTCTCATATATATATATATAAGATAGGTTGTTCTTTTGAAACGAATTGGTGGGTCAAAATTATTAAAATTGAAAATATAAGCCTTGATCAATGTAAGATTAAGTTATTATTGATTTCTTAATTTTAATCTTATTAATTTCGGAATAACATTCTATCATCAGAGTTGACCAGTGTTGTGTCAATTTCTCTTTCAAAAAATAAAAAAATAAACTTTTTATTTTTATATAACACCCTTGTAATGGGTACTATCAGCAGTATTGTCTTGGCGATTATGATGAATTCAAATTCTGGTTGTCGAACGGACTTTTTTGTCATGTGCCACACTTGATATCTTCCCGTTTCAAATTCGTCCTTTATAAATGAAAAATAAGTAATATATATCTATATACATCTCTCTCTCTCTTTTATATATATATATATATATATATATATATATATATATATATATATATATATATATATATATATATAAAAGAATAAAATTACTAACAACTAAATAAATAAAATAAATAGATTACTATAAATTAAATATATTATATTAATAATACTTAGCCGTTTAAACTAATTACAGAATATTTTTCTCCTTATATATTAGGAAAAAGAAAATTATATAAAAAAATAACACTAATTAATATAACTTTAATATATTAATTAAAATAAATTATAATCTTACAAGTCAATAAGAAACAACATAAATGAATAATGAAATATTTTATTTTCGATATTCTGCTGAACCTAAAGTTTTCTGCGAACCTGGCACCATTTCATATAGTAACTATATTTGTGCTTTTCTCCTTTGTAAATGGAAAAAAACGTTTATTTTTTAAGTAGGGGAGAGTTTCTCTCGAAATATCAAAATATTTTCCACCATCCCGGGGTCTATTAACAGTATATACAACATTTACTAAAAGATAAATCGCAAAAAACATCGCATATATTGTCATTAATTATTTGTCTGTGTTCATCTCGTCTTTTACCGTTCCGTTTTTGTTTTGAATTACATACATCCTTACTAAATACTTATATACTTATTAACCAGCAATGCATGAAATAAACTACTATACCCTTTAATCTGATTTTTTTTATATATAAATAAATATTATAATAGACGACCGCATCTGCATGTGAGAGTGCACAGGGCATGGCGTATTATTTCTCATGCAGGAAGTCAAAATCGCGGGTGGGCCAACGTAGGGAATCTGCTTGACCTCAGCCTTTCAAAGATCGGTCAAATTTCACAATGAATGGTTTCTTGTTTGCCACAAATACTCTAGCGAAACGTTCACATATTTGCAATATTCGACTGCGTAATAAATACTCTAGAGTTTTTTTTATGCAATGTTACACAATTTTACAAACAAGTTAGTTGTTTTTTTTAAAGCGGATCTTAATTCTGTCTTATTTGTCTGTTTTATGCCAAACACACTTTTATGGGTTATATAACGCCCAAACACAATGAATATTGCTTATAATTTATCTATTGTAAACGACTCGATTCTAGACTGAAATATTGTAAACAAGCATTTCTAGGCAAAGTGTCGTAAATGATCTATTTTTAGATGAAGTGTCGTAAACAGCCTTTTCGAGGCAAAGTGTCGTAAACAGCCTTTTCGAGGCAAAGTGTCGTAAACAGCCTTTTCGAGGCAAAGTGTCGTAAACAGCCTTTTCGAGGCAAAGTGTCGTAAACAGCCTATTCGAGGCAAAGTGTCGTAAACAGCCTTTTCGAGGCAAAGTGTCGTAAACAGCCTTTTCTAGGTAAAGTGTCATAAACAGCCTTTTCGAGCCAAAGTGTAATAAACGATCTATTTTAGAAGTGTCGTAGACGATTTATTTTTAGACGAAGCGTCGTAAACGACCTTTTTAGACGAAATATTGTAAACAGACATTTTTGACAAATTGTCGTAAACGAACATTTTTTTAACAAAGTCTTGTAAACGATTATCTTTAAACAAAGTGTCATAAGCAAATGTCGTAAACGAAATATTTAAGATCAGTGGTTCCGAAAAGTGGGGTTTTCACCCCCGAGGCAGGGGATTTGATTTTTAATTTATCCCTATGTAAAGATATGCATTAAAAAATAAACAGTATTTAACGATGCAGCTTTCTTTATGTGTTAAAGCCGAATATTGTCAACAGCAGGATGTCCGATGGCGAAGTGAACATGGTATATAGTGTGTCCTTCCCATATCAATGGAAAATTGCACTCCATAAGTCCTTCCAGTGCAAAGAAAAATACTTTTTACGTCCCAGACCTGCAACAACGATTATTTATCCGTTTCCCAAACACAGCAAGGTAATATACGAAATTAGTTTAGCATGAAGAGGAAATCTAACTTTCCCGCGGGGCACTCCGAAAACAAATATATTTTAAAAAGATAAACAGTATTTAAGAATGCAGATTTCATTCATGTTTTAAAGCCGAATATTGTCAACAGCAGGATGTCCATTGTCCAATGGCGAAGTGGACATGACCAACGCCCAGAACATGGTATATATTGTGTACCCACCTCTCCCAATCAATAGACAATTAACACTCACTAAGTCCGATTCCTCAAATCATTACCACCAAGCACATGTATTTAAAAATAATTCTGCTAGTATATTTGTTAACATTTCTACAGTGCAAAGAAAGACATTTTTTGCGTTCCGAACCGACCACCACGTACCTGCAACAACGACTATTTACCCGTTTCTCAAATGCAACAAGGTAATACACGAAATTAGTTTAGTATGAGAGGGGAAATATAGCCCCCCTCCACCGACGGTGCACTCTGAAAAGGTACAAAACTAGCCGAGAACGAATCCGTCAGCATTATCTGGTAGGAGTATCTCAGAGAACCGACAATAAACCACCCTCCAGAAGGAGCGGGTAATGCTTGGGAGAGTGCACTCTTCGCATGCCGTCCCCAGTTTAAGAAGGACACGCAAACACGTAGTTCCTCGTTCAACTCTTACCGACCAAGAGAAAGTAAAAGGACCCCGCCCGGAAATCACGTGGTTTGCGTAACTTCAACTCCCCGCTCTGACCCCTGACCTCCAAACTGTCCACTAATACGTCTACTATTATGTAACAATGTAGCATCTATTAGAAACGGTTAATTGCTATTTTACCCTTTCTTAATCATACTGCAATATAAGTGACTGAAATGGATCCGACTGGATTTGAACTCGGCTTGGTCGATTTCAACGTCCGCGTTGCTATCAATTACACCACTTGTGCATAGCTCTTCACAAAGCTATGCAACTTATACATCAAGATAAGACAACAGAAATTAATATGCTTTCATTTAAAAAAAAAGTCTTGTAAGCGATCAAGTGTTCTATTCATGATATTTCTGATTTTAAAAAAAAATCTATATTTCCACTGTCTGCCATGTTTCAACACCTGTCA
>OY744524.1:68326508-68346508 GCA_963556195.1 Sepiola atlantica | reverse complement strand
GTAATACTCTAATACAATCTTATGTTCGTGCGTACATTTTCACCCAAACTCCGTTTAAAAAAAAATGGAATCGCAAAAGATGCAATGCAGAAAAGTATATATATATATATATATATATATATATATATATATATATATATATATATATATAAATATATATATATATATATATATATATATATAAATATATATATAAATATATATATAAATATATATATAAATATATATATAAATATATATATAAATATATATATAAATATATAAATATATATATAAATATATATATATAAATATAGATATATATATATAAATATATATATATATATATATATATATATATAAATATATATAAATATATATATAAATATATATATATATATATTAAAATTGAAAATCGTTTTATTTAAACAATATTTAGTTGACAATTAGATTTTACGATAAGAGAAATTTTTATTTTAGCAATAAATGAATAAATAAATTTAAAATGTTCGTTTCATTTATTTAAAAGAAAATATTCAACTGACAATAATGTTTACTCTTAGAAGGAAGAGACACTTTATTTTGCAAACGATAAATGAATAAATAAAAAGATAATTTTCGTTATATTAGAAAAACTATTTAGCTGACAATTTCATTGTTTTGAAAAGATATAAATTATTATAACTTTCAATAAATAAAAAAAGAGACATATTCGTTTTATTTATTTAAAGAATAGTTAACTGCTGACAATGACAATTACTTTTACGGGAGAAGAAAGAAACTCTTTTTGCTTAATATTATTAAACCTTACGTAAATGTAGTATTTCAAACGAAATATTCATGGACGGCGGCCCCCCGGGGGGGGGGGGGAGGTCTCAAGCCCCCTCACTTTTACACTTGCGCCCCCCCCCACTTTACGGTCATCAATAATTAAGTTCATATGCATGTGTTTAAAAAGTGACATTCGTTTTTTCGATTTGTAGAATATTTAACTGATAATTATTTTTACGGTAAGAAGTCAATAATTAAGTTGCTACAATTTTAAATAAATAAAAAAATAAACATTCGTTTTATTTATTTAGTTGACAATGACAATTATTTTTACGGGAGAAGAAAGAGTTATTTGTTTCTTAATAGTATTGACCATGAAACATATTTATTATTTCAAAAGGAATATTATTATTAACGGTAAAATGATACGGATTGATAAAGCACTGTGAAATTTTTACGAGGTCCGCCTAGTAATAATGATTATATATTATACGCTTCAGCGGAAATATGCCCTATTTGTGGCAAAAAATTATTATTATTAATAATAATATTAATAATATTATTATTATTAATAATAATAATTTTATTAATATTATTAATAATAATATTATTAATAATATTATTAATAATAATATTATTATTAATAATAATATTATTAATAATATTATTAATAATAATAATATTATTAATAATATTAATAATAATAATATTATTATTATTAATATTATTAATAATAATATTATTATTAATATTATTAATAATAATATTATTAATAATATTAATAATAATAATAAAAATAATATTATTAATAATAGTAATATTAATAATATTAATAATAATAATAATAATAATAATAGAAGAAGAAGAAGAAGAAGAAGAAGAAGAAACAAACGAGAGGTACACCTGATTTAATGGATACACAGGTAGACTATGGAATTAAATCGGCTAAACATAGTTGAAATTCAGTTCGGCCTATTGCACCAAAATACCATTGGGGAAGACATGAATATCCCTCCCCAGCTATTGAAGAACATTTACAAAATAGCAGCCTGTGTTTTATCAAAAATAATTCTAATTTAAAAACATACCCCCATACACACCATCGCTCAGGTAAAATTGATTTCTTCTTTCTTTTCATTTCTATGCGATCTTATTTAAAAAGAAATAAATTTGTACAAAAATTAACAAACTGTTAATGTTTATCAATTTCTATGAATAAATGTGAAAGTTTAAGTCTTGTGATTACAAGAAACTTAGGCGCTTGTTTGTAATACTCCAACAACTTTTTTACTGACCATTTTGTTTTTCTTTTTTCGGTGTAGTTACCTATCATGTCGCTAGAGAATTCCGTGTTTTTTTTAGATTTTTTTCCAAATATCTTACAGTTATGGGGGAGATCAGCTTTTTATATAAATTTAACGTAAACTTACTCAATTTTATATTTATGTGTTTGTTTTATTATTTAAGTTATATTACAAAAGTAACCGTCTTTCATGTTTCTCAATCAAATATTGCATATCATTTTTAAAATGTAAAGGGAAACAATTTTCATACTTTATATGCAAATTCTCTTGTTTTACTTTATTAAACTTATTTAAAATAAACTCCCTTGTTTTATTTTATTAAACTTACTAGCAAATATATGCTCCCTCCAGTCGCATATTTTTGCTAGGCTGCCGCGTCAGAAATAAACGCTCACCCGTAAACCGATGGAGCCTCAGTCACATTTCTTGGGTGGTTAGACATTGATTTTCTTTGTTTCCGACCGAGAATATTTTTAGTTAAAAAAAATAAAAAAATTTGCCCCTAATCTTTTTTTACCCTCCCCCATAAATAGAAATATTTTTAATTAAAAAAAAGAAAAGAAAGAAAAACATTGAAAAAAATCAAATACAGCGAACACGATTATTTATTTAAATGCTCTCGAGATGAAGTTTACCTAAATTAAATTCATTAGAATGTGTGTGTTTTTTTAAATAGTAATTTTTAAATTAATTATTATTTTAATTAAACAATTTGATTCAGTGAATTTGTGTTTTAAAACATAATGGCTAATAAAATTAAGGAAATAAACAAACTCAGAACGTTTTAATAAAAAATATCAGAGTAAAAGTAACAAGGTAAATGCCAGCGTTTTGTTTACATTTTAAATAACGCGCCCGTCTTGCGTCCACACTGAATAATTAGAGGGAGGTAACCGATTCAATGGAGTAACGCTGGCTGTTCAATCAGTTTCGCAATAGATAGATTAACTACGTAACTAATTTCATGTATGTATATATATAAATAATAAAAGAAATAATTATAATTTATACGTAAGATTATTAGCGAGCAAAATAGCGTAAATACATGTAGAAATCTGAAGAAAACAATCATGAGTGTTTGCGAATACTAATTTATTAGAAGTTTAAAAGCAAGTAATTATGTAAATTGAGAAATGCGCATAGAGTTTACGGTGGTTTTTGTAGTAGTATATATAGAAGCTGGCAGACTTAGTAAACAGTAATATTACTCTGATGGAATTTCGGCTTCAGACAGAGACAGACAGACAGACAGACAGATACATAATCTCCATTATTAATAGATTTAAAATTACCTCCCTTTTTAAATGTTATTAAATTTATTTAAAATAAACTCCCTTTTAAAATGTTATTAACTATATTTTAAATTAACTCCCTTTAAAAATTTTATTAAATATATTTTAAATTAACTCCCTTTTGTATTGAAGGCGTCGTAATGTTGGCTATATTGAGTTTAGTTTTATTCAAATGAGGTAAAAGGGAATGAAAGCGCCCGTGAAAATTTTTACAATAGGTATCAGACATATATTAATAAATATTCCCTAAATTCAAGTTTCTTTCGAGTATTTTAAAGGGGTTTAGTGGGCATATGGGCACAACCTCACATTTTTAAATTCAAATATTTCAGATTTGCATTAAATTTGATCCATAGTCATTAGACATCAATTAAGCAAGATTCACTAGATTTCAAACACTTCTTAAAACCCCTTAAACTTAAGCCTAAAATTTGAGATATTTTCTAGATTCAAAATCATGTAATGGACCTTGATCAAAATTAGAACAAGGATTACAGACATAAAGTTTAGTGGCATTACATCTTGATTTTTATATTCGTAAGAAGACATAAACGTGTTATACACTTTTATGCCTCCTTACGAATATTAAGATCAAGATGTAGTGCCTTTCTGTTCTTTTCAGTGAATTAATTTTACCCGTACTGGGACGGGTATTCTTTTGGTATGCATACACACACACATTATATATATATATATATATATATATATATATATATATATATATATATATATATATATATATATCCATTTACATGTGTTTATGTATGTATGTGTTCCTGTTAATGTTTTCTGTTAGAGAAACCGAAAGAGTAATAAGTATAGTCTACATAAAGAACCAATTAAAATAATTCATGTTTTTAGCACCTCTGTTTGAGAAAAGCATATTGTTTTGATTTCAGATAACTTCTTTACTGAAAGAACTTCATTTTACATGTAAAAAAAAATGTTACTTCGTTTCACTTGAGTGCAGAATGAACGCAGTCTGATTTTCAAGATCTCGCCCCGAAATGGCACTCGTGTGTTAATGAATAAAGATATTAGTTAAGCCCCCAAGGGATTAACTTTGAGAGGGTCGGGCAGAAACAGATTTGTAAGTTCGAAAAAAGCTCTCTGCAAGTTTGGAGAACATTACAGAAAAAAAAAACGGTGACAGTTTGATGTTCGCAACAAATATATATATATGAGAGAAAGAGAGCGAGAAAGAGAGAGAGAGAGAGAGAGAGAGAGAGAGGAAGGTGAGGGAATGCGAAAAAGAGAGAGAGAATGCGTTGCAAGAAAAACGAAGCAAAAGATTCGCGTGAGTATTGATTTACTCCTCTCCAGGAGTTAGGCACAAGGCCAGTTTTTATCTTACTCCCACAAGTAAGATGTGACACAAGGTCGGGTCGGGAAAGTGGGGTTTGAAAAGCCAGCGCCCGAGAGGTGAGCACTCTGGCCATTAAAAATTGCCTGGGCAGCCCCGTCGACATTCCCCGTTAGGGGCGCCTCAGGCAGTAAGTAATAAACTTACTCCTTCCTAAAGAGGGGAGGCGAAGCCTGGGAGGGTGGACCTCCTAGAACTGCACAGGACAGACCCATAGACTGGCGTAAATCAAGCCCCGAAGGCCAAGACAATACCAGTCTATGGGGTGCAGTATCCATTGGAACAGATACTACACTACAAAAGGCCAAGAAGACTAGGGAAAAAAGGGAGAAATGAGATGTGGAGAAAACGAATGGGGGCACGTGCGTGAGAGAGAGAGGGAGAGAGATTAAGAGAAAACTACATGTTTCGAGCAAGGTCATCCCTATAAGAGGCCGAGGGATCTAACATTTAGGCATTTTACTGGAATACAGATTTCCAGTCAGTCAGCAGATATCTTTTTAGTTGCTAACACTTCACGGTCACTGCCCCGAGAAAAGTTCAGTCTGAAAAGGGGATTCTAACCTAAAAACATTATTTCACCTGAGATTCTGTATTATAAAATAAATTAAATTTTGATGATAAGTTCAGTTGAGGATACGTCCTTCACAATCAGTCCAACATTGGCTTTGTTGCTGTTGGACTGAGGTATGAGTATGTTCAGTCCTAGGAAGGCCACCCTTTCATGCTTTACCTTGTCTCTGAGAAAGGGCTAGGTTATTGCTAATCGCCTGAGGCGCCCCTACCGAGGAACGCGAACTGGCCTGCTCAGGTATTTTTATAGGGTAGAGGTAATTTTAATTTGTGAGTATACTATAAAAAGTCAATATTGGATTTTTATTAATTAAAAAAACAACATTAAAAAACTAGTTCATGCTGTTTTAATTTCTTAAACAAAATTTGTTAGTTATTTTTATATATTTTGTAAAAGTTTCATGTCAATCATTTTTAAGGTTTTCTTTTTATATTGACAACGAATAATAGGTTCACAAGGTACCCAAACGTCAACATAGTGAATATGTTGTGCTGCTGTAGTCCAACACAGAGAAAAACAACATGGCTAACACCCATAATACTATCATGTATTAAGTAAGATTATAAAGTAAAAAAATATCGAACTGTACCGAGATTCTATAGGTATTTGTCATTGTAATACTCCCCCCCCCCAAAAAAAATAAGGCGTTTTTGACAGCCTTGTTTATTCAAGAAATATCATGCTTTTTTTTAGTTAAAATAAAACGTATTGTTTTAAAACTCGATAATTTGTTGAAAACATTGTTTCGTCTGACTTGTTTAAAATCTGATTTTTATCTGTTTTATATATTCTTAAAAGATATCTTGCCCCCATTAACAGACCCCAAATGTTAAATCGCTCGGCATGTTATAGGTATGGCTTTGCTCAGGAGTAATTAATGTAGTGGAGATCTTTTTTTCTTTTCTTAAAAAAAATATTTTTTTTATAGCTTTTTTGTTTCCAAGGTTATTTGTTCCAATGTTTGTCAGGTCTGTGAGGCCAAAATTTGAAAGATATCAATTCCCAAGAGAAATAAAATTAATGACATGTTTATCCTTCATCATTTGTCTCTTTCTTATGACACCAACCATAAAAGTCTGTTCAGAGTTATTGAGTGAAGCAAGCAAATATTTAAATTTCATAACTTTAAGTGTGTGTGCAGATTTTGAAAAGAAGCTTCTCGAATAGGAAGCTGTATTAAAATGAGATATCAAAACAGGGGATTGATGGAGACAACTAGACCAACGAGTCAAACGAGCTGGAACAAAGGAAGCAGAGAATAGATCACACAATTTTGAAGAACACATGCCATAATAGTATTTATAGAAAAGACTGAGACTAGCAAAACCACGTCTGTTTGAGAGAAGGTGCAGAGAAGAAGAAAGGGTGGGGGCCAATCAAATTACAGATACGTTTCTGCACCATATCAAAAACCGTCAAATGGAACAGAGATTCACCAGCCCAAGGATGACAATATCTATGTCGAGGAACCATTTTTCTAAACTAAATCGTTTGCTTTTCAAAAGGTATTGTTAGTATGGCCTATATGAAATACTAGTGTAACCCTCTTTCAAAAATGAAGGAAAAAAATGATGCTTTGTTAGTGTTCACACTCGCTAATTAACTAGACAACTTACTAAAATGTTCATATAAAAATCATAGAATTACGTTAGTAATTTAATTTTTGCATATATAAATTATCATAATCATTTCTGATGACCTAAAGGAGCAAAAACACCCACCGTTGACTTTTTTTTTTATTATAGAGTGGCGGATTTATTTCTCAAATCCATTTCAGGCGGCGGGTAAGTCTGAGGTTGTTGTCTGATTTGCTATTTACTTTCTCACTTCCCCTCACCACTTTTAATGCTTCCGTCTGGGAGATAGAAATGGCACGTGTTTTACTCGCTAACTTTTGTGTGACAGGATGGATATATTTATTTATATGTATACTAGTATGGCTACCCGGCATTGCCCTGAGACACGGTCAACAAAAATAGAAGAGTTAAAAAGTGTAACATCTTTCTTTTAAAATCTTTCTCTGTCCCTAACCTTTTCCCCTCTTTCCATCACTTTTTCTTTATTTCCCTCTCTCACTCTCTCTCTCTCACACATACAAGTACCATTTCACACTAAAGGTCGCTCTAAATGTCACCCCCACCATGACTAATTTTGTTCCTGTTAACCCCCAAAAGAATGAATATTACAAAATAAAAAGATGTCCATATTCTGTCGAAGGCAACGCTGAAAAAGTATCAGCTTATGAGTATGTCTTGTGTAGTTTCAGACTTTTAGGTGGACACACACACATACCCTTTATATAATAGATAAATATACAAATAAACACCTATTGCCCTTTATTATAGAGTGGAAGATTTTGCCAAGTTGTTATTATTATTATTATTATCATCATCATCATCAGCTAAGCTGGTTCTACTCCCTTAAAATGTCGGTTCTTTTTAACGACCACCAACCCTAACGTCACAGGGTCATTTGTGTAACATGAGAACACTGCAGCTCTCGTAACAATAAAAACACAAGTTATTTAGGGGGTTTCCAAGCACTTCCGCATTGTTCACCATATTTTATAACTAACAAGCAGAAGGACGAGACGTTACCCGGTTGGTAAATCCGACAAGTTAAATACCCCGAGACATCAAGGGATTGTGTTTACTTAGGATAGAAGAACGAATACGGCCTCAACGTTTTATGACATATTAACTTGGGGAGGGGTATTTATTGCCGAGAGCGATTCCTATTTGCACACGATTGTATACAATAAATTGAACAAAATGTGCTATTTAACCATAAAGTGTTTGCATGTGTATATGAGGGAGGGCATACTTTTCCCAATAATATTAGTGTCTGAGTGACCGCAAAAGATTCGATAGGAGTTGAAGTAGGCATATCTATTGGCCCGAATACGCACTCTGACGAGAAAGAGATAGGTTACTGAAGTAAATTTATATCTCATGGTTGGCTCCACGTTAAACTTACTGAGACACATACTTGGATCCTAGAAAATGGACAACAAAGTTCCACATAACAAAATGGACAACAAAGTTCCACATAACAAAATGGACAACAAAGTTCCACATAACAAAATGGACAACAAAGTTCCACATAACAAAATGGACAACAAAGTTCCACATAAAAAATGGACAACAAAGTTCCACATAAAAAATGGATAACAAACTTCCACATAACAAAATGGACAACAAACTTCCACATAACAAAATGGACAACAATGTTCCACATAACAAAATGGACAACAATGTTCCACATAACAAAATGGACAACAAACTTCCACATAACAAAATGGACAACAAACTTCCACATAACAAAATGGACAACAAACTTCCACATAACAAAATGGACAACAAACTTCCACATAACAAAATGGACAACGAACTTCCACATAATAAAATGGACAACTCCCACATAAAAAAATGGGCAACAAACTTCCACATAATAAAATGGAAACAAACTTTCACATAATAAAATGGACAACAAACTTCCACATAACAAAATGGACAACAAACTTCCACATAATAAAATGGACAACAAAATTAGACCTAAAAATTAACAACAAACTTTGACCTAAAAAATGGACAACAAACTTTGACCTAAAAAATGGGGAACAAATATAGACCTAAAAATGAGGAACAAATATAGACCTAAAAATGAGGAACATATATAGACCTAAAAATGGGGAACAAATATAGACCTAAAAATGGGGAACAAATATAGACCTAAAAATGGGGAACAAACTTGGACCTAAAAAATGGGGAACAAACTTGGACTTTAAAAAATGGGGAACAAACTTGGACTTTAAAAAATGGGGAACAAACTTAAGCCACCTAGAAAACGCGAAACGTACTTAGACCATTTGTAAAATGAGAAACAGACTTAGATGTAAAAAATGAGAAATTCCTGACATTGAGAAAAGAATATTAAGAATCGGGAAAGAAAAAGGAAAGGACACATAAAATCAAAATGTTCATCAGTAAGATTAGTAAAATGTGTAGAGTCGGTGCATAATAATTATTGACACCGACTAAAATCAACGAAACGGGTTCAAATCCAGCCGGATCTAATACCATAGTTAATGATTCGCTCAGAAAGTGCATTACGTTAAAGTATTAAGTAACCCCTAATCACTAACTGGTAACAAGTAAAACGGACTACTTAACCGAATCTACAGGTATACATATTTGTAACTCTAGATTTAGCGCTTCGGTCCCCGTCCGGATTGAGAAAAAATAATTTATCCGACAGGTAAAAAAAAATAGGTCCTACTTTAATAGGCGGCCTCTACCTTAGAATCCCTTATCTATACATGTAAGAACCCTAACCCTGGTTATAGTAAAATTAGGTATAATTACTAACTGCTTGTTAACATAACAGTAACTTTTATGATAAATTCGAATTGAGAATGAGAAAAAGAAAAATTAGACCTAGAAAATGCGAAACAAAGTAAACCTAAAAAATGAGAAATAATCTCGGGCCTAAAAATGAGAAATAACCCCGAGCCTAAAAATGAGAAATAACCCCGAGCCTAAAAATGAGAAATAAACCCGAACCTAAAAATGAGAAATAAACTCGAGTCTAAAAATGAGAAATAAACCCGGGGCTTAAAATGAGAAATAAACCCGGGGCTTAAAATGAGAAATAAACTCGGGCCTAAAAATGAGAAATAAACTCGGGCCTAAAAATGAGAAATAAACCCGGGCCTAAAAATGAGAAATAAACCCGAGCCTAAAAATGAGAAATAAATCCGAGCCTAAAAATGAGAAATAAACTCGGGCCTAAAAATGAGAAATAAACCCGAGCCTAAAAATGAGAAATAAACTCGGGCCTAAAAATGAGAAATAAACTCGGCCATACTGAGAAAAGTTTATCTAGCCAACAGATGGGAAAATAGGTGCTACTTTAGTAGGTGGCCTTCTCTGCCTTGCAATTTTTTATCTACAAAATAGAAAAAAATAGAAATTTGAAAACCATAACTTTATTTACAGTAAACTTAGGTATAATTGCCACATGTCTCTTAGCAAAACAATAATTAAATAAACATATACATAATCATAAATTCGAATTAAAAATCCTATTTTATTAAAAAATGTTATTGCAATTTCTGTTTTCCTATGATTTTAATTAATACCTACCTTAAAATAAATACAGTTGTAACAATGCAACAGCCTGTTATCTTTTACGACGAAACTGCCTAACAGAATCGAATATTGCAGATAGACCGCGGCTAAAGTAAAGTAATAACTTCTTGTTTGTTTGTTTGTTTAACGCGCCTCCTCAGGCGACAAGACTAGGACAGGGTTCAAGTGTATTATTTACTCCTCCCCAGGAGTTAGGCACAAGGCCAGTTTTATCCTACTCCCACAAGTAAGATGTGACCCAAGGTCGGGTCGGAAAGTGGGGGTTGAAAAGCCAGCGCCCGAGAGGTGAGCACTCTGACCATCAAAAATTGCCTGGGCAGCCCCGTCGGCATTCTCCGGTAGGGGCGCCTCAGGCAGTAAGCAATAAACTTACTCCTCCCCAAAGAGGGGAGGCAAAGCCTGGGAGGGTGGACCTCCTAGAACTGCACAGGACAATCCCATAGACCGGCGTAAATCAAGCCCCGAAGGCCAAGACAATACCAGTCTATGGGGTGCAGTATCCATCGGAACAGATACTACACTTTGATCTTAGCCAAAAGGCGTTATTTAACACCCACCCACAATGGGAGTATGTGACACAAGGTCGGAAAGTGGGATTTGAAAAGCCAGCGCTCGAGAAGGTGAGCGCTATGGCCATTAAAAATTGCCTGGGCAGCCCCGTCGGCATTCCCCGGTAGGGGCGCCTCAGACAGTAAGCAATAAACTTACTCCTCCCCAAAGAGGGGAGGCGAAGCCTGGGAGGGTGGACCTCCTAGAACTGCACAGGACAATCCCATAGACCGGCGTAAATCAAGCCCCGAAGGCCAAGACAATACCAGTCTATGGGGTGCAGTATCCATCGGAACAGATACTACACTTTGATCTTAGCCAAAAGGCCAAGTAGCGAGTGAAGAAACGAAGCCTTTATATACGGCTGGGTCAGCTACTGCTGCTGCTAAAAACGCTTTGATGAGATTGGTCGACGGAATGACGATGTGCGCAGAAAGAATTAAAGTGTGCTGGTTCCTGCCACACGAGCCATGCTGTCCCATTCGAATTAAGAAGGTTCTTTTACTAATTTTTTTTTTTATTACAACTCGTTTTTCTATGATTTTACTTGAATTAAATAAAGATTTTAACAATACCTCTGAGGATGGTATCATGACAACAGAACGGAGACTATATTACCCATTGAATTGAGGATTGAAAAAAAATAAAATACTACAATTAATAGAAGTAATAGTACACTTTCGGCTTCAGACACACCAAATCTCCCTTAGTAATAGAAAAGCAGGTACACGAACACTGATGTTAGGGTTAATGCCGTGGGGGGGGGGGGGGCATTGCATCATGATAACAGAACAGATACTACACTACCTTCACCCCCAAAAGACGAAGTAATGCCTAGGAGGATAGTATCATGACAACAGAACATATACTACACTACATACCCCTCCCCTGAATTGAGATTTGAAAGATGGTACATTAGTCTGAAATAGTAAACTGAACCGAGCATTAAAATTATATACAGACAGATACCAAATCTCCATTATTAATAGAAGTAAAAGTATAGTTTCGGCTTTAGACCGACAGATACCAAATCTCCATTAGTAATAGATACTCAGATAATTGAGCACTGAGGTACTTATGTATAATAAGCGCAAGAGCGTCGGACCAAAATAATATTTGGAAGCAATGTCATATTTAGGCTGGTAAATATCTGTCCCATTTGAGGGTTCTTGATAAGATGCAGAAAGTATCTGTAATTTTATTGGCCACACCCTTTCTTCTTCTCTTCACCCTCTCTCTCACAGACGTGATGTGGCTAGTCTCAGTCTTTTCTATAAATAGTATTATTGCATGTGTTCTTCAGAATTGTGTGATCTATTCCCTGCTTCTTTTGTTCCAGCTCGTTTGACTCGTTGGTCTAGTGGTCTCCATCAATTCACTGTTTTGATACCTCATTGTAATACATCTTCCTATTCCAGTAGCGCCTTTCAAAGAGCTGCAGGCTTGTGGAAATCTCTTCCTCCTGACTGTTTTCCTTCTACTTATAGCCTTATGTCTTTTCAAGACTAAGGCCAATAAGCATCTTCTGTCTTTGCGCCAATCATCTTTCGTTCTTTTTAGCTCCTTGCATCAAGTGGCGTCATGTCTTGTCTGGAGCGATTTCCATAGAAGAAAATAAATAAAGATACTGTTATGACGAGAACTGCGAGAGAATAAGGTTACACGAATGAAGTTAATGATTTAGTAAAGTTTTAATTGCGCGTAAAGTGAAATTGCTGTTACATCTTTTTTGTTGCATTTTTGTTTGAAGTAATTTTTTTAAATATCAAGGGTCCTAAACCTGAGGCTAGAACCTGATTTCTTTTTGTACCCGAAAGCTTTTTTCAGGATTAATGTAGTGCTTTTTAAAAAAGCTTCTATTTGAATTTCACACGATCTTGGCTTACCAGGTATTGATTCAAGGTATTTTTTTAAAAAGGTTTTGTATGATATTAATTTCTTTCAATAGCCATGTTGTTTTCAGGTCATTTTTTTAGGTTTTGGTACTTGGTTATTTTTTTAAAAAGGTTTTGTATATTAATTTCTTTCAATAGCCATGTTGTTTTCAGGTCATTTTTTTAGGTTTTGGTACTTGGTTATTTTTTTAAAAAGGTTTTGTATATTAATTTCTTTCAATAGCCATGTTGTTTTCAGGTCATTTTTTTAGGTTTTGGTACTTGGTTATTTTTTTAAAAAGGTTTTGTATATTAATTTCTTTCAATAGCCATGTTGTTTTCAGGTCATTTTTTTAGGTTTTGGTACTTGGATATTTTTTTAAAAAGGTTTTGTATATTAATTTCTTTCAATAGCCATGTTGTTTTCAGGTCATTTTTTTAGGTTTTGGTACTTGGTTATTTTTTTAAAAAGGTTTTGTATATTAATTTCTTTCAATAGCCATGTTGTTTTCAGGTCATTTTTTTAGGTTTTGGTACTTGGTTATTTTTTTAAAAAGGTTTTGTATATTAATTTCTTTCAATAGCCATGTTGTTTTCAGGTCATTTTTTTAGGTTTTGGTACTTGGTTATTTTTTTAAAAAGGTTTTGTATATTAATTTCTTTCAATAGCCATGTTGTTTTCAGGTCATTTTTTTAGGTTTTGGTACTTGGATATTTTTTTAAAAAGGTTTTGTATATTAATTTCTTTCAATAGCCATGTTGTTTTCAGGTCATTTTTTTAGGTTTTGGTACTTGGTTATTTTTTTAAAAAGGTTTTGTATATTAATTTCTTTCAATAGCCATGTTGTTTTCAGGTCATTTTTTTAGGTTTTGGTACTTGGTTATATTTTTTACGTGCATCTCTATTTAGTCCGTAGTCGTCCGAGACAGCTACATCAATGATCAGTGCAGACTTTCATTTTCGCTCCATATTACAATGTCTGGTTTGAGGCCGTGTCTTTTATGTACCTGCCGGCCTGTGTAACTTTGCCATTTGATTTAAAAATGATTCCGATGTTCTACAAGTTTGAGAATCTGTAGAATGTTACGTGTAGCTGAACTTTTGTTAGCATTAAAGGAATACAACTACTTTCTGTGGAAGACTTAGGTTTCACTAGGAATCCCTTCATAAGAAAACATAATTTCTAATAGCGTACATTAACCGCGCCAATCCACTTAGACGATGTTTCAAATGTCATACGAATCCGTTCAATGCACACGTTGTTCTTGTGCGAACATATGTAATATCTCCCCCCTTATATGTTTGTGTGTGTGTTATTCATATTTCCTTAGATTCACTGTGTGCGCTTTTCTTTTTTTGTTGGATCGTTTTTTGGTGACAATGTCACTGAGTTCCTTTGAAAAATTATCGTTATTTTTATGTTCTTATGAATAATGTCGTTCTGAATCTATTTTTTTTTAATTATATACAAGCAGGAATACCAGACGTTGCTCGGGATAGAACGAGGATCGCTGTGATGTATTTTGTCATTATGCTCATGACACCATATTACTTTCTTTGTTTTTACTGGCCCCTCCTCCCATTTCGCCTCCTAATATAGTCAGAAGAGGCTAACATATTTGAAAACTCTCTGAATTAGTGTCTTATACATACGGTGTGGATTTCATTAATATCGGATATACGTATTTGAAGTTTTAAAGAGGTTCTGTCCATTAGAGGTGGGGACATGTAGATATTTGGCACATAGAAGGTAACGCAGAGATTCGGGTACACTTCCATTGTCTTCTCCGGAGAATTTTATACATATGATATAAATTTCGTCAAAATAGGATATATTTGAAGTTTTAATGGGTTATGCCCTCATATCTATTTCAGGGACACTTCCATTGTCTTCGCCGGCATATTTTACATAAGAAAGAATACACTTTAAGATTTTATATAGATTCTCTAACCTTTCTTTTTATACGGAACACAGAGACATTTAGTTGTATATATATATAAAAAAATATAATATTTTATGTTAAAACTATACATTACATGGTCTGTTCAATGTACTCGGGTTTCATCGATCTTGTTATACTGGATTAAGTTTAAACTCTGGCTGGGCAATCAGACCGATCTGTCGGATTGCCCAGCCAGAGTTTAAACTTAATCCAGTATAACAAGATCGATGAAACTCGGGAATCCGCAACATACACTGTAATGTATAGGTTTTCAAATAAAATAATTTATATTACCTCTTTGTTTTTCAACTAACTTGTAATACATGATATATATATATATATAAATTGTTATATATATATATAAATTGTTATATATATATATATATAAATTGTTATATATATATATATATATATAAATTGTTATATATATATATATATAAATTGTTATATATATATATATATATATATAAATTGTTATATATATATATATATATATAAATTGTTATATATATATATATATATATAAATTGTTATATATATATATATATAAATTGTTATATATATATATATATATAAATTGTTATATATATATATATATATATAAATTGTTATATATATATATATATAAATTGTTATATATATATATATATAAATTGTTATATATATATATATATAAATTGTTATATATATATATATATAAATTGTTATATATATATATATAAATTGTTATATATATATATAAATTGTTATATATATATATATATAAATTGTTATATATATATATATATATAAATTGTTATATATATATATATATATAAATTGTTATATATATATATATATATAAATTGTTATATATATATATATATATAAATTGTTATATATATATATATATATTGTTATATATATATATATATATTGTTATATATATATATATATATATAAATTGTTATATATATATATAAATTGTTATATATATATATATATATAAATTGTTATATATATATATATATATATAAATTGTTATATATATATATATATATATAAATTGTTATATATATATATATATAAATTGTTATATATATATATATAAATTGTTATATATATATATATAAATTGTTATATATATATATATATATAATAGAAATTGGTAGTTTGCTGTAAGCATTGCTGGGAGTAATAATAAGAGTTTTTAAAAAGGTTTAAGGCAATGCGAAGATCCGGGTTGCTGGAAGCTGTGAAGAACAAAAACAGAACAAAACCGAAATAAGTCGGATATAGATCGAAAGGTTTGTTTATTTTTCTAGACAGCAAGGGTGTTAGTTTGTAATGTCCGGATTATCAAGAATCAATTTGATATTTCGAGAGATTTTTTTTTTTTTTTCTTCTTCCTCTCCTTGTCAAAAATAAATAAAAGAAAAATCCCGGGTACCGAGAAAATGCCAGGAGCGCTGGGGGGTTAAACCGGAAGTGTTCAGAGTAAAGTATTCAGAGGAAAACTAAATAGATTCATTTTATTTATTTATTTATTTTTTTTTTTTAAATATATATATATATATATACACCCATATATATATGTAATTGTCTGTTGTTTCTATTTATTTAATTTTTATTTTTATTTATATGTTTACTATTATTGTTATTTGTTTTTTTTTTTTATTTTTTTTTTTTTTTTTCCGTATATAAAACGTAGTTATTACTTATAGTATATATGTTTGTCAACAGGCTGATTCCGGCATTAGATTTTAAATGTGTTGTAGATAGCTAATTATTTGTTGTCGGTGCAGTATATTAAAATTTAGTTATGCCTGGTTAAGTTTAATCCTTATTTATTGGTTTTAATTTATCTCTTAAATGCCTATTGTTTTAGTTATGGAAAGTTTGCTGGTTAAGGGGAGACAAATCTCTTATTTTTGGTATTCTGTTATTCTGTTAATTGGCTTTGTATGTTGAATTTATTTAACTAAAGTAATGGTCAATTCTTAGTATAACGGATATGATTTGTGCAAATAGTGTTTATTATGGGGGGGGGGGTATTATCTGGGGATGGGTTCAGGGGGGGGGGTAGGTTATATGATGAAGGTAGAATTTAATTCATGTCTTTGATTCAAAAATGGGCTAAGTTTGGAAATGAGAATAGCTTCCATCAGTCTTAGGTCGCCTAGGTTCCTGGTCGAGGCTAAAATGGAAACTTTTATGTCTTGTTGTGTAGTATTGCATGAGGAAGTATGTTTGAAGAAGGAAGATATATTTGTATTCATGTGTTCTTTTATACGTTGGTGTAATTGTCTTGTAGTATATCCAATATAGGAGTGGTTACAAATAGTGCATGATATATTGTATACACAGTTAGTGCGGTGGCATAGTCCAGTGGTAGGAATGGGACAATTGGCTAGGGAGCATGGTTCTTGGGTGCGTGTAGTGCGTTTTTTGGAAAGGTGTTGGCGTAAGGTGGTGCCGGTGTGGGTGAGTTGAATGTCTAGTTTTTCTTTATGTATTGCACTGCGGATGGCATTAGTGATTCTGTCGTTAAAGAAAGGTAGTTTTAGGAAGCATGTGTTGGAGAGTGTGTTGTGTCTGCGTGATCTGGTCTTGCTGAGGTGGGTTATTGTGGAAGTGGGGTAGCCGTTGGTGATTAGGGTTTGATGGAAGTCTTTGGTGTGTTTAATTTTATTGGCAGTAGATGAGCATTTATTTTGTATGCGGGTAATTTCATTACGAGCATAGTCTAGTTTGGCTTTAAGGGGCAGGGCAGATTTAAAATGAACAAATAGGTTTTTACAGGCAGGTTTTCTGTAGAAGTTGGTCTGTATAGAACCGTCTTCTGTGATTTTGAGGTTGAAATCGAGGAGAGATAGTGAGCCGGAGTCGCTAGGGTGTTCAATAGTAAATTTTATATGGGGGTCGGTGTTGTTGAAAGTGTCGAAAATGCTGATAGCTTCTTCACGAGATGAGGTGAGGACAAGAATGTCATCTATGTATCTAGTGAAGAAGATATGTGAGTGGCAGGTGTTGAGGGCTTGTTGCTCGAGTCTGTCCATGTAGGATATGGCTAAGAGGCCAGACAGGCTAGAACCCATGGGAAGACCAGTAATCTGTTTAAATATGTGGTGTTGGAAGGTAAAATATGTATTGTTAATGATAATGTCTAGGTGTTTGTGTATGTCTTCAGGTGTTAACCCGAAGAGTTCTAAGTTATCGGAGGAAGAGATGTGGTCGGAGATGAGGTCAATGGCTGGGTGTGCGGGTATTGATGTGTATAGGGAAACAACATCGAGGCTAAATGTGTATTTGTTAGAGCTTAGCTGTTGTTGTTGGAGTAGGTTTAGTCTGCTAATGACTTGGTCAGAGCTGCTGACATGTGCAGGGAAGGTAGGGAGTAGTGGTTTCAGGAGTCTAGAAATATACTGCACCGACAACAAATAATTAGCTATCTACAACACATTTAAAATCTAATGCCGGAATCAGCCTGTTGACAAACATATATACTATAAGTAATAACTACGTTTTATATACGGAAAAAAAAAAACAAAAAAAAAAAAAAAAAAAAAAAAAAAAAACAAATAACAATAAAAATTAAATAAATAGAAACAACAGACAATTACATATATATATGGGTGTATATATATATATATATATATATATATTTAAAAAAAAATAAAAGAATAAATAAATAAAATGAATCTATTTAGTTTTCCTCTGAATACTTTACTCTGAACACTTCCGGTTTAACCCCCCAGCGCTCCTGGCATTTTCTCGGTACCCGGGATTTTTCTTTTATTTATTTTTGACAAGGAGAGGAAGAAAAAAAAAAAAAAAAAATCTCTCGAAATATCAAATTGATTCTTGATAATCCGGACATTACAAACTAACACCCTTGCTGTCTAGAAAAATAAACAAACCTTTCGATCTATATCCGACTTATTTCGGTTTTGTTCTGTTTTTGTTCTTCACAGCTTCCAGCAACCCGGATCTTCGCATTGCCTTAAACCTTTTTAAAAACTCTTATTATTACTCCCAGCAATGCTTACAGCAAACTACCAATTTCTATTAACCCTACGTCTAGGCCAGACACAGTTTGCACTAATTAAAAGACTATTCCGACTCTCCGAGAAGCGTGCCAGACTCAGCTGCCAGATCAGTTTCCTTAAGAGATGCCTTAAACATAATGTCATACCCAACACCATACGGAATATCCACTTACCTGCTTGCCTCCAACTCCCCAGACTCTATCCAACCCGTAAGTTCCTATACACCTACTGTATCAGGAACATCATAAAATTCCTACATTGCGAGCTACACAAAATCATCCGCAACATCACAGAGATGAAATCGTCTGACCCCGAATCAACTGACCAATCAGCACAGACCATATCCACATCTGTCGACCACGCCTATCTCCAATGCTTCAACCTAGAGAAGAATAGACTCCAACGGAAATTCACCTGGCTTTCATTAAAATACCCTCAACATCAAACACCTAGTGGAACAAATATCGACCACACACATGACCTTAACATTCCTCAAGCTACCCACCCCCTAGTTACTGACCTCACCAACTCCCTTTCTACAGATGAAACAAATCTACTCAGCCTTGGCCCCAAATTCATTACTACCCAAAAACTGAACGACCATGCAAAATTCAATATAGAAACCCAATTCTGTAGAACAGCCTACCACCTGAAATGGCTCTCGGCATTCAATTCCAATACCCCTGACCACCCCAATAACACGAACAACCCTAACGAATCCTTCCCGGTTTACCAACTAGACCATCCTCTACACCCTCCACCCAGCAACCACCTACTCGACCACAAACTCACCAGATTAAAACAAAGAATCTTTACCATACTGCAACAAGAACAACACCACATCACCCCTAACATCACCAGATCCCAACGCCTTACACTTAAAACACTAAAAGATAAAGACTTAATCTACCTACCCTCCGATAAAGGTAAAGAATTCTGCGTCGTCTCGCAAGACTCTTATAACACCCTTGCACTAAAACACCTAGACAATAACACATTATACACTCCTGCCCCTAACATATCAGCCATTAAGATCCAAAATACTATAAACAATACCTGGTCTAAAATCTGCGCCAAACGCAACCTCCCTAAGAAATACAAAATTAATTTCACTACTAAAAATAGCAAGCTCCCTACCTTCTACCACCTTATCAAAACCCATAAGACCAGCA
>OY744524.1:68306508-68319008 GCA_963556195.1 Sepiola atlantica | reverse complement strand
ATATGATGGTGGGTTGGGATGGGGGTAGAAGGCAATGAAAGCAAAGACAAATAATAACAATGATTCTTGGTTATTAATATTATTGAAACCGTTTGCCAGTTTAGTTGGTACATTTGGTCCATTTTCCTTCCGTCAAAATACGATGTAAATTTGTTTTACTTTTGTAAAAAAAAAAAATGAAACTACATGAATTCGCCAGATAACCTTTTAATTAATGCAGTTGATTTACAAATTTCCGAAGAATGTTTAAAAATTAAATAAAACATATTTGCCCAGAAAAATACTGACAAACATCATTGATAATTAAATTAAAAGTAAAATTAAAAGATGTTTTATTTTTCGTGGTGGGCTTTTGTCAAGTCCCTCAGCATTCGCCAACCTTACACAACGTGGCCAAAAAGTGTGAAAAAAACTTTGAACATTTTGAAAGGCTTGATGTGAAGTTTAAGTGTTAATGAATTAATTAGTAAAAGATTTTCACTTTGGCGTCAGTTCTTTGATTGTGAATTCCCATGTCTGAACTTGTAAAAATAAATGTCTAAAGATATAAAAGGTGGATTGGGGTGGAGCTAGAAGGCAATAAAATAAAAAACAAAAAAAATCGAAGACTAATAATAAAAATGATTGTTGTTTATTAATATTATTGAAACCGTTCTGCAGGTCAGTTGTTACATTTTCCTTCCACTGACAAGATACAAGTTCTTTCCGACTACGTGAAAGACAGGGAAAATGTGCCAACATAAAAAGATTGCGTTAGCATGAAACATCGATGTCTGTAGGTATTTAAATAATTAATATTTATTTATAAAAATATTATTGTTTATCAGCCCCCTCCCACAAAGGCTGGGAACTCTCGTCGAGTAGCTTTAATAACAAGCAGTACAAATAGCTATATGCACGATCCGAACGTCGTTTCGTAGATCACTCTATACTGCCTGGTACATAGCCGCCGATTTTCGCTATTTACATTTAAAGTTCCTCTATATTTACTAACTAATTGGCTATGGCCGATGGATAAGATCCCCGACTGCAAATCAGTGGCGATTTGTGTGTTTGTGTAGTTCCTACACTGAAGATTGCATTAGCATGAAACATCGATGTCTGTAGGTATTTAAATAATTAATATTTATTTATAAAAATATTATTGTTTATATATATTATATATATATATATATATATATATAAGTTAGACATAGACACGCGTTTCTGACTATAAGCCAGGGCAGGGATTGAACCTTCGATGTCAATATTCGTAGACTAGCCCGATGTCAATATTCGTAGACTGCCCCCAGTTTTATTTAATAACAAGCAGTACTAATAGCTTCATTGCCAGATCCAACACAGTTTGTTGTTGTAAGATCACTTTCGCTGCTCGTTGTAAAATACCCGCCGACAAAGTTAAATTCCTCCTGAATCATTAGCTAATTTGCGGTGGCCAACGGGGGAACGCTCTCGACTACGAATCAGTGGCGATTTGTGATCGGAGTTCGAGCCTGCCGAAAATTAACTTCCTGCACTGAAGATTGCGTTAACATGAAACATTGATGTCTGTAGGTAATACATAATTAATATATATATATATATATATATATATATATATATATATTAAAAAAAACTATTTTAAAGATAATTAAAATGGGTTCTATGAATTAAAAATTAACATGTTGTTTATTAATTGTTGTTTCGTATTTAAACATATATTTTAATGTAATGTGAAAGTTTGAATTATTTTCTTTATTAAGTCAATTGTTTTACTATATAAAAACTTGTATCATTATTATTATTAATTATTATTATGGTATTATTTTAGATTAGCTAAATCACACAACCCCTAAAAGAATAAGATTCTACTAGACGATTACGCGTGAACATTGTGAAAAACTTGGCGGGAAAAATCAATTATTTAAGAATTTAGAGGGAGATCAGTTTCACATATAAATTTAACGTGAAATGAACCCTCATTTTCGGGTCATTCTAGCGTTTTATGGCAGTTAACAAAATAATTGGATGAGAGATAAATTATGTACATTTTTTTAAGGGAGTGGAGCGAGGGCTACTTTTTAAACGATTACCTGTATTTTTATGACCTTACCAGTCGGACTTAGGGTTAGTGATAAAAAATTAATGAACAGCCCTAAAAGTTTAGCATGACCTGGAAATGAGGATCATTTAAAGTTAAATTTATATACGAAACTGACCCTCCATTCTAAATTCTAAAATAATTGTTTATTTTTCTTTTCAGCCAAATTTATCAGGGTGTACGTAATCGTCTAATAAGGTAGAATCTCATTTTGGAGGGGGGTAGTTGTCGGTGTTATTAATTACGTGTGATCTTGTTTACTTGTCTCTCAACGAGGGCAGAATTAGACATAAGGTCGGTTTTTAATGTGGGGAATCCAGCTCACCAAGAAGGGGCTCTGGATTGGGACGAAAGTAAAACTTACCGCAGTCTAGAACGACCTTCATTGACCGACGACAGAAAAGATAAAGTGTAGTATCAGAACAGATACTACACTTTGAATTATTTATTTGCTAAAAAAAAATATAACATATATTTTGACAAATTAGGTACGCGGGTATTGTTTTTGTAAAAGGTTTGTGCAGAAAGGAAATTCTCGCCGAAATCAAAAATGAAAGCAAAGATTGTTACTTAATTGAAAACATGTTTGTTTCCTTCCCCTTTTAATTATGGTAAAGGTAAAAGGTAAAGGTAGCATAGCCTGGACGCGCACGAGTGTCGTTGCCGACATCGCACACTGCCCATGGCCGTAGCGGCGGTGATTTGTTAAGAATCACCGTGTCTAGGGCACAGCATATGGAAGGCGGAGCCCATCCCTTTCCTTCCGCTGCCTTGAACCTTCCCTGAGTTTTAGTCAGGTACCCATTTACTGCTGGGTGGACAGAGGGAGTTTTCAGACCCGAAAATTCGCATGCCGTGAGTGGGATCGAACCCGGGTCGTCCAGCCCAAAGACAAGTGCTATAACCACTCGTCCATTAATTATGATTAAACCTTAAATCTGTCCGATAAGTAAAATTTGTATTTTGTTGTCTTTATATTTTTTCTAGATTTCTCTGCATGTTTTACATCATTTTAACATAGTTTTTTTTTTAACATAGTTCACCCCAAACAAGGCAGGACGCCACTGTAGACGTAAGGGCTACTGAGAAAAAAAGGTGAAGATTTCGGGAGGGGGTCAACCTAAATTAGGAGCTGCGCAGCGAGATGTCTGTTTACATTAGTTTTAAATTTCTGCATGTCAGTAACGTCAGGAAAACAGAGAGCAGGGAGGGAGTTCCAGAGTCCAGCAGCACGAGGAAAGAAGCTTTTGTAGTAGAAAGCTCTTCGGCATCTGGGGACCCTCACAGTGTATGGATGGGATTTGGCAGATTGTCAGGTTGGTCAAGTGCATTTACGACGTGGGGGTACCAGAGCAGCAAGCTCATCAGAGCACAATTCTCTGTTAAATAATACGTACAACCCTCCCCAAAATATCAAATGGGTCAATTTCTTTGGGGTAGAATTATTCTCTGTCGGCAGATTCGTCGGGAAGACCCTTATACGACCGTTCTAAATCCATAAAATCCTATCACACAAAAAGAAATTTCTTTACCTACAAGTTTACCAATGCATATTCTTTTCTTATAACTTTTCGGTACGATATAAAAAAAAATGAACATATCCGTTTTTATAGATTTCGTTCCAGCGCAATATCACACTAAAAAAACTGACGTAAACAAATTGTTAGTTGATTTTTGTTTAACATAACTTTGGTATTTTTACATTTTAACCTCATGTATCGGCGTTCCTCGTAGAAAAAAAGCTCCAAATATCGGAAAATGTCTATGTAGACGATCTTAAATTGACGCCATTTAATGAACTTTTTCTATAGTTGCACAGGTGATTACTTGTTATGTTGTACCTTGTTCTTTCGAGCGCTTTCGTTATTGGAATCAAAATCGATAATTATATCGGAATCGATATTTTTAAAATTTTTAATTTTATTCCGTTTAAAAGCTGTCTTTGCGATGTTCGAAAAAAAAAAAAAGAAGATGGCCGCCTGTCGCTTAACTTCAGTTAACTTCATACTGAAAAGATAGTGAAAAAAAATTACTTAAACAACCACCAACAATAAGTTCGGGGAGGGACTTGCCACTCAGACTTAGGGTTAGTGGTAGGGTAAGTATGTGTTTACTATCGTTTTAGGCATGAAGCCACAACCAAACAGTTAAGCTACATATCGGCGACCATTTTGGTTTTCGTTTGTCGATAAGCCAACTTTCGTAGAAATAGCATTTTGAAATAAATTATCTTACAGTTTCAGCCAGTTAGAAATATACAGATCGGTAGATAATCAAATTATATTGCGTTTGGTATAACTTATTTGTTGCTTGTTTTGTTGTTTTGTATTATTTTTTGACTGTGAACTAGTCTGGACTTTTATTGGCATATTTTTTTTATTATAGAAAAAAGGATAATTGTAAGAATTATGTTTTAACTTTTTTCTTCTAACCATTTTATCTGCAGCATATTTTCAGCAATTTCACTTTTTTTTTGCCGCCATGTATATTTTTTTATCGAAAATGAAGTGGGCGTGCTTGGTCAGTGCGTTTGCACAGCGATTAAGAAACTTTATTTTTGTCGGCACCAACAAGCTTTGAAAAAAAAGCAAATAAAACCATCATAATAAAAGTTGCAGACCGACACGAACGTGTAAAGAATTGATAAGGTTGTCAGTAAAAAAAAAAATGCTAACAGCGGCCAATTTACCATTTCTTTTTCTTCATTTAGTGTTCTTCGAAATATGCTTATTTCATTGGAATATCAAAATGTCCCAGACTTTAAACTAACATACGTCGATTAAAGTAAACATTTTGTAATAAGAATTTTGCAATCAATTCAGTAATTTCTTAATTGGTTGAAAATGTGCGGAGTTATATATTTTTTTTCTTCCAATAACAGTAGGGCGAAAAAAAAGGAAGGAAAAAAGATTATACACGCACATGCAGGGTTACGGAGTCAGAAATCAGAGGTTTTAGAAGGAGTCAAAGTCGGAGTTGATATTTGCGACAAAAAAAACTATTTATATAGTAACCCAAAAGTTATCTGACCGTTTTCAAAAGCAAAGAAAGACGTTTCATTATAAAGTGAGAAAGATATTAGGAATATAAATGATTAACAAAAGAAATACAAAGATAAACGTCCTATCTATAAAGGAAAAAGTGATCATCGGAATAAAGACCGCCATTTGCTAACAAATGGTAGGCTTTATTACCAGTACTCTTCTCCATTTTTACAGGATGATTTTCTAAACTGTTTGTCTATCTATATCTCTCTATATACAGTTATTATGGTTATATATATTTCTATGTACATGATAATCTTCTAAACTCACGAACAGATCATTATGAATTTTGGAATATGCATTCCAGGCAACACAGTGAGTAACATAGACACATTAATTTTTATAAGCTTTAACATTTAGTGATGCATATAGATACAGTTAGGTATGTGTATGTTATATATGTACAGCACCGTCCGAAATTAAGGAACAAAAATTAAATCTTCTGAATCTAAACACAATTATATATTAATTTTTGTGAAAATTTCACTAAATCTACACATTATGTAGTTGGACTTTTACCGAGATTTTCAGATGAATTAAAATAATATTTTAAAACTTATCAACCATTTTACACATTTCAAGTGTCCAAAATTAAGAAACAAAATATCATTTTTAATTAAATCACATTAAAAAGGCCAAAAAGATTTAATATTTGGTACTTCCACTTTTGTTTTCAAGAACTGCTGCGCATCTACAACTGCAGGATTTCACTAAATCTTGACATTGGGCCACAGTTATCTTGGCCCATTCATCTTTCAGTTTCAGTCACAAGTTTTCTGGATTCTTTATCATAACATTCTGTCCTAGAGTCTTACATAAGTTTTCTATAGGGTTCATGTCAGGAGTCTGAGCAGGCCAGTCCATTACCTCTACTTCTTGATCAGCCAGATAATTCATGACCAACTTTGCCTTATGGCAGGGAGCATTATCCTGCATAAAAATAGGCTTTTCGATACAAGAATTGTGCAACACTGGCAAAACATACTGTTCTAAAACATTCTTGTATACAGTGGCATTTACTCTAATATTTAAGCGTACAAGTGGTGATGTACACTGCCATGATATCATGCCGAAAACCATCACGCTACCTCCACCAAATTTAACAGTTTTATTGATGCAGCTAGGATCCAAACTTTCGCCTTTTCTTCTTCTTACAAATTGTTTTCCATCACTGCCAAATACATTAAATTTTGATTCGTCACTGAAATAAACTTTTTTCAAATTTTCTTTTGACCATATAACATGCTTTTTTGCCAATCTAACTTTTTTTTTTTTTTTTTTTACACTTATTAGCGGTTTTTGTCGAGGAGATCTTGCAAAAAGACCTATTTCGTGCAACCTTCTGGACACAGTTTGTCGTGAAACATTCGTGAACGCCATTTGATTAGAAATTTTACCAGCTGTGAGGAAACGGTATTTTAACACTAGGCGTTGCATAACTCTGTCCTCTTTTGCCGTTGTCTTTCTTGGTCTACCAGGTTTCTTTGTGTTACTTAACCTTCCAGTTTCTTTATAGAGTTTGGGAACTCGGCTTACAACACTTTTTGAACGTTTCACACGTTTTCCGATTTCTTCTATTGTCAACTTTTCCTTTCTTAATTTGACGATTTTTGCTTTGTCGCTTAAATCAGTTTTATTCCTTTTTAACATGATTGATATTGCGTGACTTGCAGCAGTGATGATAATTAAAGTTTAGAATATTTATTTTCATCCTTTTATACAAAAAAATCCCTACTGTTTTAAACTTCAAACAATTATTTTTCCTTAATTTTGAACACCTGAAATATGTAAAATAGTGGATTACTTTTATAATATCATTTTAATTCATCTGAAAATCTCGGTAAAAGTCCAACTACATAATTTACATATGTAGTGAAATTTTCACAAATATTAAAATATAATTTATTTGAGATTAGGAAGATTTAATTTTTATTCCTTAATTTTGGACGGTACTATATATATATATATATATATATAATTTTTTCCATAATCATACAACGCCGCAACCTACACACACCATGAACGCTAAAAACCGGAATCTCTAGACTACAATTCGCTAAGTTAGCTTGTTGGATGACACCGTCTTAGTAAGTGTAAAATCCTACTTGTGAGACATCGGCCTGGGTTCTTTGTAGTTGGATGACTACACCCCTTGTTGAGAACAGTAGGTATATTCCACAGTCGGCCTTGATCTGTGTTAGTCAATTGACTTTTTTGTATGTGGCATGATGATTCAGATGGCAGAGTACTCGCCTCGCATGCAAGTGATTAAGGTTTTTAATCCTGAGTTCGGATATGTCCTACTGAAGGGCCCAAAGGATGACGAAATTCGAATCTGATTGTGGAAATAATTATATATCATCTCACATTAACAATTGAATATATATATACATAATAAATTGAAGATTAAAAAAATTATCTACGTTGCAAGGTTCTCTCCCTTAGAAGATCGGAACTTTTTTTAGTATATCAGTACTTGTATTTACATTAAAGATACACTCGAATAGTTATGAAGTCAAGGTTCATAATACTTGAATCTGGAGTTCGAATCGTTTGACCGACCGTACAATTAAGTAATACCATACTGACGAGTGTAGAAAACACGAACATATTTTTTGATGGATATTAAAATATTTATTTTGTTAATAATTTTATATATATATATATATATATATATATATATATATATATATATATATATATATATATTATTATTATTATTATTCATACAAACACGTACATATATTTTCAGCAACACGGTTAGTGAGATGGGCACATTTATTTTGTAAACTCTACCATTCAGGAGATACGTCAACCAAAACTCGCATCCTCTCGCAAAAAAAAACTTTTAAAATAAGTTAGATACAAAAAAATTAATAGAGAAAAGAATTGCTCTACATCAAATTTTGAGTTATATTAAGTAATACATTTTAAAATTGATGCGCGCATGAGCGGCACTAATATGCATGTGCTTGGTAAAATCCTAAGCTATGGAACGTATGTATTATGGAATATGTATTCTAGACAACAGGGTGAGTAACGTAAGCACATTATTATTTTTATAAACTTTACCATTTAGGGGGAGGGGTACCGAAACCGTACCATACACTCAAAAGAAAGAAAAACATTAAAATGTAAAACTAATGCTATAGGAATTGCTTATTACCCTACCTGGGACAGGTATTCTACTCGTATATAAATAAAAGTCAATGTGTTTATGTTATAGAAATTGATATGTTAACAGTTAGAACATGCCATTAAGTTTCAACAAAGGTGAAATATTTCACAGAATCTACAGACACCATTTAAATTTTCCTTCGATTACATTTGCGGTCATTAGCGGATATTATCGGTTTGGTCCATAAAATAACTGAAATATATTAGAACGTAAAGAAACGTAAAGAAACGAAATTCATGGTGTTCAATAGATTTCCTTCGTTTCATAAAATAAAAATTAAATTAAACCAAGAATAGCTCAGTGAAGAATGTATTTTAAAAAGGTTTCGACATTTAATTATTTTTTTCATTTAAGATTTAAAATAATTGAAAAAAGAATGCCGTTTTACCGCTGTCTGTAAAAAAGCAGCGTCGACAAGTAGTTATTTTTAAAAAAAAAACACCACCGCACTAACAGTTTTTTTTTACTTGACCTAATATTGTGAATGTTATTTTTAACTTTTTTTTTCAAGACCAAAATTATAAACATGACAATATTTGAAATTATTTCCGAGCAGCAATATATCTTCACCATGGACAACACCGGGGAATTACTGCTAGTTAAACCATAAAAGGGTAATTACTTATTTGCCAATCGTTAATGAAGGCATTTTTATCAGGTAGGATCAGGTAACAATCTACACAAATTCCGCAGAACATACGGCCCGAAGAGCACGTGTCACCTGCGAAAGCGTTTCAAAGTACTATAACCAAGTAAGTCTAATGAATTCATTTGTAGTGAGTACAGAAAGACTTATAAAATCTAGCTTATATAAATAGAGATTATGTCTGTCCGTCAGTCACATTTTTTTTTAACAAATACATTGCGAAATTTGTCTCATTTCGAAATATCAAAGATCTTAACTACTTTTAGAAATGGAGAATATTGCATTAATAGTAAATAATAAATTCTCAACAAATAAAGCAGATGCCATGGCTGGAAATCGAAACCGAAACCTTCAATCTGAGGTTCTATCAACTGAACTACTATTTATCTACCTCCCACAAGGCAAAATGTGACACAAGGTCGGAAAGTGGGATTAGATAAGCCAGCGCTCGAGAGGAGAGCAATTCTGACCATTTAAAAATAGCCTGGGCAGCCCCGTCGGCATTCCCCGGTAGGGGCGCCTCAGACAGTAAGCAATAAACTTACTCCTCCCCAAAGAGGGGAGGCGAAGCCTGGGAGGGTGCACCTCCTAGAACTGCACAGGACCAGACAACCCCCAATAGACCGGCGTAAATCCAGACCCAAAGGCCAGGACAATACCAGATCATTAGGTGGGTTTAAAAACCCTGGTTGAACTATCAACTGAACTATTTGGACTTTCTTATGAATAGAGCTTAAATACAAAATGATTATAGCTTTGGCGTGACGTCATAAATTTATGATTTAAGTCATGTTTCAAAACACTAATTCAAACATAAGTGATAATAAAAAAGTAAATAAATGAATAGGTAAACATTATTAATAGCGTTGGAAATTATTTTAATAGTCCAAAACAATTTATTTCTCTTTAACTACGTATTGGCGTTAAAAACAATTTAATATTGAATATAGACAAGGATTTGGGCCCGTAGGGCCAATAATTCTAGTATATATAAAGTTAGCTGTGGTATATGTTCATATTTCTTTAGAACACAATTGCAAGGGGTAAAGGTGAGTAATGTAGGCTATATTTAGTTTTATGCAAAGGGGGTAAAGCCCTTCGTGAAAATTCAGATGACTTCGATTTTTTCTGAAATTTTAACAAGAGGTATGAGACATCAATTAATAAATATTTCCTAAATTTCAACTTCTTTCGAGTATTTTAACCTCCCATTTGAAAATTCAAATATTTCAGATTTGCATTGAATTTATTCATAGTTACTAGACACATTAAGCAAGATTCATTCAATTTCAATTTCTTGTTAAGACCTCTTAAACTTAGGCCTTAAATTTTTTATATTTTCTAGAATCAAAATCATGTAATCGATTTTGATCAAAATTGGAAGAAAGGTTCTAGATTTTATGTTTAGTTTCATTATATTTTAATCTTTTTAAGGGGACATAAAAATGGTGCAAAACTGTTCTGTTCGGAAATTAATTTTACCTGTTCTGGGACGGGTAATCCTCGCGTTCTATATGAATTAAAAGTTAAGAAATACATTTTATAATAGAACTTAAGTAGACCTTGTTAACTAATATATAGGTAAAACAAACAAAAAATGTTATCCTCTGTAGATATGTATGTTTGTAATGAATGTAGACTAAGTTTCTTCTAAATGAAAGAGTGCTACATAACCGCAACAAAATGGCGACCCGACTTTAGAATTGGACAACAGACGACAGTTTGGGTTTAATACAAATATATATATATATATATATATATATATATATATATATATATATATATATATATATATATATAAAAAGGAATAAACATAAGATAAAATGAAAAAGAAAAGAAAAGTAAATAACAAATGTACGAAAGAAGCGCCAAAAAAAAAGGTTGAATGAAAAGGGAAATAAATTGATAAAAGAAAAATGAAAATTAAAAAATAAAACGAAAAACGAAAAAAAAAAAAACGAAATCAAAACGAAACAAAAAACACAACAATAGTGAAATAAGAATTTTTTAAAATCCACATCAATCAGAAGTTAAGAAATACATTTATAAATTACATTGCTAAGTTGTTGGAAATCTTTATGTCAAACTCGGGAATCTATACGGAATTTGGAACTGAACTCTTAATTTAATCCACGGGAGTAAATTGATCCCGAGTCCGACAAGACGCACATGAAGAAGGTCGGAGGTTACATCGGCCAAAACGTTGTGAGGATAACATTCAAAATGAGAACCCTAGCCCGTCTAATACACATAATACACATTCTCAATCCTCATCTAAAAAGAAATCCGAAACATAAAAATAAACGAATGTTTCACAACTGACTGAAAAGAGTATATTGTTGAAAACAATGAAAATACATTTTTAAACACATAATATTGTTATTGTCTTTAGTATTTTTAATGTTGGTGACGGTTAGGGTCAAGTGGACGACCAGGGTGTGCCAAGTTCGAAACCAGTCGATTCTATAATACCACTTTCATTCTCCTGCAAGAATGCCGACAACAGAATCAAACCGGTTTACATTCTGAATTTACTTCTTCGTGCTAAACTTCTTCGGAATTATCTGTAAACATGGTCATCCCTATGACACGCCAAGAGATCGAACATCTGGAGTCGAGTTTTACAATCAGTCAACATAGATAATGTCATCCTAATCATGATTAAGCACACATTCTCTAACAAAATAAAAATCAGTCATTAAAATATGCATTTGCCTTTGTTTATTCAAAGTTACACGTTTCTTAATTTATAGGAATTCATCAATAATTGTCACATTTATCAATTAACTCATTGTGGTTTTTATTATTTGGTATGTAAACACATCAAAACGTAAAATTAACCTCACAGGCGGATTTTCCTCTGTTTTTTAACTGCTGGCAGTGCTATATCAATTATCTTAGAAAATTCACATCGCCCCAGTAAAAGATCACCTGGCCTGTTATAGAGATGACCATGTCCGTGTCAGTAGTAGAATGGGGCCGAAATGGGTGGTTCCATTTAATGCTACCAAGACAAAGTTCCTTTCCTTCAACAATTATAAGAAACCTTTCCAACAGCTGATTGCCAAGACTGATGGCAACCTTCCCGAGAGTCCAACATTCACAGGCAATATGAATTGGAATACATAAATAGAAGATACTGTCAAGTCTGCTGCAAAGAAGGTGACCTCCCTCTACCGGACTAGAAAACTTCTCACACCTGCCAGTATCCTACATCTCTATAAAGCCACCATTCGCTAATGAATTGAGTATTGTTGCCACATTTGGACTGGTGCACCAACTACTTGCCTCTCCCTTTTGAACAGGGGGTAAAAAAGGAGTCTCTAATCAGCATTCTCTACCAAGCTTCAACACCAGTCCCATTGCCGCAAACGTTGCATCTCTGTGCTTGTTTTACAAGTACTTCCACGAAACGTGCACTGACGAACTTACTGCACTTGTGCTCTCTCAGCGTAAATACCCCCGACCACACAGCAAAATCCCACCCCTAAACTGAAGAGATCACCAGATGCCGGAAAACTTTCTACCCGAATAGATTATTTCCTCGGACCG
>OY744524.1:68281508-68301508 GCA_963556195.1 Sepiola atlantica | reverse complement strand
GATGTCGCTCGACATCCGGCTTCGATGGTCTCCGTCTCGTGGACGCGTCTTAGTTCACCAAGCAGCAGCAGCTGCTCTCAGGTCTTACACCATGTCCGCATGAACGGAACATCGACTTGAAAAATCGTCGTCCCCAACAGAACTCGTCTTGTTAAAGATGTCCGTGTCGGTGACCCAATACTAATTAATCTAATTCCCAACAAGACAAAAGCAGATTTGTTCTACGGTATGTGACTACGTCGGATGGGCAAGTCAGAATTACAATTGTCATCTCGAAAAATGAAACTAGTGATCAGGGTTCGAATTTCAATTGAAGCGATGCACGATCATTTTCATGCGAACGCTAATGAATCACTCGATGTGTTGTGTTTCAACCACAAGTTTGGATGACTGTGATTTTGCATCGAGGCGTGATATAAACTGGCGAAAAGAAATACAGAATATACACATGAAGTTAATAATATATAATTCGGATGTGTAAATAGTATTGTGTCTATATATATATATATATATATATATATATATATATATATATATATATAGTGTGTCAGGTTATATTGAAAAGAAATCAATAAAGTGCTGGATCGCAGAGGAGTGAGAGCTAATATAATTTATTTAAAAACTATGTTATATATTTCAGACCTGTACCGCGGTTTCATCCAGATGGGTTGACTTTTTACATTAAAAAAATCTCTATGCCCAGTGGAATCGTCGGCGTTCTGAATGAGGTGACACCACGATGAGAAATAGCGAGAATAATAATTATAATATAGATATCCCTAGATGAACCCTTTCACTGACAAAATATATCGCCCAGCCATTACATAACAATTAATCCACTCACCAACATATATATACATACATTATATTACTATTTCATGTATCCACATAACATTTTATAAGGAGATATAATTTTTTATGTATCAATTTTTAGTATTTACTTCAACAGTGCTCGATACGTAAGTAGAGCTAGATAGTAAGCTATGAAAATATATTTATGGCAATTAAGCTACACAGAGGTTCCCGCGTTTCATATCCGGGGGAATCTTCAGGCTAAAATGCATGGAGTTATTTTTGCCGGGTGTTTTTATATACACGGCTAGCTAGTTAACCAATCAAATTCTTTGTTGTTCTCTCAGCCAATCGTTGGGCTTCCCACGAACAAAGGTGTCGTTAGCGTTACTTCCTATATCCTGTTCTATTGTTCTGTTTTCTATTGATTGGCCTATATCCTTTAAAATTAAAACCTAAAATAAAAATACAAGGAACCACGTGTTAAAATAAATTCACCCATTATATTGATACAACAAAGGAAACAGGATATAGGCCAATCTATAGAAAACAGAGCAATAGAACAGGATCAATGCTCTCTATGGTCATAAAACTGCTTTTCAGTTTCAGTCTGGGTCTTAGTTATCCATTGCCAGATAGGGGGTGCCTTTTGTTGGTTTCCTGTTTGTGTTTTTAGATTCTCGCATGGGCATCTATTCGGGCATGGAGAGGTGACATGCCAGCCAGTCTGTACACCGCTGGTAGTGGGGTTTGAATTAGTGTCCAAGTGATTCTGCAGCATGCATTATACGTTCTAGGGTTGATTCATTTGGTATGGTACGATCCAGATGACTATGCAATTCCTACAGCTACATACCTAGGAAAGGGACCTGTTAACCTCGACATAGCGATATCAGACACGAGGGAGAAAGTAGCAACCATAGTTGAAGTCAGTGTCCCTAATGATGCTGGCTTAAACAGAGCTGAAAGGGAGAAAATAACTTATGCATGACATGAAACGAAATTGGAATCTTAGGAAGATCTTGATCATTCCAGTAATCATAGGAGCAACCGGGCTCATGAAAAAGATTTTTTTTAAATACCTGGCGAATATACCCGGTGAACCAAGTGCTAGAGAGATCCAAACAATTGTGGTTGAAGGGACGGTTAAAACCATAACAAGATCTCTCAGTTTAAGTCTCTAAAATAGTAGGGTAAATATCCGGCATCTGGTAGGAGGCCCCATCCCCAGCAAAAACAAAAAGATAAAAAAATTGAAGAAAAAAAAAATAAGTTGCAAAGCTTCAAGTGTTACGCTGTTAACCCTGGCGGTTTCTTGAAACTAAATGGAGACCAATTGCTACATTATACCGATTACTAGTGGAAAAAAGGACTTTCTCACTAACTGTTATTGAATGTGATCTTCAAAGGACTGCTGATCAATTGAATACGAATCTTAATCGTCTTCAATTCTTTCTATCAACTTATTGAACATCAATGCTAATCTGTGAGAAGAAAATTACTTTTATTTCAAGTTGTATTTACAAATTGCAGTACTTTATTCAAGTGTTGCAGGGTCTGATCACCGGGGTGATCGGTCTTACACCTCAGAAAATGGGCACATACAAATCACGGCAATGGCAAACAAGAGAGGACAAACGCAGCTAAGCTGAAATTACAGGGATAACGTCACTGGAAGCAGGAAAGGCTGGAACGACAGGAATGACGTCACTTGAAGCAGGAGAGGCTTGAGCCGCTGGTGGGAGCTGAAGGAAGAGCTGCTAGAAAGAGCTGGAATAGGCGTTGCTGGAGAGAGGAGGAGCAAGGGCCGGGGGCGAAGCAGGAGGCACTGGTGCATGAGTGAGCTGGAGAAAAAATGAGATGGAGCAGGAGACTGGCGAGGAAGGCTGGAGTCAGGTGGATGGAGCAAGCATGTTATGAGTAGTTTGTAGTGTTGCCTTGAAAAGGGCTGTTTGATTGCTGCCGCTACTTGTAGTGCTGGTGTCTACTTCTACTTCGTGGCTCGACGACTGGTCCACACAGTTGGAGGTGGAGACCTCCTAACAACCGGCTGAAATAACTTTTCAGTTGAAAACCTGCCATATGTATTTATGAGAAACGGCATTACAGCCAGCGAGTCCATGAAGAAAAGAAACAACTGAAATTAATTCCTGGTTGAATCTATCATCGTCAAAAATAGCTGGAAAGTTAATTGACTATGTTTGCATAAATCCCGGTCACTTTTCAGGTGCTGGTATTTCGGATTAAGGTGAGAAAGCAATGTAGGACGCTGAACTGTGTGGGTGATGGTAAAGCCGACCAACTCGTATCTTTCCCTTAAGCTGGAGGAATGGAAATTTACCACGTCTGCTGCTGCTGCTGGTGCTCTCAATGGAAAAGTACAAGAGCAAAGTTGTTCTTGTTTTTTTTTTAAGAGGCGTGGTTTTGAAAGAGGTGCATTGATTTCGTAATGTTTGTAAACATTGAGAGCGGTGAACGGATACCGCGACATAATACACTTGTTCACGAGTCTCGGAGGTTCACCCTACCAGGCTTTACCTTCTCCCTGAGAAGGGGTTAGTTTATTTCTAACCGCCTCAGGCACACCTACCGGGGAATGCCGACAGGGCTGCTTAACTATTTGTGTATGCCAGAGTGCGCTTATTTCAGTGCGCTGGATTTTCAAAACAACACTTGACCTTGTGTCTAACCTCCTGAAGAGAAGCTAACTAAAATACGTGTTAGTAAAAATAGCTTATAATTAAAGAAATTGATGGTCGTTCTTTTCAGAAGGATTGTTAAAATTTGAAATATTAAAAAATAAAGCTATTACAGGCCATACAATGCAAATATGTATAGATATATTCTTTTGAAATTTTTCGGCAATAAATGTTTTTAGAGAACATATGAGTTGTTTTATATTTTTATAGTCCTTCTTTTCCTCTATGGCTTTTGTCACTGCAACTCATTGGTTGATTGGACGTTTTTTTTAGATACCGTTATTTTAAAACCACATGCAAGAATGAAGTATTCGTGGACAAACATTATAAACTATATTTTCAAAACTACATGGATAAAAGCAATCCACACAAAAGAAAAAAAAAAGAACAAAGCTAAAAAACGGTTGAGACCGATTTTTAAACCAGTACGCTGGCTTTTCAAAACCATACCTGACCTTGTGTCAAACTTTCTGGAGAGGAAGAAAATGAAATACTTCATGATAAGCAGTAATAAGTTTGCATTAGTATCTAATCAGCCATTCACTCTAACTAAAATCTGCGACCACATACTTTTGCTAGGATACAAAGACATGAAAGAAGTAAATAGACACCCCACAAAGATAATAAATACGTGTTTAAAGTTTCTACTTCCTTCACCGACAGCTGACACTCGGAGCCGTACAAGGCAGCAGTAAAAGTTTTAAACATCGATATTTTATCCTAATTGACAGTTTTGGGGGGTTTCAGATATAAATATATCTTTCATATATTACCATATAAGTATTTTATTTAACTCCTCTCCATGAGGTTAGCCACAAGGTCATTTTTTTATAGTTTTAAGAAACCAGTGCACGAGGATAAGCGCACTCTGGGTTACCAAAAAATATCTAAGCAGCCCCAACGGTATTCCCCGGTAGATGTGCATCAGGCGATTAGAAATAAACTATCCCCTTCTCAAAGAGAAGGTTAACCTGCCGAGACTGAACAGGACCAGACGTCACAGTCGGACTGATTATTGAGGACCCTCAACTAGTATGAAAACCTACTGAGCTGTGCCATTAAAGCATGACACCAGCCAAAGAAACATTATAATTCTAAGAGTTTCGGAGGAGTCATATTATAGTTTAATTTGAAGGTGGACTTAATCAGCATCAAATCGCTGCAAATCTCGAGATTCCACTTTCCACTGTTAACCAAGTGATTGTCCAATTAATCAGCGAGGGAAACTAATCAATATTATCTCGCTTAAGACGATCAGGCCCCTCTGATAAAAGTCATTATTATTAATGATAATATGGATGTCTATTTACTTCTTTCATGTCTGAGTATTTAAAGTGACTTGTTGTATCTACGTTGACAACGCTTTATTCAAAATATATGGAGATGTACGTATGTGTGTGTGTGTGTGTGCGTGTGCGTGTGCGTGTGCGCGTGCGTATGTCCTTTGGCATCCATCCATCTTTTGGAATACTTATACCATTAATTAAATTCTCACATGAACACACACTTTATGCTAATATCTTCTGCAATTTGCACATTATAACATGAATTCTGTTACACCTTTAATCTCAACTTGTAAATGGTAATAGCCGTAGTGGAACGGGTATTGACACACAAAATCACATTACAGCATTACGACAATGGATGACGAATTTACATATAATTCTAATGATAAGAACACGATTGTGTAGGGAACGCAGTACACTAAGAACTATGCAAATAACCGCATTTTGAACACTCAGACAAAAACCAGAGACAGTACTGAAAAACAAAATCACAAAATGCTCTGTGAGATGGCGGTACAATCAGATAAACTCATCCAAGCAAGGAGATCGGATGTCATAATAGTTAATATGAAGGCAAAAAACATTGCTAAATCATAAATTTTGCCGTCCCAGTAGTCAACAGGATGAACATCAAGGAGGTAGAAATACGAAGCAATTACATAGAAATTGCTAGAGAACTAACAGTGATATGGAGAATGAAAATAGTCAATATAACACCAATAATCGTAGGAGCACTAGGAGCAGTCCTAAAAAGGTATAATTTTTTTTTTTTAAACTGGGAGAAATTAGTATCAAAGGAAAGAGTGAGACCATATAATCGACAGCAATAATGAAAACAGCTGCAATCTTAAGGAAACCCCTCAAATGCGGAAACCAACCCACGTACACTACAAACACCAGCTAACCACATGGAAATTGCAACAGAAGTAAAAAGAAAAACCTGGAAGGAAGACCACAAAAACCCAAGAGAACTGAAACTGCAAGAAATCTTATATACTGTGCCTCCCCCCCCCCCGCAAAAAAAAATGGCACCAGCCTCGACTGATAACACACAAAATAGTTGTGAAGAGTCAGAGGACAGAAAGACCTAGGAAGAACACTAACCAGACCCCCACTTCAAGAGTGAGGCGAGTACTGGGACCTGGGGAGGTTCATTGCCACACAAATGCCATAGAAGACTAATAGTCGTTGCCAGCAAGAAATCAATAGTAAGCGACTGTTGCGCTGTTGCGATAACGCAAAGTCATTTGTAATGGTTATTGAAAGAGGTGAAGAGTACTGGAAATCTAGAGAGACTTGTAACTCACACTCCAGCGAACACCACCGGTTATTATGAGTGAACAATCACTGATTATGACCTGTGTGAGAACTCCCAGTAAGTACATCATCATCATAATAATAATAATAATAATAATAATAATAATAATAATAATAATAATAATAATAATAATAATAATAATAATAATAATAATCTAACAAAAAGAAATATCTGGTTTAATCCACCTTATATTAGGAAAGTAAAAGACAAATTTTCAATAGAAATAGCATTAAACTTAGTTATTGGTGCATGGAAAATATACAATTAATAATAAACACACAAAAAAACATAATTAATAGTAGTAACTCTATTCATCATCAGCATCATCGGTTTAACGTCCGTTTGACATGCTGACATGCGTTGGACGGCATTAAGAAATTGACTACCAAACTAATCTATCTCTGACCAGGTCTTTATTTATCCCTTTTCCCCATAACTTTATTTTTATCACTCCTCCCTCCATGTTTTCCCTGGCTTTCCCCTGTGAACTGAACCCTCTACTTCAACTGTTCTACATCTACCCACCCTAGAATTCGCATCCATTATTCAACATAGCCATCCCATCGAAGTCTACTTTTCTACACACATCTCCCTATACTGTCCAAATTTAATCTCCCTCTAAGTCTGTCTTTTAGACTCACATTACACATCCATCGTATCATTCTCATATCATTTCTCTCTGTGCAACGCACGTCCCCAACCCTCACTGGCCATTATTACTTACCAATTAATGAGCAAATGTCTAACAGCTAATGTTATATACCAAAACAACAGTAAATAGTATTAACGATACACAAAAAGTATACATAGGGGCCATGGAAAAAAATTTAAATATATTTATCATCATAACTTCAAATGAAGATTTAATTATCATATGATGGCATTCAATAGTGAAAAATATAGAAATAATCCCACAGCATCGAAACATATATTTGAACAACAACAAAAAATGAAAATATTCATTTTAATATAAATTAAGAGATCTTAAAATTATCTCCCATTTGCAATATAAATAATAAAAACTGTAAATTATGTTGAAGGGAAAAATACAAAACCATAAACTTAAAAAACAAAACAAATTAAATTATCAGATAACAAACAAGAATGCATACATATAAGCAAATATTTGATTGGCTATTCAAGCCTCGGTTAAGTTCAAAACACTTATGTACTCAATCCAACGAGTTGTACACGTAATTATATGTATATATATATTTATTGTGTCAAATATTGTAAGTAATTGAAGATTAAAAATTAAATCTCTATATTTATAAAGTTATATATATATATGTATATGCGTGTAATTATATATATATATATATATATATATATATATATATATATATATATGCGTGTAAATATATATATATATATATATATATATATATATGCGTGTAAATATATATATATATATATATATATGCGTGTAAATATATATATATATATATATATATATATATATGCGTGTAAATATATATATGTGCGTGTAATTATATATATATATATGTGCGTGCGTGTAATTATATATATATATATATATGTACGTGTAATTATATATATATATATATATATATATGTACGTGTAATTATATATATATATATATATATATATATATATATATGTACGTGTAATTATATATATATATATATATATATATATATATGTACGTGTAATTATATATATATATATATATATATATATATGTACGTGTAATTATATATATATATATATATATATATATATATATATATATGTACGTGTAATTATATATATATATATATATATATATATATGTACGTGTAATTATATATATATATATATATATATATATATATATGTACGTGTAATTATATATATATATATATATATATATATATATATATGTACGTGTAATTATATATATATATATATATATATATATATATATATGTACGTGTAATTATATATATATATATATATATATATATATATATATATATATGTACGTGTAATTATATATATATATATATATATATATATATATATATATATATATATATATATATATTATACCTAACTTTATAAATATAGAGATTAGAGTTTTTGAATCTACAATTACTTACAATACTACATATATATATATATATATATATATATATATATATATATATATATATAAAGATTAATCTCTTAAACTAATTAACGGATCATTATGAATTTTTTCTAGAAAATATGATGAGTAACATGGTTAAATTATTTTTTTGTAAACTTTACCATTAAGAGGATTCGCCCACTCGAACTCCCACCCGTCCCCAAATAGACTTTTGAAATAAGTTAGATACAAACAATTCAGAGAAAAGAATTTGTCTACATCAAATTTCGAGTTATATTAAGTAATACATTTTAAAAGGATCGGTGCGCGTGCGTGAGCGTCAATGATATCTATGTTCTTTCTAAAATCCCAAAATATTCAACTTAGTATTAGGAATTATGGAATATTTATTCTAGGCAATGGGGTGGGTAACGTAGGCACATTATTATTATTTTTTTGTTTGTTTACTTTCCCATTAAGAGATGTGTCACCGACACCGTACTATACCATTCAAAGAAAAAAAAAACATTAAAATTTAAAACTAATGTTATATTTATTATTTATCCCTGTCCTGGGACGGGTATTTATCTAGTTTATTATTAAAACTATTATACTGTTTCTCGCATATACGTAACTTTGATAATTGCACTTTTTTAATTATTAATCGAACATTTATTAAAATAAAAAATAAAATATAACAAATCTAAAACGAATTTTAAAAAAAATCCTATTCGTAAACAAATTGTAAGCTTGACTATATTTTACAATTATTTTTATCTAGGCCCTCCGGCCGGGCAATACCGTGTAAATACAGATAATTTATAATAAACTAATGGCATTCACCCAGCGTTGCCCGTGTGAGAATATATTGCTGGTCAGAAGGTTTCTTAGGAAAAATAATTTCAAATATAGTCACGTTAAAAATAACATTTGTAATATGAGGTCAAGTAATAAAAAAAAATGTTAGCGCGGTGATGTTTTCAAGAAAACGTAATGTTATGAATAAGAAGTTGTTTGTTATTAGTTTAAGATTTTCAATTTTTTTAAAAATACATTCAAGAGGAGATATTCTCTGCTTTTTTGTCAACTTTTTGAAATTATATTATTGACGCAGCGTTTCTTACAGACAACTTTAAAACGGCAAATGGCTTTTAATGAACCGAAACGAATTCGTTTTTATTTATTTTAAATCTTAAAAATACCAATAAAATAATTATTTAAATGTTAAAACCTTTTTTATTAATGTATTCATCTGAGATATTCTTTAATTTTATTTTTTTTATTTTATGAAGCGAAGAAAATTATTACTTATCGGGTTGCCGAGAATATATATTCTTGAATTTATAATGTTCGGTTCATAAAATTAAAAAAAATTAAAAACACATATATAGATGCACCCCCTAAATGTTAACCTTTACAACAACAAAAAATAAGAATGTACCCGTGTTACTACCGTGTGGCCCAGAATATATATTCCAAAATTCTTAATGATCCGTTTATTAGTTTAGGAGATTAGCCTATATATATATATATATATATATATATATATATATATATATATATATATAGTGTATTTATGCAGCATTTTCTCATTTATGCAAACATTGTTAAAAATAACATAATTCGTCTGTTTAATTATACCTTTTTTATTATTTCAATTTTTCTGGTGGTCTTTTTTTGCATTAAAATACAAAATAATAATAAATATTCCATAGGTTTCACGAACGTTTTCGATTCTTCGACGAATCATCCTCAGGTGTCAAAAGCAAACGAACAAAAAAGCTGGAGAAAACAGAATTTAAAAAAGACGGGGAAAAAGCACAAAGAACGTTTTTCGCATTGTTCCAGGAAAGTCGTTGACGATTTAAATTCAGCAACGCTGGAGTGGCATAACAGAATAAAATCGCATTACGTTACAAAAAAGACCATCAGAAAAATTGAAAAAATAAGGAAGGTATCATTAAAAGGCGAATTATGTTATTTTTAACAATGTTTGCATATGTATATGTTTAAAAAATTAAGTACAAAGATTATAACTTAAAACTTGATTTGTATTATAAGGAGACAAAAAACATCGATTCAATTATATAATAAAAAAGTAAACATTTCGAATCTTTCAGATACCAGTGAATACTGTAGGTGAAATTTAGCCCAACGATTAGGAGTTTAGATTCAACAGTGTTCAGTAGAATACAACATTTATGACATGATTATTATTATGTAATCATGCTCCAAAAATGCAACATCAAAAAATACTATTGTGTACATATGTTTCGGAAATAACAAATGTCTTTATCAATTCTTTACAGGATAAACTAACGATGGAATAAACACATAAAACAAAAATAACAAAGAAAATCTAGAAAAACTATTTTATTTTTTTAAACTTTTCATGCCAGGTAATAATAATCGGATTCAAAAGTCAAATGTATATAGCTTTTTTATTATTTTGAAAATAAAAAAAAAACGTAAAAAAAGAAGAAAATACTGTTTCAGGATTTTGTTGGTTATTTTTTGTTTTATTTGTTTGTGATACTTTAACAAGATATTGTTAGTTTTGCCTGTAACAAATTGATAAATATTTTTTATGCTGAAGATAAAACATTTCTGACGCAATAATATTTGTTAATGTTGAGTTTTTAGAGCATTATTACAAATAAATAAATATATATATATATATATATATATATATATGGGAAATGAAAAAAGAAAAAAAAACAAGAGATATTTTTTAAATATATATTAATCAACGTTTCGTTTTCATCTCTCCCACCCTAAGACAAATTCACTAATATTCTCACCCCTCCCTATTTCACTGCTGCCTTAATGGTACCCACTCAAAGCTTTCCATATTTATTTCATTATTCGCCGCCATTGTCAACCCAAAATTTCGATGTACTTGCATGACATTTTTCTTCAAATTATCATCCTGAGGAAGTCTTACAATAAATACGTAACGTTGATGAATATATATAAAACAATATCTCTTGGTTTTTTCCTTTTTCATTTCCCAATACGCCGGATTACTCTCATCCTTCCTTCCTCTTCCCTCTCCCTCTCTTCCCCTCCTCTCTCTCTCTCTCTCTCTCTTATTCCCCTTTGTAAAATTATAAGTGAAAAGAATATATGGATAAGTTCAATGACTGTTGGATGTATTTTAATTTTTTCAGTCTGACTGGGGAACTTTGATACACTGATGAAGCCTCTTCATGTTAATCGATGATATTTTGTATATCATAAAAATATATGCTGTTGCGATGGGCAGAAACAATTGGTTGAAAATAAAAATGTTTTTGAGGGAAATATGAAATGTTGTTCTTTGAATACCTATGGTCTACATGAGGTTCCATTTAGGATCGGATGTAGCATCTGTTCTGTCTCGATTCAAAGGAAGAGATATCCTTCTAGACTGAAGTAATTTTTATTTTTGTCCAAATCCAGAATCCTCACTTTACAAACAGACCTTGTGTCTAACTTTGTCGTTGTGAGGAAGAAAGAAAATTGGATCGTAATTTATGGTCCAATTTTTTTTTAATCTTTCACTTATTCAAGTTACACACACATATGTGTGTGTGCGCGTGTGTGTGCATGCGTGTGTGCGTGCGTTCATTCGCGCGTCTCTGACGAGTTTTCCTCAATCAAAACCGCAACCGCCGCCCAAACTCCTACGTTGAGAGGAAAACAGGTCCGTCAATAATCAAAACAAAACACGACCAACCAATTCATTCAAAAACTTAATTGCAGTAAAACGACATTATATTACCAGGGTTCCGGAGTCTGACTATATCAGATCCGACTCCGACTACTAGAATTACAAAATATTCGACTCCGACTGCGACTTATTTGAAAGTCGGTTGATTCTTCAAAAAAATCCGAGTCCAACCCCTAGCATTCATACGAGTTCAACTCTGACTCCTTCAAAAACCTCCGAGTTCCTCCAACTGTGCAACCCTGATTTGGAACTCTTCGTTGGAAACCCAATTGTTCAGATTTGTAAGATACGCCACGCTGTATGCTTAACGTATGCCCCCCCCACCCCGCAAACTTTTAATCTCCAAAAAACTTTAATCTCCTAAACTAATTAACATATCATTATGAATGTTGGAATATATATTCTAAAAAATACAGTGAGTAACATGGACAGATTTTTATTTTATTTTTATATAAATGTTAACATTTAGGGGGTGCACATATATAAAGTTTTCCGTTTTTATTTATTAATTTATTTTTTATGAACCGATCATCATGAATTTTGGAATATATATTCTCGACAACACAGTGAGTAACATGGGCACATTATTATTATTTTTTTTTTGTAAACTTTTCGGTTTTTATTTTTTCGTTTTGTTTTTAATTCAAAGGCTATGAGAAAATCAGCTACTAAGGTAGGAACATTTTAAATCTAAAAGTCCATCTCTGAGTCAGATTTCTTTTATTTTGAATAATTTTTTTTTTGCAGATGCAGATTTCAGTCAAATGTTTGTAGACTTCAAAAGCGGCGAAACGTGTTAAAGTGTATGACGTCACGAAGTAGGGATCACAACCCTTTTATGAGAAGACTCAGTGTAAATATTCTGTTTTGAAAAAGGGGGAGCAAGTACAACTTAAACTTTTTTTTTTCAATATTTGAACTTTAGGATTTGTCATTATTTACTAGTTGGTTGTATTATTGTGATTTTTTTTTCAGCAACAGTCCCGGAAATAGTCGAAGCAGTTTACGATTTGAAACCTACCTTTTCTTTTTAAAATTTTTTTTTCTTAAGTTTTTTCAACTTTATTTATTGAATTTTTTAGACCCCTAACCTAACCCTTCACATGCTTAGCGTCGTCTGCCTTTACATATATTTTTTTTCACGGCTTTCAAATCAGGAACTGCTTCAGCAATTTCCGGGATTGACTCAGGATTACCCGTAAAAGTACTGACATCCTCTGGATACCGTTTCATTACGAGTACGAATGTTGCGATTGGGTGAGAGCACGACCTTTACGAAGGCCACGGTGAGAGTACTCGCAAAGTCGCAACAAATTTTGGCAATTGTGCAGCATAGTTAACAAGAAAAAATAGAGGTGAATAATAAAAAAAAAAATAGACAACAAATAACTTAACCAAACGCAAGAAAATTTACTTTTCATCTTATGTATATAATTTTCATGTGTGTTTACTGATTGTAAGATTTATTACCTATGCATTTGTTAGCGTCACATTTACTTAGCCAATCCGATAATTTTGCCGGGACTTGGTCACGAATTTCAGGCTTAAAAGATAATAAAAAAACGGGTAAATTAGTCGTTTCCCAGCCAAAATGGCGGACAATGAATCAGCTGCAATTTTCCGACCTCACACATGAGTAAGTAAACTCAAATAAATTGCTTTGGGCTAATTTCAAATTTACCTTAAATTATTTTAAAGGAAATACAGTTGGGAAATTGGTCAAAACAATTTATTTGGGTTTACTTACTCACTTATGAGGTTGGAAGAAAATCAGTAAAAACTACAACAGATTCATTGTCCGCCATTTTACCTGGGAAACGACTAATTTACCAAAAAACGTTTACTCTAAGTCGATTGGCAACCACCCTCGGACTTAGGCTTACGTTTCCATTAACCCCCTTACATTTTTTTACTATCTTTTAAGCTTTCAATCCGCGACCAAGTCTTCAGCAAAATTGTCGGTCATGTAATAACGCACGTTAGTTTGGCTAGTTAAAAGTGGCGATAACAAATGCATAGATATTTATTAAATAAATCGTATAATATGTAAAAATCATATAGGTAAGTAGATAAGTACATTTCCTTGCTTTTGGTAACAGTTATGTGTTGTCTGATTTTTTTTCACGCTTTTTTTATTATTGTTAACTATAGTTAACAAGAAAAAGGGGTGAAAATAATATAATCACTTAATAACTTTAAAAAAATGTTTTCAACTCCCGTTGATTTTAAAGAAATAGACTTCTTAAAAATCAATTATTATTAATGTAAACGAAGAAAGAAAAGGTAGACCGTGGATTTGAGACCACATTTCGATTGTGTTGGTTTTAGCGTCACAAATTCACTTTCAAATTTGGTACATTGAGCACCGGTAAGGTCAATGTACACAGAAAACAAAAAGACACACACACACACACACACACACACACACACACACACACACACACACACACACACACACACACACACACACACACACACACTTTACCGTAAAAAAATATTTAAAAAATAGTGGATAAAAAAGCGAAAAAGCGCTAAAAATTCTTAACAAATATATCACAGTTTATTAATTTTTGAATGAAATCGAAGTGTTACAAATAATGATAGTGGATATGACCCAACGGGTCACGTAATATTCTGGTTTCATGTTGACGTTTTCCTAAAGATGTAAAATGTCAGGTTACCTCGGTGAGACAGACTTTGACACGCACAATCAAACATTTCAATGTCTTTCTTTGTTATATATATATATATATATATATATATATATATATATATATATATATATATATATATATATAATAAAAGGAAGCCCCCCCCCCCCCAATTTATTCTTAAAAGTCTTTTTCATTAAAACATACTCGTCATAGGTTTATTCCCTGAACTTCAGCTGTTAAAACGTGTTATAAATAAAAGCACACACATTGCCGATTGTTTCGGTGTGTGAAGCGGCGAGGTAGCAGAAAAGAAAGAAGAAAAAAGACTTTAAAGGTCATCTTGCATTCAAGTTTTTATTATTTCCATTTTAAATTGAACAAATGAACCACGTCCAGACATGTTGTTGTTATCGCATTAATCTACCGTGCTGTTCGGTTTGACTGGGACGTCATGACGCTTGTTGTTATTTAAAACCCCTACCATGCACGCCTTAATACCGTACAGTGGGGACAGATTTATGACAGAAAAGGTAAATTAAAAAAATAACAACTGAAAAAACAACAAACAAAGAAAAAAGATAAGGAAATAATTGTGCGACAAAAAAAAAAAAAAACGTTGCAAGGGAGATAACTCCAGTTGCATCTAATAGCATGTTACTGGACGACTAAGTTTACGGTATGCGCATTCAGCGAACATTGTCATTTACTAACCTGCCTTGGCCTTCGGGCGAAAATCGTATTGTAGTAGGGTTCTGCTAAATCTCAGGAGTTCATCCTCCAAGGCATTACCTCCCCCCTTTGAAGAAGGGATTGGTTTATTGCTGGTCGCCCTACGAGCCCGTACCGGCAGATCTAGTCTATTTTTGTCCTAATCCAGACTGCCCCTTTTTGGGGAGCTAGATTCCCCACGTTAAATAACCGACATCGCGTCCCTATTTACTTGATTCCCCACAAATGCAGAGTTAGATACAAGGTCAGTTTTTAATGTGAGGAAAATCCAGATCCCTAAAAGAGGCATTCTGGCTTTGGACAGAAATAAATTTAAAAAATCAAATCTAGAAGGATCTCTCGTTCATTGATTTAGGACAGAACAGATACTACACTTTGATCATAGTCCTAAGGCCGAAATGTTTATTTACTCCTCGCGGAGTTAGGCACAAGGCCAGTTTTATCTTACTCCCACAAGTAAGATGTGACCCAAGATCGGGTCGAGCAAGTGGGGTTAAAAGCCAGCGCTCGAGAGGTGAGCACTCTGGCCATTTAAAAATTGCCTGGGCAGCCCCGTCGGCATTCCCCGGTAGGGGCGCCTCAGACAGTAAGCAATAAACTTACTCCTCCATAAAGAGGGGAGGCGAAGCCTGGGAGGGTGGACCTCCTAGAACTGCACAGAACAGGCGTGCAGTATCCATCGGAACAGATACTACACTTTGATCTTAGCCAAAAGGAAGGCCGAAATGTACACTTTTGTGGAAAAGAAAGGTTAATATTATAATACTCCCCACCCATCCACATCCAACCCCCACTCTCCGAAATTGTTGTTATTGTCATTTCCTTTTGACTAGTAACAAAGTATAGTATCTGTTTGATAATACACTTGGTCTTTTTTGCCCTCGGTTAGTGAAAGAGAAATCCTTCTTGACTGAGGCAATTTAAATTTTCGTTCCAATCCAGTTTAGCGGAGCTGGATTTTCTCCCCACATTAAAAACCGACCTTGTGTCCCACTCTGCCCTCGTGGGAAACAAGTAAATAAGGACATTTCTTTTTAATTTCTTCAGAATACTATAGATTGAGATAAAAAAATACTTGTTCAATTTTGAGTAAAAATTCATGTTATTTTAACATAAAATAGCCCACTATTTTATTTTTTCGCCCGATATCTAACCGCCCCATCACCATCACCAGATAAAAATTTACAAATGCCTTTTCAAAATTTCGAGAAACATAGGAAACTGAACCCGCTTCTAAACAGTTAACTTAAGTAATTTTTAATACATACTATTAGGATTTAAGCCGTGGTTTTCAATCGGTAAAATAAGTAATCCGAAAACTTTTAGATTTTTTTACAAAGGATAAAATATTTTTTAAGAGAATAATGAAGAAGTCATCAGGCCTTGTGCCTAAGGCAAACGGGAATATTTGCACGCATTGTTTTTTTATTTTTCATACATACTAAATATTTGCTGTAACCGTTTAAAATCGCGAAATATGAACTCCATGTCGACCAATTTTATATTAAACTTACATCGTAAACTGAACCCTCTTCTGAAATAATGTACTCTATATATAAATGGCAATATATGTGTGTCCCCTAGACAAAGAAAGGTTAGAGAATCTACATGACACTTAAGTGTGTTAATATGTAACAATTCTCGGGGAAGACAATGGAAGTGGTTTCAAAATCTCTAAGTGCACTACCCTAAAGGAGCAATAAGGGCAGAACCTCTCTTAAACCTTCGACAAGTTATATACTATTTTAATCATTTGACAGTTTTTCACGATCCGCGAAATTTGAATGTAAAAACCATTTCATGCACGAATAAACCCGACACGAAAGAAAACGATTACAAATTATTCAGTACTTTTTTTACTCATAAAAATAACACAAATCATGATTTTGATACAAGATTAATTGTTTTGAAAATAATGTCGAAATCTATTTCATTGTAACAGATGATCAATTATGTATTAGAAATTATACATCAACCTGAGTGTAAAGATTACTAATTAGTGCCGGCTTATAGTGTAATCTTTAGGAGATATAAATATACACAAATATATACATATCTATATATACATATATATACACACAAATATATATCTACATATACATATATATATATATATACAATATATATAATCTATATATACATATATATATATACAAATATATATCTATATATACATATATATATCTATATATACATATATATATATACAAATATATATCTATATATACATATATATATCTATATATACATATATATATATATATATATATATATATATATATACAAATATATATCTATATATACATATATATATATATATATATACAAATATATATCTATAATATATACATATATATATATATATATACAAATATATATATATATACAAATATATATATATATACAAATATATATATATATATACATATATATATATATATATATACAAATATATATCTATATATACATATATATATATATATACAAATATATATCTATATATACATATATATATATATATACAAATATATATCTATATATACATATATATATATATATACAAATATATATCTATATACAAATATATATCTATATACAAATATATATCTATATATACATATATATATATATATATATATACAAATATATATCTATATATACATATATATATATATACAAATATATATCTATATATACATATATATATATATACAAATATATATCTATATATACATATATATATATATATACAAATATATATCTATATATACATATATATATATATACAAATATATATCTATATATACATATATATATATATACAAATATATATCTATATATACCATTTAATACCTTATATACCTATATATACATATATATATACACACACAAATATATATCTATATATACATATATATATATACACACAAATATATATCTATATATACATATATATATATACACACAAATATATATCTATATATACATATATATACACACAAATATATATCTATATATACATATATATACACACAAATATATATCTATATATACATATATATACACACAAATATATATCTATATATACATATATATATACACAAATATATATCTATATATACATATATATATACACAAATATATATCTATATATACATATATATACACACAAATATATATCTATATATACATATATATATATATATACAAATATATATCTATATATACATATATATATACACACAAATATATATCTATATATACATATATATATATATACACACAAATATATATCTATATATACATATATATATATATACAAATATATATCTATATATACATATAAATATATACAAATATATATCTATATATACATATAAATATATACAAATATATATCTATATATACATATAAATATATACAAATATATATCTATATATACATATAAATATATACAAATATGTATCTATATATACATATATATATATACAAATATATATCTATATATACATATAAATATATACAAATATGTATCTATATATACATATATATATATACAAATATATATCTATATATAAATATATATCTATACAAACATATCTATATATAAATATATATCTATACAAACATATCTATATATAAATATATATCTATATATACATATACATATATATATATATATATATACAAATATATATCTATATATACATATACATATATATACAAATATATATCTATATATACATATATATACACACAAATATATATCTATATATACATATATATACATACAAATATATATCTATATATACATATATATACACACAAATATATATCTATATATACATATATATACACACAAATATATATCTATATATACATATATATATATACAAATATATATCTATATATATACATGTATATACATAAATATATATCTATATATACATATACAAATATATATCTATATATACATGTATATACATAAATATATATCTATATATACATATATATATACAAATATATATCTATATATACTTATACATATACAAATAATTATCTATATACATATATATATATATATACAAATATCTATATATACATGAATATATACACAAATATATATCTATATATACATATATTTACACAAATATATAGCTATGTATACATATATTTACACAAATATATCGCTATGTATACATATATGTACACAAATATGTATCTATATATACATATACAAATATATATCTATATATACATATATATACAAATATATATCTATATATACATATATATACAAATATATATCTATATATACATATACAAATATATATCTATATATACATATATATACAAATATATATATATATATACAAATATATATCTACATATACATATATATTTACATATATATCGATATATACATATATATATAAATATATATATATATACATATACAAATATATCTATATGTACATATACAGGGTGTTTCAAAAGTCTTGGGAACATTACAAATGCGTATATCTCATTAACTATTTCAGGTAGAAAAATGAAACTGGTGCCATTTTAAAGCTTGCTTAATCAAGTTTTTGGTCATACTAATGATTTTCGTGTTATCTTTCCAGGTGCAGTAATGGCGTTCTCTTAACAAGACAAGGCATTATGCGTCCTCCAATTTGCAAAGACTGAATCGTGGACATGTGTTCAGCGTGCATTTCGCAGGAAATTTAAAAAAGAA
>OY744524.1:68271508-68274008 GCA_963556195.1 Sepiola atlantica | reverse complement strand
TCACTTTTATAACTGTCCCGCCGGTCCTTACAACCCAAATATACATCTATATATACATATATACCTAAATATACACATATAACTAATTTATTTATCTACTTCCCACTAGGTAACATGTGACACAAGGTCGAGAAAGTGGGATTAGATACGCCAGCGCTCGAGAGGTGAGCACTCTGGCCATTTTAAAATTGGCTGGGCAGCCCCGTCGGCATTTCCCGGTAGAGGCGCCTCAGACAGTAAGAAATAAACTTACTCCTCCCCAAAGACGAGAGGCAAAGCCTGGGAGGGTGCACCTACTAGAATTGCAAAAGAACCGGAAACCCCCAAAAGACTGGCGTAAATCCAGACACAATAGCCCGAACGATACCGGTTTATAGGGCGGGGAAAAAACCCTGGTTTGAATCCATATATAACCAAATATACATCTATATATACATATATATATACACCAAAATATACATCGATAAATATATATATATATCCAATATACATCTATATATACATATATATCCATATATACATATATATCCAAATATACATCTATATATACATATATATCCAAATATACATCTATCTATAAATATATATCCAAATATACATCTATCTATAAATATATATCCAAATATACATTTATATCGAAATAGACATGTATATATACCCCGATATACGTGTATATATACCCAAATATACATCTATATATACATATATATACCCAAATATACATCTACATATATACCCACATATACATCTATATATACCCAAATATACATCTATCTATACATATATATATATATATATATACCCAAATATACATCTATATATACATATATATACCCAAATATACATCTATGTATACATATATACCCAAATATACATCTATATATACATATATACCCAAATATACATCTATATATACATATATAGAGATACCCAAATATACATCTATATATACATATATATATACCCAAATATACATCTATATATACATATATATATACCCAAATATACATCTACATATACATACAGCCAAATATACATCTATATACATATATATATAGCCAAATATACATCTAAATATACATATATATATATATATAGCCAAATATACATATATATATACCCAAATATACATCTATATATACATATATATATATACCCAAATATACATCTATATATACATATATATATATATACCCAAATATACATCTATATATACATATATATATATATACCCAAATATACATCTATATATACATATATATATACTCAAATATACATCTATATATACATTAGAGATGGGCGGTTTTACCGAAAAACCGCGGTTTTTCGGTTTCGTCTCCATACCGAATACCGAATCGTTTTTTTTTTTTAAACCGTAACCGTTCGGTATTGTGTTTTTACTACAGTAAGCCACCATATACAAGGAAACACGGTTGAAAAGATTTTCCGATTTGAATAAAATTGAATATTACCAAAAAATAAAAACATTTAATTGACTTGTAGGAAGAAATCTTTGTTTACAGTTTGTTTATCATTAACATTTTGAATTTTCAAATGAAAAAAAAGAGAAATACGACAGACAACATTACATCGTATTTTTGTAGGCCCTGGTTGAAATAACAGAACATGATAGAATTATTGTAAAAACATTGCTGATTTAATTTAACACCTCACGCATTTTGAGTTTAAGAAAAAATAAGTTGTAAAAAGTTGTTTTGAACTAATTCCCAACTTAAATTAATTTTCTTCAAAATCGATCAAATGCGTCCCATTAATCCAACAGTACATCCAAGCTAATTATTTGTTTATAGAAAATTAAAGGGAGAAAACTCATGTCTGCAAAAAAGAAACGCTAAAATTGATTTTTTTTTTTTTGTTTTGTTGAAACTAATTTCTGTGGCATAATAAGGATTAAGCTGGGTGATTTTAAAAAAAAATGAGGAATGGTCCATTTATTTTTAAGAAATATATGACCTTCAGGGCGGGTCATAAATTTCCATTCCTTAATAACGTTTGTAAATGAATGTTTTTATGGAACTAAAAATGCCCACCTCCCAAAGCATACCAACATTCAATTTGCTGCTTTATAGTAAAAAAAACAACAACTTTAAATGAAATCCCCAACTATCAAACAAGCATGTTAATTCAACAGGAGATTCTCCCCCTCCCCCAAACACCAAGTTAAATGATATGATTACTTTAGTTAAACCTGCATATTTTTGTTTCTTTGTTAGATTGTTGCCACAATTCCCACAGTGAAGCAAGAGAACATGTTTTCTTTTTTTAATTCGACAATTAAATGGGACAAATCAAACCCAAGAACAAGAGCAGCAAACAAGAGTCTTGTAGCAATGATATGCAAAGATCTCCAAACCGTGAGTATTGTAGAGGATGAAGGATTTAAATCCTTTGTCAAATGTCTACAACCTGTATATCAGTTGCCGACCAGACGACATGTTAGAGAAATGTTAATTCCTGATTTATATGAGTCGGTCAGTAC
>OY744524.1:68243567-68266308 GCA_963556195.1 Sepiola atlantica | reverse complement strand
TTTTGTTTCTCCACAAGTGTCACGCACATACATGAATTCCATAGCTAATATAACAAACTGACCCAACGGGTCACGGGTGGTCTAGTATATATATAAATATCTACATATACATATATATATATATAAATATCTACATACGCATATATATATATATATATATATATAAATATCTACATACGCATATATATATTTATACATTAATATCTACATACGCATATATATATTTATACATAAATATCTACATACGCATATATATATTTATACATAAATATCTACATACGCATATATATATATATACATAAATATTTACATACGCATATATTTATACATAAATATCTACATACGCATATATATATTCATTTATACTATCTACATACGTATATATATATTAATACATAAATGTATACATACGCATATATATATATATTTATACATAAATATCTACATACGGACACATATATATTTATACATAAATATCTACATAAGCACATATATATATATATTTATACATAAATATCTACATACGCATATATATATATTTATACATAAATATCTACATACGCATATATATATATTTATACATAAATATCTATATACGCATATATATAGATTTATACATAAATATCTACATACGCATACATATATATATAGATATATATGTATATATATATATTCATACATAAATATGTACATACGCATATATATATATATTTATACATAAATATCTACATACGCATATATACATATATATATATCTACATACGCATATATATATATATACATATACATATATATACATATACATATATATATACATTTGGTTAAGATCAAATTAATTTCAAATCTCATTTCTAAATATATTTTTTCCATAAGTTATCTCCCTTTGATGACGCATATTACATTAATAACAGTCCACACGTAAATTTAAATTTGAATTGCATAAAGAAAAAAAAAAATTAATGACTCATATAAAATAAAATATAATAAAATTATAATAATTAGTATATTAATAAGCAAATGTTTATAATATTTTAACTTTAGTTGATTTTGAAATTCTCTGCGTTCCTACTACTTCCAATTGTCTGCTGCCGTATTTCTATGTTTTGACACCGGTTTTTCCCGTTTTTTTCGACCCACTCGGTCTTTTATTGTTGTCTTCTGAAAATGAAAGTTTTTCTTTCGAAAATTTAAGATTACCCTTTGCCGAACTGTTACTTACCAGACAGTATTTACTATTTTGGTATTTTATCAGTTTTTCGTAAAATTATTAATAAATCGTTTTGAGTTTCACTTTCTCTCGTCGTTTATTTCTTTTCACTGTTCCATCTTACGGCAACTACATCGCATTGTTATAGCCTCGGACGACTAATGTTCACTTATTTTTACCAGCAATGCTTCAAGCAAACTACAATCTCCTTTTATATATATATATATATATATATATATATATATATATACATATCTATATATACATATATATATAACGATATATACATATATATATATATATACATATATATACATACATATATATATAAATATATATACATATACATAGCGATATATACATATATATATATACATAGCGATATATACATATATATATATACATAGCGATATATACATATATATAATTTACATAGCGATATATATATATATAATTTACATAGCGATATATATACATATATATAGCAATATATACATATATATAATTGGCATAGCGATATATATATATACATATATATAATTGGCATAGCGATATATATATATATACATAGCGATATATACATACATATATATAGCGATATATACATACATATATATATACATATATAGCGAAATATACATATATATATATACATATATAGCGAAATATACATATATATATACATATATAGCGAAATATAGATATATATATACATATATAGCGAAATTTACATATATATATACATATATAGCGAAATTTACATATATATATACATATATATAACAATATATACATATATAACAATATATACATATATATACATGTATATATAGCGATATATACATATATATAGCGATATATACATATATATGTATATATACATATATATAGCGATATATACATATATATAGCGATATATACATACATATATACATATATATAACAATATATACATATATAACAATATATACATATATATACATGTATATATAGCGATATATACATATATATGTATATATACATATATATAGCGATATATACATACATATATATAGCGATATATACATATATATAGCGATATATACATATATATATATACATATATAGCGAAATATACATACATATATATAGCGATATATACATATATATATATACATATATAGCGAAATATACATATATATATATATATACATATATAGCGAAATATACATATATATATATATATATAGCGAAATATACATATATATGTACATATATAGCGAAATATACATATATATATATAACTATATACCGATATATACATATATATATATATATATACATATATAGCGATATGTACATATATATATATACATGTATATATAGCGATATATACATATATATATACATATATATAGCGATATATACATATACATAGCGATATATACATATATATAGCGATATATACATATATATATAGCGATATATACATATATATACATATATAGCGAAATATACATACATATATATAGCGATATATACACATATATATATACATATATAGCGAAATATACATATATATATATATACATATATAGCGAAATATACATATATATATATATATATAGCGAAATATACATATATATATATAACAATATACCGATATATACATATATATATATATATATACATATATAGCGATATGTACATATATATATATACATGTATATATAGCGATATATACATATATATATATACATATATATAGCGATATATACATATACATAGCGATATATACATATATATAGCGATATATACATATATATATATAGCGATATATACATATATATATAGCGATATATACATATATATACATATATAGCGAAATATACATACATATATATAGCGATATATACATATATACATATATAGCGAAATATAAATATATATATATAGCGATATATACATATATATATATACATATATAGCGAAATATACATATATAGCGAAATATACATATATATGTACATATATAGCGAAATATACATATATATATATAACTATATACCGATATATACATATATATATATATATATACATATATAGCGATATGTACATATATATATATACATGTATATATAGCGATATATACATATATATATACATATATATAGCGATATATACATATATATAGCGATATATACATATACATATATATAGCGATATATACATATATATATATACATATATATAGCGATATATACATATATATATATACATATATATATACATATATATAGCGATATATACATATATATATATACATATATATAGCGATATATACATATATATATACATATATATAGCGATATATATATATACATATATATAGCGATATATACATATATATATATACATATATATATATAGCGATATATACATATATATATACATATATATATATAGCGATATATACATATATATATATACATATATATATAGCAGTATATATATATATAGCGATATATACATATATATATACATATATATATAGCGATATATATATACATATATATATAGCGATATATACATATATATATATACATATATATATATATAGCGATATATACATATATATATATAGCGATATATACATACATATATAGCGATATATACATGCATATATATACATATATAGCGATATATACATACATATATATACATATATAGCGATATATACATACATATATATACATATATAGCGATATATACATACATATATATACATATATACCGATATATACATACATATATATACATATATAGCGATATATACATACATATATATACATATATAGCGATATATACATACATATATATACATATATAGCGATATATACATACATATACATATATAGCGATATATACATACATATACATATATAGCGATATATACATACATATACATATATAGCGATATATACATATATAGCGATATATACATACATATACATATATAGCGATATATACATATATAGCGATATATACATACATATATATACATATATAGCGATATATACATATATATATATACATATATAGCGATATATACATACATATCTATATATACATATATAGCGATATATACATACATATATATACATATATAGCGATATATACATATATATATATATATACATATATAGCGATATATACATATATATATATATACATATATAGCGATATATACATACATATATATACATATATAGCGATATATACATACATATATATATATACATATATAGCGATATATACATACATATATATATACATATATAGCGATATATACATACATATATATATACATATATAGCGATATATACATACATATATATATATACATATATAGCGATATATACATATATATATATACATATATAGCGATATATACATACATATATATATATATATACATATATAGCGATATATACATATATATATATATATATATACATATATAGCGATATATACATACATATATATATATATACATATATAGCGATATATACATACATATATATATATATACATATACAGCGATATATACATACATATATATATATATACATATATAGCGATATATACATATATATATACATATATAGCGATATATACATACATATATATATATACATATATAGCGATATATACATACATATATATATATATACATATATAGGGATATATACATACATATATATATACATACATATATATATATATATACATATATAGCGATATATACATACATATATATATATACATATATAGCGATATATACATACATATATATACAGGGTGGGCAAAAATAAGGGTCCTATTTTTAAAAATTCATAACTTTTTTATTTATTGATTTTTTTTTTTTTCTTTAGAATAAGTAAAGGACCCCTTCCGAAGCAAGCATGAGCCGTATTAGCCCTAAGGAACGTACCCTCATTTAAAAAACATTTTTGCTTAAAACACTCAAAACAGTGTAAAAAACAATACTTTAGTTTTTGTAAGTTTTAAGAAGTTTTTTTCGGCTAAAATTTGTTTTGTTTATTTCAAAAAATCTCGGAAGGGTCAGTCTACACACACATAAAGTTTGGTGAGTTTAACTTTTATTGTGTGGAAGTTATTCAAATTCAAGTTATTCAAATTTAAAGATAGGACCCTTATTTTGGCCCACCCTGTATATACATATATAGCGATTTATACACACATATATATATACATATATAGCGATATATACACACATATATATACATATATAGCGATATATACATACCTATATATATATACATATATAGCGATATATATATACATATATAGCGATATATACATACCTATATATATATACATATATAGCGATATATACATACCTATATATATACATATATAGCGATATATACATACCTATATATATATACATACATATATAGCGATATATACATACCTATATATATATATATACATATATAGCGATATATACATACCTATATATATATATATACATATATAGCGATATATACATACCTATATATATATATATACATATATAGCGATATATACATACCTATATATATATATATATACATATATACCGATATATACATACATATATATATACATATATAGCGATATATACATACATATATAGCGATATATACATACATATATATATACATATATAGCGATATATACATACATATATATATATACATTTAGCGATATATACATACATATATATATACATTTAGCGATATATATATACATATATAGCGATATATACATACATATATAGCGATATATACATACATATATATATATACATATATAGCGATATATACATATATATATATATACATATATAGCGATATATACATATATATATACATATATAGCGATATATACATATATATATATATAGCGATATATACATATATATATATATAGCGATATATACATATATATATATACATATATAGCGATATATACATATATATATATATATAGCGATATATACATATATATATATATACATATATAGCGATATATACATATATATATATATACATATATAGCGATATATACATATATATATATATACATATATAGCGATATATACATATATATATATATATATACATATATAGCGATATATACATATATATATATATACATATATAGCGATATATACATATATATATATATACATATATCGCGATATATACATATATATATATATACATATATAGCGATATATACATATATAGCGATATATACATACATATATAGCGATATATAAATATATATATATATATATATACAGCGATATATACATACATATATATATACATATATAGCGATATATACATACATATATATATACATATATAGCGATATATACATACATATATATATATACATATACAGCGATATATACATACATATATATATATATACATATATAGCGATATATAGCGAAACATACATATATATATATATACATATATAGCGATACATACATATATATATATATATACATATATAGCGATATATACATACATATATATATATATACATATATAGCGATATATACATACATATATATATATATACATATATAGCGATATATACATACATATATATATATACATATATAGCGATATATACATACATATATATATATATACATATATAGCGATATATACATACATATATATATATACATATATAGCGATATATACATACATATATATATACATATATAGCGATATATACATACATATATATATATATACATATATAGCGATATATACATACATATATATATATATATATATACATATATAGCGATATATACATACATATATATATATATACATATATAGCGATATATACATACATATATATATATATACATATATAGCGATATATACATACATATATATATATACATATATAGCGATATATACATACATATATAGTGATATATACATACATATATATACATATATAGCGATATATACATACATATATATACATATATAGCGATATATACATACATATATATATATACATATATAGCGATATATACATACATATATATATACATATATAGCGATATATATATACATATATAGCGATATATACATACATATATATATATGGGAAAATGAAAAAGGAAAACCAAAAAATGGATGTTTTTTATGTGTACATCAACGTTTCGTCTTTATTTATAAGACTTCATCAGGATGATAAAATAGAGAAAGAATGTCATGCAAGCACAGATACATGTAGGGTAGACATATTGGGAAAAATAGAATGAAATAGTGACCAACTACTGGGTTGACGTCCGTATTTGTTGGAGAAATAGAAATGAATGTAGAAAAGAATGAGTGGGGAAAAAAAAATGGAAGGATGGGGTGAGCCAGAACTACTGTAGCTGGTGGTAAGAGAAAGAGGTGGGGGATGAGCACGGGTAAAGTGGATGGCAGAGAGAGAGGTGAGGAAGAGGGGGGGAGGGGGGTGTTTGACCAGATGGCTGCGGTTCAAGATTGAAGGGGAAAAAGTAGGTTGGAATGTTTGTGTATGGGGGGGGGGTGTATGCAGGGAAAGGAGGATGGGTAGAGAGGAAGGGGGGCTGTGATTTTGGTGGATGAGCGAAAGTTATGGTCTTAGAGAGCGTTTTGAGAAAATGAGGGAATTTAAGAAGGGGTATGGGAGAAAATAGTTGAGTGGGGGGAGGGAGGATTTGTTGTGATAGGGTGTGAAATATTTGAAATATTTGGAAAATGATAGCAATGAGTGAGGGATTGGGGGGGGTGGAGGAGGGCGGTGATTGAAAGGGTGGGTATGGAATATTTGAGATATTTGGAACATGAGAAAGTTTATTTGGACTGCAGTATTAAAAGTGTGAGGAAAAAGTAAGGAGAAAATGAAGATTCAATGAGAAAAAGAAAGGGAAAAGTAAATGGGAGAGTGTTATAGAGGTTGGAGATGAAAAAAGTTTAACCATGATCAGGCAAGAGTCTTTGTTCTGTGAGGATGATCTTGCTTATTAAGGGTGATAGGTTAAAGAAACCATTACGTTGCTTGATGGTGGTGGAGGCGGTGATGAGGGCAGTTTCTAATAATCTTGGTTGAGATTTGTTGTGGATATATTTAGTGATTGTGGCTTGTTCATATTTGAACGCATGACCATGTTCTAGGGCATGGGAGAAAAGTGCACTGAGAGGGTTGTTGTTTTTTATGTCCCTTTTGTGTTCATTTAATCGTTTCTTTAATTCACGTTGTGTTTCTCCCACGTAAACTTGATGGACGTCATTGCAAGGGACAGTATATAAGCCGGCATGAGATTTGGGTGTTTTTTGGAAATGTCTGGATGTGTTTAAAGTTTGTTTTATGGATTGAGATGTGGTTTGTACTGTAGGAATGCCTAGTTTGTTAAGCGTGTTGCATATGGATGTGTTATTGGAGTGCGTGGGTAGGAGAAGGGGTCTGTCTATTAGAGAGGTGTTAGGAGTTTGATTTTTTTGTGTGGTGTTTCTGGAGAATATTTGGAAGGCTTTTTTCTTGGCATTTAATATAAAATGTGTGGGGTATTGCAATGTTTTTAGGGAGTTAAAAATGTACTTTATTTCTTCATCTATGTGAGGTGGGCTACATATTCTAAGGGCGCGTAGGAAGAAGCCTATAATTATACCTGTTTTGATCTTGCTATGGTGGTGGGAGTAGAAATGTATGTAGTCATTTTTGTGAGTGTTTTTGCGGTGTACCTTGAATTCTAGTTTGTTGTTGGACTTAATTATAAGGGTATCAAGGAAGGGAATAGAGCCGTTTATTTCAGTCTCATGGGTAAATTTTATGGAGGGTTCTACTGTGTTGAGTTTATCTTTAACATGATTGATTTGTATGTCTGTGGGGAGGAAAATTAAAATGTCATCTATGTATCTAAAGTATTCGATGTTAGGGGGTAGTCTATATTTGAAAGGACCGGATTCTAAGAATTCTAAAAAGAGGCAGGCCAATACACCGCTAAGGGGGTTGCCCATAGGGAGTCCAAATTTTTGTTTATAGAATACTTCGTTAAATTGGAAATATGTTATGTCAGTGATGAGTCTAATTATTTCTATAAGAGTGCTGGGGGGAAAAGGTAGGTCGGTTTTTATTTTCTTTATATGTGTGTGAAGTAAGTTTAGGCATTTTTTAACAGGTACGTTAGTGTAGAGCGAAGTTACATCTAGGCTATGTATATTTTTATTTTCTACGTTGATGCTTTTTATTCTGCTAAGAAGGTCGCCTGAATTTTTGATGTGGGAAGGACTGATGGTACCCATTAGTGGAGTGAGGATGTTAGCTATGGCCCGTGCGATTTTGTGTGTAGTGCTACCTATGCTTGATACAATGGGACGCATGGGGATGTCGGGTTTGTGGGTTTTGGGGAGCCCGTATAATGTGGGAATGATAGGGTGATACTCAATGTTTGATGCCCATTTTTTTCCCCACTCATTCTTTTCTACATTCATTTCTATTTCTCCAACAAATACGGACGTCAACCCAGTAGTTGGCCACTATTTCATTCTATTTTTCCCAATATGTCTACCCTACATGTATCTGTGCTTGCATGACATTCTTTCTCTATTTTATCATCCTGATGAAGTCTTATAAATAAAGACGAAACGTTGATGTACACATAAAAAAACATCCATTTTTTGGTTTTCCTTTTTCATTTTCCCATCACGTCGGATTACTTTCATCCTTCTCTTCCCATATATATATATACATATATAGCGATATATACATACATATATATACATATATAGCGATATATACATATATATATATATACATACATATATAGCGATATATACATATATATATATATATAGCGATATATATACATATATACATATATAGCGATATATACATATATACATATATATATATATATACATATATAGCGATATATACATATATATATATATATATACATATATAGCGATATATACATATATATATATATATATACATATATAGCGATATATACATATATATATATATATATATATATACATATATAGCGATATATACATATATATATATATATATACATATATAGCGATATATACATATATATATATATATATATATACATATATAGCGATATATACATATATATATATATACATATATAGCGATATATACATATATATATATATATACATATATAGCGATATATACATATATATATATATATATACATATATTACGATATATACACATATATATATATATACATATATAGCGATATATACACATATATATATATATACATATATAGCGATATATACACATATATATATATATATATATACATATATAGCGATATATACACATATATATATATATATACATATATAGCGATATATACACATATATATATATATATATACATATATAGCGATATATACACACATATATATATATATATACATATATAGCGATATATACACATATATATATATATATATACATATATAGCGATATATACACATATATATATATATATACATATATAGCGATATATACATATATATATATATACATATATAGCGATATATACATATATATATAAACATATATAGCGATATATACATATATATATACATATATAGCGATATATACATATATATATACATATATAGCGATATATACATATATATATACATATATAGCGATATATACATATATAGCGATATATACATATATATATACATATATAGCAATATATACATATATAGCGATATATACATATATATATACATATATAGCGATATTTACATATTATATATATATATAGCGATATTTACATATTATATATATATATAGCGATATTATATATATATATATATATAGCGATATTATATATATATATATATATATAGCGATATTATATATATATATATATATATAGCGATATTATATATATATATATATAGCGATATTATATATATATATATATATAGCGATATTATATATATATATATAGCGATATTATATATATATATATATAGCGATATTATATATATATATATATATATATATATATATATATATAGCGATATGTATATATATATAGAGAGAGAGCGATATATATAGCGATATTTATATATATAGCGATATTTATATATATAGCGATATTTATATATATATATATATATATATATTTATATATATATATATATATATATATATATATAGCGATATTTATATATCATATATAAATACATATACCACAGGAAATAGATACCAACGTTTTTCATAGTGGCAGATTCTCTTTTTGTCGTTATTAAATTATACGAACTTTCAATTGCTTATTATTATTTAGAAATTAGTTAAAAAATCGAATAAAATACTCATATGAGGTTCAGGGTTGAAAGCAGGAGTTTTATGGTTCTATGAATTTTGTTACGCCACACTTGTTCATGGGTGCCGCTAGTTTGTAATAGAATCATAAACTGTATATATTTAAGTTACGCTTTGTTGTTCGTTTAATTTTTTTTGTTTACTGAAGAATGAGAATACTTATTTTCGTGCCAATGTTTACAAAATTGAACCAAGAGATTTAATGTAAAATACATATCAGTTGGTAACCATGCACATGGTAGCATGTTTAGTGGGTCGTATTGCATGTTTACAATGCATTCGAATAATAAGCTTGCTGCGGGTGAGAGGTATTTGACACAGAAAAGAAAAACTACACAATAAGTTGGAAATATGTTTTGTCTGGAGTTTCGACCATCGAGAATTCGATTTATCTATTTGAAAAAAAAGTAATGGTTCTACAGATACGAGTTCATCAGCTTTGTCTATGACCCACACTAGTCTTTCAAATTTAATTGCTGTCCAGATACGGGAACCCTAGTCCGTAGATGTTTATGTTAATAGATATCTCGATGGTCTGCTACAAAAGGCCAACATCTCTCTATATATATATTCTAGCATATGGGCAAATTTGGTTTTTTGGGCATTTCACAGTAAGATGATGTTAGTGTACCTCGCTAAACATTATGAGCTTTGGGCTCTAAGCTAAATGATTGTCTTGATTTGCAAGTCTGTTGTTTAGTAGAAGAAAACGAGTATCATTGCAGCCTCCAAAATATAAACCTTTGTTACTTGTTTTAAACTGGTGTTGTAATTTTATTTGTTGAGATAATTCTTCTGTTGCAGCAATGATTGAGTTCACACAGTTGACACTGCGACTGGTGTCGGAATTGAGCAACGACTTTAGACCAGCACAGCGAGCAGACGATCATAGACCTGTGCAGTTAACGCACACATAGACGCACGGTCACAAGATCAGGAAAATTCCAAATTACTTATTGAAAGTATAACAAATTTATTTGATATTATTTTTGTTTCGTGAAAACTTCCTTACGAGTGTACACTCTCCGTTAAAATGATAGGAAGAACATTATGCTTCGTCAGTGTTCGCACTAATATTCATATTCAAGTAAAATAAAGCCTCGGTCGGTGAAGCTATATAAAGAAAGAAACTGGAAAGTTTAAGAGAAAAAAGAAACACGTATCAATCAGCATAGAAAAAAAAACACAAAGATAGAAAAAAAGATAATGAAGACACGAAATTGAAATATTTTTCCGAATTTATTTTAGACGGTGTAGGAGGAGGGTCGGGTCGGGTCGGGTCGGACTTACTATTTGCTTTCTCTCATTCTCTAAACATTTGAAATGGTTTTGTCCGGCAGTTTTGTTTTTTTTGCTAGTTTTTTGTTGTTGTTGTGACGGAACGGAGATACATTTATTTATTAATATATAAATTTATATACAAATGAATACACATTGGTCTATATTATAAAGTGAAGGATATTTTTACGTCACGCGTACACTATTGTGGGGTACAGATTTATGGAGGATATTTGTGTACGTTGTACGCATAAAAAAACACGTGTATTGATGCGGCTCTTTGAGCTGACCTCGAGAAGATACTCACGCAGACAAAAACCTGGACGGTAACTTTACTAACAAAAGTGTTTCATGTGTGCACGTGTAAACGTTTAAGTGTAATAAAGTCATTATTGAAAAGTAATATTATATACAGAGAAAGAGAGAGAGAGAGAGAGAGAGAGAGAGAGGGAGAGAGAGAGGGAGAGGGAGAGAAAGAGAAAAAAAATTGAGAGGGGCAGGTATAGAGAAAGAAGGATAGAGAGGGAGACAGACAGAGTGAAGAGTGGATAAAGACAGAGGAAGATGGAGAAAGAGAGAGAAAAATGGTGAACGAGAAAGAAAGAGATAAAGAGAAAGAGGGGAGAGAGAAAAAGAGAAAGAGGGGAGAGAGAAAAAGAGAAAGAGGGGAGAGAGATAAAGAGAAAGAGAGGAGAGAGAAAAAGAGAAAGAGGGGAGAGAGAAAAAGAGAAAGAGGGGAGAGAGAAAAAGAGAAAGAGGGGAGAGTTGGAAGGGAGAGAGAGGGAAGGAAGAGAGAGCGAGTGTGGAAAACTAGAGGGGAGACAGGGAGGGGAAAGGGAGAGGAGAGAGAGTGTGGGAAGGGAGAGGGATAGAGACAGAGGGTGGGGGGAGAAAGTAACAGTGGTGACACGTTCCTAGGTACTGTGCAACTGCAGCAGTCCGTTCATTTCCACCGATATTATGAATAAATAACCAAACTATACAAACAGTACTATCATATGTATAATTGATGTATCTGCACGTGTACACAAGACTTTGGAGCTACAATCAACAATAGTTAAATAAGCCTCTCACTCCTAGCAATAAAAATGACAACTATTCCACACTAATGTAGGCACTATGTGGGAGACAGTGATACTTCACTGTGAAAAATAACGTCGTTAGTAAAATAGAGAGAGTATGCAAGCAAGTAAGCTCGTAAATGCACTGGCGATTTGCGACCCAAACAGTGCAAGTACAATGAGAGAAAGAGACATTATATTTATCGCTATGTATTGCTTCCTTGTGGAGGTGAAAGTACGCATTCTACTGTGTTGCTACTTATTTTTGTATAGTAATGGTTTGTGTGAGTTGAATGTCGAGATTGGAGATAGCTATTGTGTTGTAGCGTCTGTATCCATCTGACTGGGATTTGTCGAGGTGAAGAAGAAAATATCACCAGATTCCATATAATAAATACCAACACAGTCTCTACAATTAAATCAACTTTATTTAATAGCCTTATTAAGATATGAATACAAGAATATGAGGCAAGTTGGTCCAGCAGGCATGTATTAGACTAGAAATGTAATTTAGTTCAGGTCTTTAGTCTCGAACGGGAATTTCTATCTCGCCTCCCGCCAATTCATGACGAGAGGCGAGAAAGACAATAAAGCGTCTTGTCAGATCGTCATTTCGGATGGAACTGAATTATATTTTTGCCCGCACGAGGTGGACCGATATAGAAAGCTAAGCATGCGCGTAAGTGTTCGAATCGACTGATGTATTTCTACGCAGGTTTGAATATGCCTGCTTTAGCCAACCGAATCACAACTTGTTACTACACAAGAGATTTCGTGTAAATACAAAACTGAATAGATCTGAATCACGTGACTACTACAATTTCAATGTTTTAAACTTAGTTAAAAAAAAACAAAAACCTTTTGTGTTGGAATGTTCAGCCATGTTTTAATCATTAAATAATCCACAGATAGTTTATTAGAAGGCACTAACTTTGCGAGAATATACCGGGGCTTGTAAGAAAGAAAGCTTACTAACAAGTGATTTTTTAAATTTAAATCTTATTTGCTTCTAGCTTTCTTTGTTGATCACTAGAGTCTTATGTAACGCTGGAATTTCAGGATATTTCGGGGACATGACCCCTTTGTCAAGTGTTTCTATGTCTTCGCCCCAAAAGGTATCTCTGTCACTACTACCCAGTTTCTACTTAATTTTACAGTTGCTTCTGTTCTCCAAAATATTAAATGTGTAACGAAAAACAATAAAACACGAACTGCAAAAAAAACCCCAGTTAAAACAGTAATTTCCTAGTTTGAGATGTTATTGACTTTCGACATTAGTAGAAAACAACACATCTCTATATTAATAAAAGCATCAGACAACTGCTACAGTATTTAATGTGAAAATGGTTGTTTGACAAGTTGTGATTTAGGAAAATCGCTAGGAATAATTATTAAAATAAAGATGTGTGCTTTGTTGTTGAGAAAAGTAATGTGTAAAAATAGAAATAGATTTTGATAAATACGTGTAGCTGATCGAACAAAGAGGAGAAGGGCTTGCTTGATTTAGGAAAAATCGAAGACTTCCTGTGCTTTGCCCCTCCTAGCGAGCTGAACATATACAAATGAGTGTGAGGGCAAGCAATAAAAGTGTTACATAACGATGGCCGTTTTCCGAATGGGAAAGTTTGAGTAACACCTTAATGGTTAGAGGTTACCCCAGAACGGAAGTCGACAAAATAACAAGTTCCTGACAAAGATTTTCTGTCTCTTGGCTGGCGAGACTTCAAGCAGGAAAAAGCCGTGCCTGGGGTGCCGTCCCCAATGGGGGGGGGGCACGCACGCACAATGTAACTAGGTGCAATGGGACGAGATATCCGTCTTTCTATCGTTCTTTCTTTCTCTCTACCACGCGTATGAAAGTAACCTGTCTCTATGTTTTCTGTGGCTGTTCTTCTCTTTGTAATAAACATCAGCGTCTGAGTTGGTGTATCAACAGACGAACAGAAGATGGCTTCCCAACGTGTGTATAATGAAATCACAAGAAAAGTAAACAACGTACAATGTTTTTGCTTCGAGTCTTCTTTTGTGCTCTAACCTACTGTAGAAAATGATGCCCGGAACGACGAAACGATAAACAACCGAAAGGTACTAAGCAGATTTCTAGTCTCTTTTTTATGTGTGACATATTCAGGAGTTACAAGCGAATCCCTCAACGAAGATAATTACTACGTAACACATAACAATAAGAAACAACGTCACGCATAACTATTTGAAATATATTACAGACATTCATATTCAGAAACTCCTTAAAAAAACAGAAATATGGGACTGCCATGCTACACAACTTCACGTGTGTGTGTATTTTTCACGTCAATGTAACTTTGATAATTATACATTGAATTATTGTTTTTATTTACTTATGACTAGCAGGGCCACCCGGCATTGCCCGGGGTCATAAAAATAACAAAAATAGAAGAGGTTAAAAGTGTGTAATATCTTGATATTAAAACTTCTATCTCTACTTTTCTCAATCCGTCTCTTTTTCACATCCCTTTTCCCCACTCCTTTCACATTCACCTAGCCAATTCCTCTCCAGTTAAAATAATAATAATGTAAGTCATTAACCTCTCCTTTGTATAATAGATAACATTGAAAATGGCTGAAAAACCGCCCCCACCTGACGAAACCTGAACCACCCAATACATTTTTAAATTTTTTAGATATTATTAAATCAGGGCAACGCCGATCAAGAGATACAAACTTTGTGCGTGTATGTTTTGTAGTTTTTAAATTTTTTTTAGCTAACTGCCATTTATATAATAGATTAATTAAATATTTAGCGAAATGAAAAATGCAATAACGTAAAATAAATTTTTAGCGAAATGAAAAGAAATGCAATAACGTAAAATAAATTTTTAGCGAAATGAAAAGAAATGCAATAACGTAAAATAATTTTTTAGCGAAATGAAAAGAAATGCAATAACGTAAAATAAATTTTTAGCGAAATGAAAAGAAATGCAATAACGTAAAATAAATATTTAGCGAAATGAAAAGAAATGCAATAACGTAAAATAAATATTTAGCGAAATGAAAAGAAATGCAATAACGTAAAATAAATATTTAGCGAAATGAAAAGAAATGCAATAATGTAAAATAAATGTTTAGCGAAATGAAAAGAAATGCAATAACGTAAAATAAATATTTAGCGAAATGAAAAGAAATGCAATAACGTAAAATAAAACGATTACAAAATATTACTAAAAAATAATTACAAAATTAAATCCACCAGAATGTATTTCGATTCTTTAAATGTTCTCCCTTTTCGCTCACACACCAGACTGACAGCCAGTAGTCAGTGTCTTTCTTTCCTGCATACGTCACCTAAATCTTCACCTACTTTCTCTACAAGCCTGCCTGCTGACATTGTAAACATAATGCTCTGACAAAACGAATCTGCGTCTGTAGCCGGTTCGAATCGATCGATTTATCCAGCCACAAAACTGTTTACTGAATCGATCTTTCTAAACAAGAAAACCTATCTTTTTCGTTCAATTAACAATTTAATGATTCAACGATACTGTAATAATTACATTTAACTTTCAAAACCCTATTTAGAAACATAGTTTGGTAAAAAAAAATCGAATGTTTTTATGTGATTGAAATTTTTTTTTACTCAAACACTACCGATATTTTAAATAATTGCTTTTATAAACAAAGTTAGACAAAAACGTCTTCAAAGCAACCTTTTTATTAAAAGACAAAAAACAAATCAATCTTTTCCGTTTAATGCCCGCCACGTGAATATTTTACTCGTACTATATGTTACTTCGTTATGATATCATCCTCCAAGACATTACCTCCTACTCGAAGGAGGGGGAGGAGCAATATAGTATATGTTCGTTCGTCATGATACCCCCCCCCCCCGGCATTACCTTTGAGGGGGTTGTGTAGTATCTGTTCTAATGTCATAAAACCATCCTCGCAGGCATTACCCCTTCTTTGGGGGAGGGGGGAGTGTAGTAACAAAATGTCCATTAGTGGCTGGCATTAAACGGAAAAGATCGAACTCTTTTTTGTAAAAAAAAAGAAAAAAACGCAAATTAATGACGTCATGATGATAGGTGTAAACTTGAAAAAAAGTAAAGCTCATTTTGTAAAAAAAAAAAAAGAAAAAACGCAAGTTAATGACGTCATGATGATGGGTGTAAACTTGAAAAAAAGTAAAGCTCATTTTGTGAAAAAAGAAAAAAACGCAAATTAATGACGTCATGATGATAGGTGTAAACTTGAAAAAAAGTAAAGCTCATTTTGTAAAAAATAGAAAAAAACGCAAATTAATGACGTCATGATGATAGGTGTAAACTTGAAAAAAAGTAAAGCTCATTTTGTAAAAAAAAAAAAAGAAAAAACGCAAGTTAATGACGTCATGATGATGGGTGTAAACTTGAAAAAAAGTAAAGCTCATTTTGTGAAAAAAGAAAAAAACGCAAATTAATGACGTCATGATGATAGGTGTAAACTTGAAAAAAAGTAAAGCTCATTTTGTAAAAAATAAAAAAAAACGCAAATTAATGACGTCATGATGATAGGTGTAAACTTGAAAAAAAAGTGAAGCTCATTTTGTGACACCATCCATTTTCAAGTAAATATATATATCTTTCTTTTTTGTTCAGAGTCTTAGTAGTATATAGATAAATATAAAGTCGGTATATGAATATCAGATGATGGCGAAGATGAGGAGAGGGTGTTTTCTTTTTCTCGCTACACATGGATGGCTAGAGAAGATAGGGGATTTAATCTTGAGCAAGTGCTTCTGTTTTGGGCCCTGTGCCAGATAGCGATCTACCCCGAAAGCAAGTAATACGTTACGACAGGCAGGAAAGAAACGCTTTCGATACACCATGTTGATGGCGGGCACTATTACGCAAATTACTTACTGCTCGTCCCTATAAATCTTTTTCTCAGATTTTAGCCCCGATTTTAGTATAAGCTTTTTACACACAAGGACAGTAAATAACAACATAAAATTATTTTATCTCTCTCCACCTGGGGTGTTGCCTTTCACTCTCCTTTCTTTCACTTCTCTTTTGTTTTCTTTTTCACTCCCTTTTTATATATCTCTACATTTTTATATATATATCTCTCTCTTTCTACACATTCCTCCCTCTCTTTCTATACATCCCTCCCTCCGCCTCTCTCTCTATACATCTTTTTCTGCCTTTCTATACATCCCTCCCCCTCTCGCTATACATCCGTCCCTGTCTTTCTATACACCTCCTCTCTATAACCCCCCTCTATTTCTATACACCTCCTATCTATAAATTCCCCTCTATTTCTATACACCTCCTATCTATAAATTCCCCTCTATTTCTATACACCCCTCTCTATAAATCACCCTCTATTTCTATATCTCTCTCCCACCCTTTCTATATATCTCTTCCTCTCACTTTCTATATTTTTGATTACCCTTTTAGTTTCATTATTATTATTTTTACTGAATCTATTTATCTTCCTCCCACAAGGTAAGATGTGACACAAGGTCGGGAAAGTGGGATTTGAGAAACCAGCGCTCGAGAATTTGAGCGCTCTGGTCATTTAAAAATTGTCTGGGCAGCCCCGTCGGCATTCTCGGCAGGCGATTAGCAATAAAATAACCCCTTCTCAAAGTGTGAGTAGGCAAGGCCTGGGAGGGTGCACCTCCTAGAACTGCACAAGACGGACAACCGATAGACCGACATAAATCAAGACCCGGAGGACCAGACAATACCGGTCTATTGGGTGGGGTAAAAAAAAACCCTGGTTACTTTAGTTCGTTTCAGTAGAACACTTTGCTATAATATAATTAAGTATCCCAAACCAAAACATGATTTGCATTATATCCAAACACTTTTAATGATTTCTTATAGATCCTTGCAAAACATAAATTGTACCATTTTTTGTACCTCGATTAGCCACCGAATCATGACCACTCAAAGTTTATTGGAAATTTAAAAAAATGTCGTGTGTGCTGTTGGTCCAGAAACAAATTTTCACAGTTTATAACTAAAAATGCAGGCTTCAAACAAGTGAAAAAATCCTTGCAGATGTAATGCCATCTTGTGGGAAATGAAAATTAATCATAATGGAAGCAATAATTATTGGATCAAACCAGCCTAAACATTGAACAACATACTATTACCCACAGCAAAAAAAAAGTGCAAAACTGACATGAAAACGCAACTTAGTTCATATAAGATTCATTTCAACAGTTAATACATTGAATCTTCTTACTATTAATAGTAAATCAATAAAAAAACGCTCAGACTTTGAACATGTAAAAACAAACGGAAACACTATTTGACAATAGAGCAATAATTTCATTGACTAAAGTTTTCAATTTGGATTTTTTTGTGAAAGAAAACTTGAAGCCATATATTAAGCCCACCATATTTAGGTATGACCCCTTTTCCTTTAAGATAAGACTACCTTCATATTTTATGTGCATAAAGAGATACAATATCGCACATACCGAATCTTAAAACACCAACATTAAAAAAGAAATCACCCGTTACTAAAAACAGTAACCTAACTTGAAGTAGCTTAAAAAAACACAATTAACAACACAAGAGAAAGAATTGTACAGTTATAAAGAAAAAGGGTTAAATTTTCTCAAAATATATCAGACATCGCACGCAAACGGAACTACACTATATTTACCCATTTTCGCACTTGAAACTAGGCTGGTTTGTAATACCCGATATTATTTGTGGCATTGCTCCAGTTGTATCTACCTGTTTCTCATGAGTACAAGTTGTAAGCACGTGCAATGCTACATGTATAGTGGGGTGCATACAGACGACAGGCTCGCAATGGGGGAACTATTTAGCTAAGGGAAGAGAAACCACCCAAGAAATGACTGACGTCTTTGAAATAGTAATGCCATTTGGATACGATGTTCCATGCTATGATTATTAACTAGTTAAAATTTTCCAAAACTAATGCTCATAATAGATTGTGGGCCTCATGGTCATATACTAACAGCTTATAATCTCAAGTAGTCTTACGGGGTGGTTCAACTGATGTCTGTCTCTCTCCCTCATATATATATATATATATATATATATATATATATATATATATATATATATGTACATGTATATATATATATATAAAGTTAGTTGAGATCAACAAAATTTAAACATTGTTCCAAGAATTCAAAACCAACGAATTATATGGCGTACGATCGTTTCCAACATATATATATATATATATATACAATGGATTGTGCTGATGAACTTGCCGCTCTGGTGCCCCACCGACGTAAATTCACTAGACCAACCCGACAATCTGCCAAATCCCATCCATTCACTGTGGAGGTCCCCAGATGCCGAAGAGCTTTCTACTCCAAAAGCATCTTTCCTCGTGCTGATGGACTCTGGAACTCCCTCTCTGCTCCCTGTTTTCCTGACGGTACTGACATGCAGAAATTTAAAACTAATGTAAACAGACATCTCGCTGCATAGTTCCCAATTTAGGTTGACCCCCCTCCCCCCAAAAAAAACAACTCTCGCCCATTTTCTCAGTAGCTCCTTACGTCTACACTGGTGGCCTGCCTTGTTTGGGGTGAACTATGTTATATATATATATATATATATATATATATATATATATATATATATAAAAGGCGAAAAATATTACTTTTAATGAGATACAAAAGGGGTGGGTATTATTTTGGGATATAATATGTATAAAATCATAAGAAACATTGGGAAACTTTTAACATGCAAGGTGTTGGTGCATTAATAAATAATTTGAATGTTAATCTTAAAATTAGATGCTTACTTTTTAGATGGCATCGTACAAAAAATAGCCAATCAGAATACATCGTTCATTGACTGCTGATAATTAACCAATCACAATCATCATTGTATGATAGCTACCACCAGCAAGATGGCTGCCACCAGCGAATAAGGAATATATATATAAAGTAAATAATCACAATCATCGTAGCATGTATTATAAATCAACATGGATGCCTTCATTGAAATGTAAACGAATAGAAAAAGAATGTTTGTCCGTCTACAAAATGCAAATTCAGATCTATTTCAGAGAAGACATAGGATCGCTTTCTAGAATATGTTAAAAAATGGAAAGTTTTTAATAGTGTTCTGATTTTTATTGATACATATTTATAAGATTTACATTATTATGTTTACAAAAAAATACACGACGTTTTCCTATTTTTGCAGATCAGGACCTATTCTATTATGTGCGAGAGAAAGAGAGAGAGAAAGAGAGAGAGAGAGAGAAAGAGAGAGAGAGAGAAAGAGAGAGAGAGAGAAAGAGAGAGAGAGAAAGAAAGAGAGAGAGAGAGAGAGAGAAAGAGAGAGAAAGAAAGATAGAGAGAGAGAGAAAGAAAGATAGAGAGAAAGAGAAAGAAAGAAAGATAGAGAGAAAGAGAGAAAGAAAGAGAGTACGAGAGATATTTCATTTTAAACAAGCAATCAAAAATGTGCGAAATCGCAATTGTAAAAAAAAAATTAAAAGAAAAAAAAAAGAAAATTAACATGTTACTGATTAGCAATTTCCGTAATTTCAATGCTTCTAAAAAATCTAATTTTGGTTGTAGATTACCATCCTACATTCACCCCATGAGAGTCTACTTATTTTAGGTGAGTACATGTGAACACACTGAAAAACTTGGCGGAAAGAAGAAAAAAATATTTTAGAATTTAGAGTAGAGGATCAGTTTTATATATAAATGTAACGTAAAATGATCTTCCATTTCCGGGCCATTCCAACTTTTTAAGGAAATTAACGAAAT
>OY744524.1:68228567-68238567 GCA_963556195.1 Sepiola atlantica | reverse complement strand
CAGCGAGAAATCAATAGTAATCGACTGTTGCGATACCGGTAAGTTCATTTGCGGTGGTTATCGAAAAGAGGTGGAGAGTACTAGAAATCTGGACAGGCTTATTGTCACTCAGCCCCCAGGGAACACCACCGGTTGTTGTTGTTGAGCAATCACTGACGATGACCTGTGTGATAACTTCCAGTAAGTTATAATAATAATAATAAAGAAGTTAATAGACTTATTATGCAAGAAAAATTCCTTACTAAATATGTCACAGTTTAGGAATTTTCAAATGGAATCAAAGTAGAATAATTGGCGGTAATAGTTGTGACTCAACGGGTCACGGGTACGTCTAATATATATATATATATATATATATATATATATTTATATATATTTATTTATATATATATATATTTATATATTTTTGTATATATATATATATTTATCTATATATATATATATTTATCTATATATATATATATATTTATATATTTATTTATATATATATATATATTTATATATTTATTTATTTATATATATATATTTATATATTTATTTATATATATATATATATATTTATTTATATATATATATATTTATTTATTTATATATATATATATTTATTTATATATATATATATATATATATATATATATATATAATTTTCGTGTTATTTGGATTATTCAAATTACTGTACTCATTTAGGATGTTATTCCCATAACGTTTCGGTTGATGTAACCCCCGGCCTTCTTCCGAAGTATCGTGTTGAACTCGGGAATCTGTACGGAATTTCGAACAAAACCTTTTATTTAATCCACAGTGGTAGCTTCCTCTCATTCCGTCAGCTATTATCGGGTAGAAGTCTTAAGAAATTCGTAATTGTATTCTTAGTATCGCCCGCACTGAGTATTGAACCTTCAACCCCCTGAAAACTGTCACTTACAACTGATGATGACTTTAGCACTTTATCCGTTAGGCCACGGGTCGGCCGAAACGTTGCTAGAATAACCTCCAAGATGAGAACAGTAGTTCGAATTATCCAAATAATACATATCAATCCCCATCTAAAAAATTACGAAAAATAATATAAGTTCACTTTATGTGTATTTCAAGTAAACTCCCAAACCACAGCTCGAAATTTGAACAACAGATTCTATGCTAAACAGAAGGCATCATCAGTTATGTAAATCAATGGGTACGTTTACATAAAAATATATTTAGAAATTAAAATATACGTAATAATTGTTTGCATTAATGAATAAGATTCAATCTCCTTATAAGACATTCACAGCAAGAACCCGTCTCTCTATCTTCCTTTCTCCGAGTATCTAATAGCAAACAGAATTTCTATGAACCGAGTTGTTTCTTTCCAAGTTTTACTTATCAGTGGAAAACGTTACAACGGAAGTCCTTTCCTGTGGGCTACAACATGGTCGTCTTTAAATCCAATGTCAACAAATACTTGTTATAAACCGTCCTCATAAGTAATAAAACTTAGATCATTTCATTCATCATTCTCAATGATATATCTCAATATATGAAAAAGTTCATCAGTGGAATACATGATAGGGAATTACCAAAAGTTATAATTTCAAAAGATGTAAATATAAGCTAATAACAAGTCTAAAAAGTGTAAAAAAAATGTCTAATGCAAACAAAAGAGGTTGAAAATATATGAAAAAGTTCAGGAAGAAAAAAGAAAAATATTGTCTGTATTACCATGATGAGGGTTTATGAAACCGAAAATTTGGATTAAAAAAATGATTTATAAATATTTCATTTATTTGACAAAATCTCGCGTCAAGTTGTCTGGTTTCTCAATTTTCAAAGTATATATATGTGTATATATATATATATATATATATATATATATATATATATATATATATATATATAATGTATCCACATAAAATGTTATAGATATATTTTATGTACCGATTACAAAATGTATTACATCCTCAGTTGTTCAAAACAAGGTGTTTTCAAATAAAAGAGATTTATTTTTCCTTCCTTAAGCCATGGCTTTTTAAAGAATGGAATGCTATCATTAGTGCAATACAGAGATGAGTTGGAAAGGAAATTACCAAAAGTCATAATTTCAAAAGATGTAAATATAATATAAACTAAATACAAGTCTAAAAAGATGTAGAAAATGTCAAATGCAAACAAAATAGGTTGAAAATATATGAAAAAGTTCAGCGTTAAAAGCGTCATGAAAATTATAGCAGCAGGTTCAATTTGTTAAAGATATTTTAGTCGGGATGGATGCCATTTTTTTAGATAAACTAGAATCAGTTTTACGTTGTATAAAAATACAACGTAAAACTGATTCGAATTTATATATATGATGATTATCTATAAAAAATGTATTTAGCCTTTTTGGCACGGAGCAAAGTGTAGTATCTGTTAAAAATACTCGTTAGTATATAAAAGAGGTCGTATGTAAACGTTTTCTTTTTTAAATTTAAAACATTTTAATAATTATGAAACTAACATATAATAAATCAATGAGATGAATAATTAAAATTAAAAAAGGGATGCAAGTGGCCAATGGCAAAAAAAAGCTGAAATCGTAATCAATTTCCCAACCGGGGCGGAGGGGGTCCCCACCACCACCCGCCCACCAATTCCCTAATTGAGTGGGTCACTTTTAATCTCTCCTCCAAATCGTGCCAAATGATAAAAACAGGACGTAAAGCCCTAGCGATTCGGCAGAAATCAGATTTTGGTTAAAAAAAATTGCTTTTTCTGAATTTTTAAAGAAATAGCGAAATTCTTTCCGATGTCAATTCGATAATTTGAACAGGGATGTGAGACCTGCGCTTTTTAGATGAATTTCGCTTGTTTGGTTATTTAGATGAATTTCGCTTGTTTGGTTATTTAGATGAATTTCGCTTGTTTGGTTATTTAGATGAATTTCGCTTGTTTGGTTATTTAGATGAATTTCGCTAGTTTGTTTATTTAGATGAATTTCGCTTGTTTGTTTATTTAGGTGAATTTCGCTTGTTTATTTATTTAGATGAATTTCGCTTGTTTGTTTATTTAGATGCATTTCGCTTGTTTGTTTATTTAGATGCATTTCGCTTGTTTGTAAACAAACAATCGAAATTCATCTAAAAATCGGAGGTCTCACATCCCTGTTCAACTTATCGAATTGACAACGGAAAACAGCGAATTAGTTGTTTCTAATTCAAATATATTTTCAGAGATTTTAATATTTTTTAAGGATTTTATTGACAGTTGCTATTTTAACTTTGGGTGGGTCAGAATTGTTAGAAGTCAACAGATTTATTTCGGTTGGTTTCAAACAAATAGTTTTATAATCCATTTCTATTTTAACTTTCTTTTGAACTTCCTGACGCTCTGTATTTTTAAATGATCAACTACCTCTAATCTCTCAACACTGGCAACTGTTTTTTGCATTAAAAATAGTGCATAGGTGATGTATTATTTATAAACTCTACAATTCCGAATTAGCTTTTGAATTTAAACAGTTTATTTAGAACAAGACTAGCGTACTCATTCCGTCAAAAACGACAGAAAGAATTGTGATATTTTTCAAACGAGCATAAAAAAAAGAATGGGCAAACTTTATATATCACAATAAAATATACAAAAAACACACTTTGACGTGTCAATGGGAAGTTATGATTGAGCTGATGTATGTGAATATATATAGTTAGGCGTGTCTTTTGAATTATGAAATGCTCATGATCTCTTAACACTGACTACTGTTTTTCGCATTAAACATAATGTGTAGGGATGTCATTATATATAAATTCTACTATTCTCAATTAACTTTTAAATTTTAGCAGTTTACTTACAACAAGAATAGTGTACCCAGTCCGTCAAAAAAATGATGAAGAGAATTTTCATGTTTCGAAGAAATAAACAAGCATTGAAAAAGAAAAGAATGAACAAACTTTATGTATCACAATAAAATGTCCCAAAAGACAAACTTTTACGTGTCTTAAACTACATAGCCTGAAACTTAATCGATTTTCTTTGGAAATCATTTCCTTATTTAAGGCAAGATTTTTATAGGCCGGTTGCCCTTCCTAATGCCTACTTAGTGATGGGGGCCAGTGCTTTTGTCGAAACACCATCTCTAGGTGATTGCCTACCAAGGCCAAAAAGCGCTTCACCTGCCTTTTTGGGTTTTTTTTTCAAAATGTGTTTGTCACTTAGAAAAATAGAATTATTTACTGTGAGTCTTAAAGACAGGCTTAGTTCTGATGACGTCAGAGGAAGATTGAATCTAGACAGTAGAGGGAGATGTATGCAGAAAAGTAAACTTCGATGTTATTGCCAGGTTGAAAGAATGAATGAGACTTCTTGGGTTAGTAGATGTAGAACAGTTGAGGTAGCAGGTTCAGTTCACAGGGGAATGTCAAGGTGAACATGGCAGAAAATGATAAAAATGGACCTAAGGGAAATATGCTTGGCCAAAGATAGGTTACTTCGGAAGTTAAATTTTTAAAGCCGTCCGATGCATTCCGGTATGTAAAAAGGATGTTAAAACGATGATGATGATGAGGAGGAGTTATGATTGAACGTAAGTATGTGAAGATATATATTTATGCGTGTCTTTTAAATGATCAAAGTGAACCCCATCTCTCAACACTGACTATTATTTTTCAGATTAAAACTAATGTGTATGTTATTAATTATATATAAATTCCACCATTCCGAATGAACTTTTGAATTTCAACAGTTTACATATGATAAGAATGGTGTATCCAGTCCGTCAAAAATGACAAGAAGAATTGATATGTTTCAAACAAATAAACAAGCATAGAAAAAATGGGAAAAATTTACATATTACAATACAATGTCCAAACAAACTTTGACATGTCAATGGGTGGTTATGATTTAGCATAAGTATGTGATCAATAAGGTTTCTTCAATACAGCATTTTCCTTTAAACAATGAATTACTATCCCAGCCTTCGAGCTGTGGCCAACGTGTAGTATAGGGTGGGCCAAAATAAGGGTCCTATCTTTAAATTTGAATAACTTGAATTTGAATAACTTCCACAAAATAAAAGTTAAACTCACCAAACTTTATGTATGTGTAGACTGACCCTTCCGAGATTTTTTGAAATAAACAAAACAAATTTTAGCCGAAAAACACTTCTTAAAACTTACAAAAACTAAAGTATTGTTTTTTACACTGTTTTGAGTTTTTTAAGCAAAAATAATGTTTTATAAATGAGGGTACGTTCCTTAGGGCTAATACGGCTCATGCTTGCTTCGGAAGGGGTCCTTTACTTATTCTAAAAAAAAAAAAAAAAAAAAAAATCAATAAATAAAAAAGTTATGAATTTTTAAAAATAGGACCCTTATTTTTGCCCACCCTGTATATGTTCTCTCCTCAATCCAAGGAGGGAAATTTTTCTCCCTCTCAACTAAGATAATTTCAATTTTTGTCTCATCCAGAGATCCCCTTTTTTAGACCTTGATATTCACAACATTAAACACCAATCTCGTTTCTAACTTTGCTCTCGTATGGGTACTCTGCAAACATAGCTTTTATTGGTACTTTACATCAAGCGACCACAAATAATTCTCACTTTTTATAATGCTTCGAATCAGCTGCTCCTGATATTCTACACTGAATAACACCCCGTAGTATTACGCACTACTTGTATATACGTGCACATTATTAAACCCTACAAATTAATCTAGGAAAAATCAGTAAACAAATATTACAAAAATAAATATAAAATTAAGAAATATAGTAAACGCAAATAATTTTTTAAAATGGCAATACTACAATCAAATGTTTAACAAAATTAATAACAAAGAATTGTACTTTATATCGATATAAGTAACTTTTATCATTCTGTCTAAGAAAACATAACAACGCATGAAAATTTACTAAATGATGTAGAAATATTCCTGAATATCATATAAGTATAATAAAACATTGTCGACAATTTATATTTACCATAGCAGTAATATATGAATAAGAAAAGTCTAAACTACAAACTTTGACATGTCGATGGGATGCTATGATGAGCGTAAGTATGTGAATATATATACTCAATAAGCTCTCCTTAATAAGTGACAAGAAAAATATCAATATTTACTGAGATAGTTGTTTTATAAAAATTCAAAATGAATAAAACAGAACTTTAGATGGAGAAAACAAATAATGCATTGTTGCTTAAACCTTGGTTTTTATATTGAGATAAAATAATTTTAACGTAAATTTTTATGTTTAACTTTTAATCGGAATAACCTATAAGTCTAACATAAAACAAAATAATATCCCATTTTATATTACTAAATATTCTAATCATTCAAACAAATCCCTACCCATTCCGACCAAAATGAGGAAGACAATTTCCATATTTTTCGAAAAAATAAACAAGCATTAAAAAAGGGGAAAAATCGAGAGAATATTTATAAATTCCAGGAATATGAATATATTTAACCGAAACAAGAAAACAAAATTTTAAAAAAATTGAAAAAAAAGCGAGTATAACAACAAATTAACATACAATAACAATAATACCAAAACGAACAGAACACGAAATACAACTTGGTTTAAGCCACCTTATAATAGTAAAGTAAAAACAGATTGGTAAAATATTTGGGAAGGTGATACATAAATATTTCCTTAGAAATAATAAGTTATCCAAAATGAGCATATTTTTGTAAGCTTTACCATTTAATGAGTGTGCTTTCGAAACCGTATTCTACCCACACCCTAACAAAAAAAACGTCATGGTTAAAAACTAATGTCATACATATTTCTTATACAAGTCCTTGGACGGGCTTTTGCTAGTGATATATATAGTATGTAATTTAATAGACATTGCTATTTTCTTCATATCATATTCTAAAAGAAAACACACTGCACATAAAATACCTGTTGCTAAAACTTTAATTTCGTAAATTGGTTTAGTTTGTTTTACGGTATATTACCCATCTATAGGTTATTTAATGCCGAATAAAGTTGTCAAATTGAATCCTAAGGTAGGATAATTATTTTATATTGTTTTTGATAAAAAATAACAGAACATTTGAAAGTAAATGTTTTTGAAAAGTCTAACTTCTTTGATGCAGTCTAAGATTTTTGTGGATTCGTGTTTGCAAACATGTCTTTGAGATTTTTCGAGTTGTAGTATTTCCTTCGTCTTAGTTGTAGATACTGACAGTCTATTAATATATGTTTGACTGTATAAGATCCTTGACATTATATACACATTGGAGACTTTTCACCTTCCAATAAATATTTGTGAGTAGTATGGGTATGCCCTATACGGAGTCTGGCTAATGTTGCAAATATCTCTTGAAACTTTATCTCTTATATATAAAGTAGGCTCATATTCCCCCTATTGTATTGACCGAAATAGTTTTCTGAACACAAGTTAGATAACACTAATTTATTTCGTCAGAACTATGTGATAATATTGGTCAGTGTTCTTATTTTTTTCAACAGATTTAATCGATTTTAATATTTAATCCTTACTATATTTTATTTTTATTGTCATTAATGGAAGGCGGGAGAGAACTTATTCTCATACTGTCTATACTTACACAAAGAAGAAATTTAATAAGATGTTTATTCCATATACACGGTTACATTGGCTATTAAGTCTCCCTCTCTGTCCTACATACGACTCTATAGAGAAAGGGGCAGAAAGAAAGAAAAAAAAACAATAGGTGAGGTTTATGTATTTAACAGCATAAAAATGTCTTACTTGTCGCCGTGGGTCAATCGGTTAGTATTCCACACTTAGAGACAGAGGTTGTCAGTTCGAATCTCACCCAGGGAATAATACTTTTTGTTCCAACATAAACTTGGACATTTCAAATTACAATATAAAGCAGATTGTTTAACTTTACATAACTTACAAAAATTAGGACCCCGGGTGATGCCAGGTAGCCATGCTAGTATCAAATAAAGCTATATTTAACTCATTGAAAACGAAGTGTAATGCAATTTTGGTTAAAATAAAACATTAATAGGCCGTTACTCATTTATTTTACAAATTGCCAACTTGTAAATATATGTAAGATTACAACTGTAAAAATTCGTAATCATCATATTTTGCTTTATTTGAAAAAAAAAAACAACAAAAAAAATTAAATCACTAAATAAGATAAAAATAGTAACCAAGGTTGCAGGGTCGAGGTTTCCAAAAATTCCGATTTTAACTCCTAGAATTTAAAAATATCTTACTCCAACTCCGACTCCTTATTTTAAAGTCTTCCAATATTCAGACTATCGGTTGATTCTTCAGAGATTAAAAAATCCGACTCAGACTTCTAGCATTCTTATGAGTCCGACTTTAACCCCTTTCCAAACCTCTGACTTCGATTCTGCAACCCTTATAATATCACAGATTTTTTTTATATGTGTTATTTGAACACATATAAAAAAAATCTTCTTAGTGAAAAAATGCAATTATTGTTAGCTGCTATGCCCAACCTTTGTTGGCCATAAATGAAAGGTTTTTTTTTAATTATGTTTTTTTGGCCTTCCATACATCCGATATTTTAGTCCCAATTCTAAAAGAACCGTGATAAAAGATGACTGTATTGAAAGTGTACTTCTATCGTTTTTCTTAATTTGCATACGTTGCTAGATTTTCAACAGAAAGTTAAAAAAACTTTCAACTGTAGGTAAAACAAAATCCAGTTAATCAACAGTTTAGTTTACTTCAAATCAGATCTCTAGCAGAGATAGTGAAATTTAAAGATTTTTTAAAGGAAATTTGATGACGTTGTCCACAACATGTCAATGTGGTTTCAATTTACATTTCAAAACTGCCGTAATAATTATATACATGTGGAATAGTACTTTATTTGCCTCTTCTCCAGGATGTTAGACACAAGGTCAGGTGTTGTTTGGAAAGGCCAGCACCCTAGAATCAGCACGCTCTAGCCTACAAAATATGCCTGAGCAGCCCCGTCGGCATTTCTCAGTAGGGAAGCCCCAGGCGATTAGCAATAAACTAACCCTTTCTCAACGAGAAGGTAAAGCCTGAGAAGGTGGATCTCTTGAGACCGAACAGAACCATACCTCAGGTGGACAGTAGCAAAGTTACTGTCAGACTGATTGTCGGGGACGTATCCTCGATTGGTGAGAACACACCTACTCAAGTTGTGCGAGGTAAGCACATGTGCAATAGTATTTAGGCTATTATTTTCCATCTTCTTTGCCAGTCTTTGAAGCATGTGGTCATACAACAGTCCCTCGACTTCTTTACGCACACCTTTTCATTATCATTGAGCTCTGCAAAATCTTTCAGGCTGCACTGGTTCGGCTGTAGAAGGTAGACAAGGTAGTGCTGCACCGTATGGTCACTCATCTCTACATTCGCAGATGGTTGGGTCGGTTTTATAGCCCAATCTAGCCATAGCAATTTTTGACCACTCCATTCCCATCCTCAGGTGGTTGAGTTTTCATCCACTAAACTCGAGGTGCTTCCAAGTCAGGAGGTTAGTTTACTCATGACATAAATTCAATCATGAACACACGTCCCTTTGTACAAACCACCATCTTTGTTTTCCCAGCCAATAACTACCACCAACAACAAGCAAGGGAGATCACTCTAAAAGCTTATCACAAAGAAATAGAACTCTTATATCTCAATACAAGGGAGATAACTTAATAATTAACAAAGGGAGCCATTTTTAGCCTTTGTGATCTCTACTTTGCTGGCAACTTCCCGTGTCAAATATGCAGGGGCAATGCCAGCAAGGACCTGCAGGTTATTCAGGTTAGTAGCCTTAAGGCAACCAGTGATCAAGCATTAAGTGTTGTTCAATGCTGGGTCTAATTTCAAATTAAAGTTAACTTAAAACAATAACTATAAGTTATTTTAATATGTTTTAATATGTTTTAATAATTTCTTCGTCAACGGCCAGCAATTGGAGGGGTACAAAATAGCAGTGAAAGTTTGAAATATCGATATTTTATGCTAATTTAGAAGTTTTGTGTTGCAGATTTCAATACATCTATCATATATCACCTTTGAGAAGTGACGGTGGATATTGGTTAA
>OY744524.1:68221067-68223567 GCA_963556195.1 Sepiola atlantica | reverse complement strand
TCAGCCGCTTGTAGCATTCCATTAAAACAGCAGTGTAATTTGTTGCTTGAAATTAAAATATTTTACCTACTATTATGATGTACAAGTACTTTTAAGAAATACATAGTTAAATATTTTTTATACATGTGTAATTATTTATATGAAAGTTGAAAAAGATAAAGTAGTGTAAAAATTTGGTTTTATTAATGTCATAAGCTGCTACTGCTGCCAAAGTCACAGAAAAATGCTTCCATTTTAACAATTTTTCTTAAACGGAATAAGTATTTTTTTTAAGAAAGAAACTTAATTGAAATACATTTTTATTGTAGAATGGTGCAAGGATAAAAAAAAATGGTTTACTAATTTGTATTATTTGGATTATTCGGATATTATTCTCAAAACGTTTTGGCTGATGTAAATTCCAACCTTCAGGTGCGTCTTGTCAAACTCGGAAATCTTTATGTTGAACTTGGAAACATGTACGGAATTTCGAATTGAACTCTTTATTTATTCCATACGGTATATTGTTATCATTCCATCAGCTATGACAGGATAGAATATGTGGTACAACGGATAAAGTTATTAAGTAATAATCAGTTCTAAATGACAGTTTTCTGGGTGTTGAAGGTTCAATCCTCACTACAGGCGATACTAAGAATGACATTTAAAAAACTTAATAATTCTACCTTGTCATGGCTGACGGAACGAAAACAATCTAACCTCTGGATTAAGTAAAGGGTTCCGTTCAAAATTCCGTATAGATTTCTGAGTTAGACAAAAAAGCAGCTGAAAAAGATTGGAGGTTACTTTGGCTGAAACGTTGTGCGAATCACATCCAAGATGAGAAAAGTAATCCGAATAATCTAAATAATACAAATGATCAATCCTACACTTAAATTTTCCGAAACACAAAAATTTGCCAGATTCAAAGTTATCGATGACAAACGTTGAGGATCTGACTGACTTTAATTTATTGTATAGAAGAAAAAAGAAGAGAAAAAAGAAATAAAGAAAAAAGAAAAACGGAAAAGAAAAATAAGAAAAAGAAAATAAGAAAAAGAATAAGAAAAAGAAAAAAGAAAAAAGAAAAAGACGAAAAGGATAAATTGTTGAAATTCAAGTATAAATCGAGAATTTTTAAATTCGTAAAGATTAGCTACTCTATAAACTAATACCTCATACCCCACACGGCGATAGCCTAAAACTTCATGAAGAAATTCAAACAGTAAGCGATACAAAAGAATTCATCTCAAACTAACCGAGATAAATCCGTTTTCCCCAACCATTCTCGTCTACCATATTTTAAAATATCAATCGTCAGAGAAATGTAAAAATATTTATTAAAATCTCTGAGAATAATTTCGAATTTGAAACAACCAATTCTGCACTTCTTCATTGCATTTTTGGTGTGATTCTATTAATAATGGAGGTTTGGTATCTGTCTTGTTTAAGCCGAAACTATACTATTACTTCCATTAATAATGGAGATTTGGTATCTGTCTGTGTGAAGCCGAAAATATAATATAACTATCTTATGGCGCTCAATTCAGTTGACAGACTATTTCAGACTAATGTACTATTTTCAATGATCAATTCGGGGGGGGGGGGGTATCTGTTCTGTTGTCATAATATCATCCTCAAACGCATCATCTCCTCTTTTTTTTTTTTTTCGCAAGGTGTAGTGTAGTATTCGTTCTGTGATGATTATACGATTCTCCTAGGGATTACCTTCTTTTTTTGGGGGTGTAATGTAGTATGTGTTCTATTGTCATGATATCTAACCTCTTTTCATATTTTATTTTTGGGGAGCGGGGAATAGGTAGTATAGTATTTGTTTGGTTGTCATGAGACCATCTTCCCAGAAATTACCTCGTCTTTTTTTTTTGAGGGGGGGGGGGGCTAGTGCAGCATTAGTTTTGTTGTTATGAAACCATCCTCCCAGACATCACATCCTTCCTTGGAGGGGGTAGTGTAGTGTATGTTCATCATGACATTATCCTCCCAGGCATAATCTTCTCATTTGGAGAGAGTGTAGTATATGTCCATTCGCCATGACACCATCATCCCATGCATACCTTCTCCTTTGGGCAGACAGTGTAGTATATGTTCGTTTGTTATGATACCATCCAACCAGGCATTACCTCCACCTTTCGGGAGACAGTGTAGTATGTTCTTTCTTCATATATACTAAACTAGTAAAACCGACGCACTCTCCAGGCAGCAATTAATATGGAGGGGGGGGGAGTGTTAATGAAAAATAAAAGTCTTTTACTCAGAGAATTCCATAATTCTAACAACAAACTTTGGTAAATTTGTAGATTAACACCCTCAGCTAAATTACACCTCCCTCGTTAAAAAGTGAGATTCTTCTTTTTAGGGTTATTCTGAATTATTACGGCAGTTAACTAATATATTTTTAACACTAACCCAAAGTTCGACTAGCAAGGTCCTAAAACGACACACAATCACCACAAAAAAGGTCCCCCCCACCCCAAAAAAAAAAACTAAATAACACACAGGA
>OY744524.1:68166067-68216067 GCA_963556195.1 Sepiola atlantica | reverse complement strand
AATAAAACGAAAGAAACTCAACCGAGTTGGATTCGAACCAGCAACCTTTTGATTAACAGCTGAAAACTTTACCGTTTAACCATGAATGCAATTTTTTAAGAGTTTCAATGAAATCGATTATTAACAAAGATGAAAACGAAATATTCATTATTATTGTGTACGTTTATGAAGTTAGTGCAAATGCACTAAAGTCTGCAGTGAAATGACTAATGAATAAAGTGTGAAAAATGTACATAAAAAATGTGTGTTAACAAATGGTATATTTATGAAGATATATTTGGATCCAATATGATGAAAGTACAGACATAAAATCGAATGTTGCATCTAAATGTTTTTTCGGATACATTTCGGAGAATAGGAAGAAAGAGTAAAAGGAAAATGGTGTGTATCGACACCATGTTTGTTTGTGTACATAGTTTATATTCCGTGATTGCATCATTGAGCAATCAAGCCAACAAAACACAGACCTTTGTCAAATTGGAAGAAAAATATAATTAAGATTATCCAATTCGAACGCATAACAAAGAGAAAACGGAGGGAGCATACCTGGATTCTTCTCTACCTGTCTGTATAGCCATTAAATAAGAAACCCAAATAAGAATTCATGTCAAGAAGTCGGACGATTATTTCATCCGAATACCAATATAGTTAGTACAGATGCTCCCCAGAAGTCGGATAGTTTAGTTTGGGTAACTTTAAAAGAAAAACAAAGGAAAGTGTCTCAAATTAAACGTTGCTAACCTTTATCTGTATATTAAATAATAATAAAATTGTTTTGCCACAACCAAAGCACTCATGTCTTTCCATAGGAAGAGAAAAAGCATGCCGAATCGTTAGGAAGTTTGTATTTCCAACAAAGAAACGTTGGGACCGTTTTGTTTTTTCTCTTCAGTATAGTCTATGAATGTCCTCAGAAAGCAAGAAAAATAAAACTACAACGTTTGAAAGAGTAGTGTTTTTAATGGAAATCGCTCCAGACAAGGGATGAAGCCACTGGATGTAAGGAGCTAAAACAGTTTGAAATGTGATTATCACAAAGACAGGAGATGCTGATTGACCTTAGTCTTGAAAAAATCAAAGCTATAGATATGAGGGGAACAATCAGAAGGAAGAGAGTTGCTTGCAGTTCTTGGGAAGAAGTTACTGGAATATGAAGCTGTATTTTAATGAGGCATCATAACAGTAAATTGATGAAGACTACAAGGCCAACAAGTCAAACGAGATGGAACAAAGGAAGCAGGGAATAGATCACACAATTCTGGAGAACACATGTCATAATAGTATTTATAGAAAAGAATGAGACTAGCAACATCACGTCTGTGAGCGAGAGAGAGAGAGAGAGAGAGAGGCTGCAGAGAAGAAGAAAGGGTAGAGCCAATTAAATTACAGATACATTTCTGCACCTTATCAAGAACCCTCAAATGAGACAGATTCCCTAGCCCAAATATGACAACAGTACTCCATACATTGTCTGATAGTGGATTTGTAGAGATACAGTAGTCTCAGGTGTGATAAAGTGTTTGATAAATATTTTTGTACTAATGGGTTATGCTTATCAAGGCCCAAACACCACTCAAGGATTAAGGGTAATGAGTTTGTTTGGTGAACAGTGAGATAACACCTTGAGGATTCTTTTTATGGAAATCGCTCCAGACAAGGCATAAAGCCACTTGATGTAAAGAGATAAAAAGAATGAAAGATGATTATCACAAAGACAGGAGATTCCTATTGACTTTAGTTTTGAAAAGATCAAAGCTATAGGTAGGAGGAAAACAATCAGAAGGAAGAGAGTTGCTTGCAGTTCTTGGGCAAAGCTACTGGAATGGGAAGTTGTATTTTAATGAGGTATCAAAGCAGCGAATTGGTGAAGACCACTAGTCATAATAAACTATTTCCAGCTTTTAAAAAATGAATAAAGTATATTGATTATAGAAAAATCCCAAAGAAAAATTCCAAAGAGAAATGTTACATACCATAACTAATCGGTAATATCCAATTATTGTGTTGTAAAAACGGTCAGCATCAGTCTGAAATGAAAAAAAAAAAATGAAAACTGAAATAACACTTGATAAATCACATATTTCAGCAACAGCTCGGTAATACTATTTAATTCATTCAATCCCTACCTCTGTTGCTATCAGATCAGGCTGTCTATAGATACTGGCTTCCTGACCAAAAATGCACCAAACATTGATGTTACTGTTTTTCCCCTTCCCTTTGCAAAACTCAATCATGTTCTGCAAAGCCAAAACCAAAAATTTTCCTCTGCAAAACAACCAAACACCATGAATAAATATTTGAAGATACAAAGAACTTGAAGCATAAAAACTTTTACCAAAATGACCGAATTCGGCATTAAATAACCCCAAAAGGGTTGATATGGCGTAAAATAAAACAACCAAATCCCTACACAAAATCCAATTCATAATATGTAGTAAATTAAACTGAATCAGGATACTGTTTGTATCCTGGCCCAAACAGAAGCTGCAAAACACGAAAAGTTGATCAGCCTTTTACTGACTTGCTTGTTGGTCTTTTGGCTAAAAGTAGAGTATAATATCGGCCTCCCCCAAATTGTATTTATCTTGAAATGACACAACCCATTCTCCAAACTTCATCCCCCATTTTCTTTTTTCTCACACATAGATCCCACTACCATTTAGAGATTGACCTGTTTGTTTGCAATTCTGAACAAATCGGAAAACAGTGTGCAGTCTATTATTTAGGAAGGGTTGAAAGGGTCTTACTAATCGATTTTTTAAAAAATTTCTATTCTTTCTCCACTCCGTTTTATTCCAATGAAATCTTTGTATCTATGTATATTCATGAAAAAATAAAATTTCTAACAAATTTGGGGATATCTTAAGTAGAATGGTCATTAGAGTAAATGCGGTATTGTGGTGACTGAGATGATTTTAGCTAAGAGTAGGATATACATTTTTATAACTTTTGACTAAGGATGACCAACGACCCCCATTTTTGATGGCCTTGTGCTTAATTTGTTACACTGTAAATTGTTTACCTTATAGCAAATAAATAATGCAAAGTGTAGTATCTATTCGGATACTACACTTAATATTTTCTGTCTTCGGTCAGAGGATGTTTTTATTTTTGTCCCAATCCAAAATGCCCCTTTTTTGAAAGCTGTATTTTCCCCACATTAAAAACCTAATTTGTGCTTAACTCTGCCCTCATGGGGAGGCAAGTAAATAGGAACTTAAACTTTGATGGACCAAGGGTTACAAGTCTTCAACAAACAATATCTTCAACCAACAAGACTTTCAACAAACACTGGAATGGAAACCGACAAGAACTGAGTGGCAGGCTAAGCGTCAAACTAACTGTATAGGCGAAATACGCTTGGTTATATCAGGTCCAATATTCCATTGATTAGAAAAAGATCATTTGCATAACCGGGCACGGCTCACTTTGTTGTCCAGGACGTCTGTCTACAACCGCTTGTTAGGGAATAGCTGCTGTCCTCTTTCCACCACAGACACAGCATACAAGTCAGTCGCGCATTAATTGACATAAGCAGTCATTATCACCGAGTCATTGTTCGTATCAGTTCCACTACATAATCATTATTTAAGACTACTGGATTTATAACAGCCAACAAAACAATGGATAGAAAATCACATTCTCAATAAAATGATAAAAAAGAAATATATTGCATAATTGCACACTTTTATTAAACTCAACACAAAAATATAATGCGTTTGTAGTGCAGATCTTAGCTTGGATAAGATATAGAAAATTGTAACAGCTTAGAAATGTACAAAAAGCCATGCCGACAATTAACATTATATATATAAAACTCAATGTCTGTGTGTGTATGTTTGTGTGTTCCCTACAGAAAGAAAGGTTAGAGAATCTAGATAACATCTAAAAGTGTATTCTTATGTAAAATTTACCGGGGAAGACAATGGAAGTGTTCCTGAATCGCTAAGTGCACTCCTAAGTGGGCTATGAAGACATAGCCCCCTTAAAACTTCAAATATATCCTGTTTTTATAAAGTTTAAATCCTATGTATACATTTTCTGGGGAAGACCATGAAAGTGGTGTCAAATCTTTAATCCTTAAATGCTTTTTGTTTCATATATGACACATTCCAACAAAATGCCTATTTAATATAACATTCAACGAAAATGTATCTAACTGCAACTTGTTTCACATCGGCAACGAACATTTTGACAAGTGTGAGTAGGTATTAGTATGATGTTGCATCAGCACACCCGCTAAATATGTAATCAGTATGTTCGATGTCAAACCAGTATAAAAAAATATAAAGCATTTAAGGGTTAAATACTCTCCTAACCTGAGGGAGCTATGGGAGCCCGAACCTCCCTTAAAACTTCAAATATATTTTATTTTGATGAAATTTATATTATATGTATAAAATTCTCTGGAGAAGACAATGGTAGTGGTCCCAAATCACTATGCTACCCTTTATGTGCTGAATATCTATGTGCCCCCACATCTAAGTGACCCATGGGGACAAAACCTACTTAAAACTTCAAATACGTATATCCGATTTTAATGAAATTTAAACCATATGTATAAGGCACTAATTCAGAGAGTTTTCCAACATTTCAGCTTTTCCGACTATGTTGGGGAGCAAAACAAGAGGCGGAAGAGGGGAGGGGCTCATGATAAACAAAGAAATTAATATGGTGTTATGAGCATAGTGAAACAGTACATCCTCATTCAATCCCGAGCAACGTCGGGTTTCCCTGCTAGTATTTTGTGAATGTTAAATGAAGGCGATGAAAACATGGTCAACAAACACCAGATATTTATATATGTACAAATGTATGGATGATTGATTGTGTGAGTAAATTGTTGGTTAAGAAAAGTTAAATGTTCTCATGTGTGTAGAATGTTCGAAGTGTGTTTGTCTATATTTGTTTTCTGTCAGTGTGTGTATGAATGTGACAAGAGTGTGTGAGTGTTGATTATCTTTTGCTAGTGCCTTATTTAGTCGAGAATAGTCATTTGCCCTCCCTTTGCCATGAAGCAAGAGGAAGTAGACCGTAATGCAGTGTGTTGATTTGTCTTGTCTATGACTGTATTGTCTAGCGTTGAAACATCTTATCTTTTTATACTTGGCAACTGGATCAAAGAGTGAATTTACTTTTGAATGCCAAAAATGACATTAATTTTTTTTATTTCAAATATTTATTTAGTTATATTGTCAAATTCGTCAAACAAAAATGGCGTTCGCTTATTATAGGTGAGGTGGTCGCTAATTTCAGACTTTATAAAAGGCTAAATTGTCCGATTACAGTGGAGGATCTCTTTACATTAGCGGCTAACCCGAGATGTAGGGGAGGGCGCCACTCTTTTCCCAGGACTGCTTCATTGTCCTTGATCCTGATCTTATAATACTGAGAGTTTTAGCAATGTTTGTCTTAGTCTTTGCTATGACTCAACTGAGGATAGAACTCTGGTATTCCGTTTCATTAGCGGAAACGCTTACCAAATGGACCGGTTTCAGGCTTACGGTATTCATTTATTTATTTATTTTATTTTTTAATATTTAAAATTTCTTCTTCTTATTATTATTATTATTTATATATATTAATACGATAGAGTGTGTGTTATTTATTTTGTGTGTCACGATCTGACACTCCTATTTAAGAAGATTTAGTGAAGAGACAGCTTTTGCCCCGGCAACCGAGTAATATAAATAAATATATATACTTCCATTCCGTCACGCAAAATAAACAGTAAATTATACAGATTGATGTAGAAAACACTGTGGAATTTCCACAGGGTCCCGCTAGTATATATAAATATACATATATATATATATATATATGCACATATACATGCATCTACATATATATAAATATACATGCACATATACATGCATCTACATATATATAAATATACATGCACATATACATGCATCTACATATATATAAATATACATGCACATATACATGCATCTACATATATATAAATATACATGCACATATACATGCATCTACATATATATAAATATACATATATATATATGCACATATACATGCATCTACATATATATATAAATATACATATATATATATGCACATATACATGCATCTACATATATATAAATATACATATATATATATGCACATATACATGCATCTACATATATATAAATATACATATATATATATATGCACATATACATGCATCTACATATATATAAATATACATATATATATATATGCACATATACATGCATCTACATATATATAAATATACATATATATATATATGCACATATACATGCATCTACATATATATAAATATACATATATATATATATGCACATATACATGCATCTACATATATATAAATATACATATATATATATATGCACATATACATGCATCTACATATATATAAATATACATATATATATATATATGCACATATACATGCATCTACATATATATAAATATACATATATATACATGCACATATACATGCATCTACATATATATAAATATACATATATATATATGCACATTATACAAATATATATATATATGCACATATACATGCATCTACATATATATAAATATACATATATATATATGCACATATACATGCATCTACACACACATATATATATATATATATATGCACATATACATGCATCTACACATATATATATGCACATATACATGCATCTACATATATATATATATATGCACATATACATGCATCTACATATATATGCACATATACATGCATCTATATATATATATATGCACATATACATGCATCTATATATATATATATGCACATATACATGCATCTACATATATATATATATATGCACATATACACGCATCTACATATATATATATATATGCACATATACATGCATCTACATATATATATATATATGCACATATACATGCATCTACATATATATAAATATACATATATATATATATATATGCACATATACATGCATCTACATATATATAAATATACATATATATATATATATGCACATATACATGCATCTACATATATATAAATATACATATATATATATATATGCACATATACATGCATCTACATATATATAAATATACATATATATATATATATATATGCACCTATACATGCATCTACATATATATAAATATACATATATATATATATATATATGCACATATACATGCATCTACATATATATAAATATACATATATATATATATATATATGCACATATACATGCATCTACATATATATAAATATACATATATATATATATATATATGCACATATACATGCATCTACATATATATAAATATACATATATATATATATATATGCACATATACATGCATCTACATATATATATAAATATACATATATATATATGCACATATACATGCATCTACATATATATATAAATATACATATATATATATGCACATATACATGCATCTACATATATATAAATATATATATATATATATATATGCACATATACATGCATCTACATATATATAAATATACATATATATATATGCACATATACATGCATCTACATATATATAAATATACATATATATATATGCACATATACATGCATCTACATATATATAAATATACATATATATATATGCACATATACATGCATCTACATATATATAAATCTACATATATATATATGCACATATACATGCATCTACATATATATATGCACATATACATGCATCTACACACATATATATATATATGCACATATACATGCATCTACACATGTATATGTGCATATATACATGCATCTACATATATATATATGCACATATACATGCATCTACATATATATATATATATGCACATATACATGCATCTACATATATATATATATATATATATATATATATATGCACATATACATGCATCTACATATATATATATATATATGAACATAAACGTTTACATTTCATGCCCAAGGGAAATCATCAGGCTAATTGCTTTACTAAGCTCTAGTCACGCATTAAGCACTGTTGAAGTAACTACTCAAAAAATATATATGTAATCTACTATACGAATGTACACTCTCCAACAAAAATTATGGGGAAAAAGTATACTTCGTCAGTGTTCGCACTAATATTCATCTATAGTTTTTTGTTTTTTTTAACTTTACAGTTTGAGACGTTTTCTTTCTTAGTTTGGTTTTCTTTTAATTTTACCGATTGAGACGGTATTTTATATGAATATTAGTGTTAACACTGGCAAAGCATAATTCTTTTTTGTCATTTTTGATGAAGGGTGTATATTAGTGAAAACAATATTTATGTAATGCGTTGCTTAACGTAATAAAGCTAAAGATTTTCCAAGTCATTAATTTCAGTCTTGTAAGCTATATTTTCACAGTTTGCACTACAGCAGTTATATGCCAGATGCCGTGGCCAGCCTGAAGACGATCAGCGATGGATGCATTATGGCTGCTGATCTTTGGATAAGTACCCGTCACTTGAGCAGCGGCAGATGGTGTAAAACATCAACCAGAATTTAAATATACTTTGCAAGGAGTTTTTCAGTCCAGCGCCAAGTCATGATGTCTATGGGACCCAGCAAAATAGGTGCTATCGGCGCTTTCGTCTCATTAGGAGAAAGGCAACATTCTCTGTCCGCGTTTCTGCTCCGTGGAACCGCTTACCAGAGGTAGTGACGATGTCTATAATATCTAGGTTTAAATTTGCCTTGGACAAAACATTCAGACAGTATACAAACAGATACATTTTCTAAAAGGTCCTTCTGCATGGCTTGTTGCATTTGTTATTTTTTACCAATGTATTTAATTTGATTATAGATTTTTCTTCTTCATTTAACGTTACTTTTCTCTTGTTCAGGGGTCAGACATTTTCTGATATATCACAAGCTCACTCCCCAGCTCTTACGGTTCAACAGGTTAACTGTCTCCAAATTCCACTATGTGTGGGCTTTCCTAATCACTTGCTTCCAAATTTTCTTTGGCTCGCCAACCTTCCTGCGATTCAATGGTTTATCCAGGAGGATGAAGCTCCACATGATCATACTAGCATAACCTATTTATCCTCAGGATAACCTCCCTGCAGCAAAGTTAGACAAGAGGTCAGTTTATAGTGGGGAATCTAACTCTCCTTAAAAAAAGGGGGAACTTCGGATCTTCTTCTATTCATTTAACGTCACTTTTCCCTTGTTCAGGGGTAAGACGTTTTCTGATATTACGCAAGTTCACCCTCCACTTCTCACGGTTCAGCAGTCTCCAAATTCCACTCTGTGTTGTCCTGTCCAATCACTTGCTTCAAAGTTTTCCTTGGCCGGCCAACCTTCCTGCGATTTAGGACATTCATGCTTCTGCAACAATTTATCCAGGAGGATGAGCATTCCATATGACCATACCAGCATAATCGATTCATCCTTAGGATAACCTCCATGCTGGGCAAGTGTAGTGCTTTCAGCAAATCCTCTGACCTGATGTGTTCGGTTTGGTCAGATTTCACATTGCGGATCCATCTGATTATGGATCTGCATCTAGGCGAGAGAGGACAGGGTGAGGGGCCAGCATTCACTTGCATGTTACATGACGCTCCTGACACAGCTGCCATACAACTTACCCCAGGTGCTATCAGAGGCAACAGCTCACTAATTTTTCAGCCTTGTGATTGCTTTTAAATATTTGGCGGTCATACACCATAGCCATTTTGTAAAGGCTTCAATGATGTCTAACACATTCTTGTCTGATATCCTGAGTATTATTATTAAAATGTTTAATATTCTGTTTAATAAAACTTACAAAGAGGCTAGAAAAATATGTAAACCGTTTGGTCACCCATGGATCTCGGGTTAGATTCTTTGTATCAGGAAAAGGTGAGTTTGTAAAACCAGCTGAATATAAAAATAAAAAGACAAAGTCCAAAATTAGTTTTTTTTCTTCTTGCTATCCTCTCTTTTCTGCTCTCTCTCTCTCCAGCTATGAGTTAAATAACATTACTACTTCTACTGATATTCTCTTGTTTATAATGGACTATTCCAATCTTTTTCCCGTCCAACAAATTCCAGTATGTAAAATAGATGTTAAATCGAATATGATGTTGATTATTTTTTCCTTTGTTTATTAACTGTCAAAGGTAATAAAGAAAGAGAAAGAGGCGGAAGCGAGAGTGATAAATAAGGGCAGGAGAGGTCAAGTAATATACGGTGAGAGTAAATAGACAGAAACTTAGTCGGTTGACTTGATGAGTAAATTACAAATTACAGCTAATTAGAACAATTAAATTGAATTTTTTGTCTCCTAAAAAATAACTCAATCCCAATACCAAGAAATAGCTTAGCATGACAGTGAACAAAATAGATCCGATACAATTTGGAACCGGTATGTTCGATTACATACACATCTTTAACTTTTTAGCCAGTTTTTGTGCGAATTTAATATTTGTAGATATACAAGTAATTGTATTTTTGTTAAGTTAAAAAAAAAAAATGTTTAAATAGTAAATAAAAATATATATTGAAAAAGCCTTAGTGAAACAAACGTTGATTAACTCAGCTTTAGTATAATGATAGATAAAAACATATTTATATTGAAGAATATATATTCCCTGCTTGGTTGCAGACCATCTGATCTATTTATCAAATGAGAAAACAATCTATTAACCGGCGAAGAGGATGCTAGTAAATAATTCTTAATTACTTTCTCATGTCAAATAGCATTTTCAGGGAAGTAAGAGTTGCAATTTCATTATCTGCAATTTTACCATAAATTCATCGAAACTCTTGCTACAGACACTTAAGCTTTCCAACTTCGTAATTAAATCATCGTTTTATCTTCTTCATTCTTACTTCTTTGAGTAGAGATTTTTCTAATGTAGACTGTAAATAATTTTTTTATTAATTTCAATGCATTCAGTAGGTGCAAATATATATATATATATATATATATATATATATATATATATATATATTGTGTGTGTATTTAGGCAGCACCCTCTCATGCAAACATTGTTAAGAATAGCAGAATTCGTCTGTTCAACTACACCTTTTTTAATTTTTTCAACCTCCCTGATGGTCTTTTTTGTATTAAAATCAAAAAAATTAATAAGTGTTTCATAGGTTTCAAGGACGTTTTCGATTCTTCGTCGAGTCATCCTCATATATTTTATAATATATATATATATAATTACAGAAGATTAACACAACATCGGTACCGTCGGTTTCAAACCCAAACAAAGGGGATCTATAGGTGGCCTCCGATGCCGGACTCTCTTTAGTATCTGTTTATGTCAGACATAAACAGAAGCTGAAAAAAGTCTATGATTATCCCTGGTTTTCGACCATCTTATTTGTGATTGTCGTTCAGGGTTTCGGCCATAGTCGCCACGTAAGACACTGCGGTTTGGCGATGCTATTTGCCCATAGCTAGGTGTCCACATACAGCGCCTGGTATTACCAAATGGTCACCCATCTGGTACTGGCCAGGTTCAACACTGCTTAACTTTGGTGATCTAATGAGAACCGGTGTGCCAACGTGATTATGCCATATATATATATATATATATATATATATATATACATACATATACATATACACGGCATAATCACGTTGACACACTGATGCCCATTAAATCACTAAAGTTAGGCGACGTTAGGCCTGGGCAGTACCAGATGGGTGACCATTTGGGAATACCAGGCACTGTAAGTGGACACCTAGCTATGGGCCAATAACGTCGCCAACCCACAGTGTCTAGTGTGGCGACTATGGCAAAACACCCTGAATGACAATCACAAATAAGGTGGTCGAAAACCAGGTAGAAGTTCCTGCTTCAGGAGTGATCAAAACCCTGATGGTGATGATGATATATATATCTACTCTATATTTATAAAGTTAGGTATATGTCACCCTATATATGTACAGGGTGATCTCTTTAACAAATGAACGGATCATTATGAATTTTGGAATATATATTCCAAAAAATAAGGTGAGTAATATGGGCAGATTATTCTATGTAAATGTTAACATTTATGCGGTTTATATAATTATATATGCATATAATTATATATATATATATATATATATATATATATATATAAAAAAATATTTTTTATGAACCGATCATTATGAATTTTGAAATATATATTCTCGGCAACCCGATGAGTAATATAGGCACTTTATTTTTTTTGTAAACTTTACCATTGATGGGGTGCGTCCACCTAAACTCGCACCAGCTTTCAAAATAAGTTAAATACAAACAATTTAAGAGAAAAGAATTGCTCTACAAATTTTAAGTTATATTAAGCAATACATTTTTAAAAGGATCAGTACACGCACGTGAGTGTGAATAATATGTATGTGTTTGGTAAAACTATTGAACTTATCATTATGAATTATGGAATATATATTCCAGTCAACAGGGTATCTAACGTGGGCACATTATTATTAGTATGTTTTTAATTATAATATTTAGTGGGTTGCAACCGAAATCGTACCATAACCCCCCCCCCCCCCCCCCCAAGAAAAACAACAAAAAACATTAAGATTTAAAACTAATGCAATATTTATTGCTTATATCCGTCCTGGGACGGATATTCTACCAGTATATATATTATATATATATCAGAAGAATACCCGCCCCAAGATAGGTAAAATTAATTCTCTGAACAGAACAGTTTTGCATCACTTTTATGTCCCCTTAAGAAGATTAAAATCAAAATATATCAAAATCCATTATATGATTTTGATTCTAGAAAATGTCTGAAATCTAAAGGTTTAAGCTCAAGAAATTAAAATTCAGGAAATCTTGTTTTACTGGTGTCTAATGACTAAGGAAAAAATTCAATTAGATCTGAAATATTTGAATTTTCAAATGGGAGGTTGCAACCATAATTTGCCCCCTAAAAACTCTTCATACACTCTAAAGAAACTGAAATTTGGAGAATATTTATTAATTGATGTAGTAAAGTTGACAAAAATGGAGGTATCTGAATTTTCACGAAGTGCTTCTACCCCCTTTTTGCCTTTCTTTGAATAACTAAATTAAACTAAATATACACCACACTTGGATCCTTTATGCATAACAGCTGTGTTCCAAAATTATTAATGATCGGTTAATTAGTTTAGGAGTGAATCTACCTAACTTTATAAATATACCTAACTTTATAAAAATAGAGATACGAGTTCATTAAGATTTGTTTCACTAAGACTTCTTTTTTATATACACTTTAATAATATAAAATACAAGTTAAAATATATTTTAGTTCTGGAATTGAGTTATGTTTGAATTAACCGTACTTCATAATTAAACAAATCATACCTCTGTCTCAGCGATGTATTTCTCTCACTATGTTGATTCAACCACTCTCTAATATTTCTTCATGTGTCTCATTCAATCATGGCTCATCTTACATATACTGCTACCATCTTCCATCTCAACAGGGTTTCATTCAAAAACGTTTATGTCTCACAAATTTGCTTGTGATGGAAGAATGGGTTATGAGTTTAATGGACGACAGAGATACTGCTGACATTGTCTTTTCGGACTTTGCCAAGACCTTTGATTCTGTTAATCACTGTTTACTTTTATATAAACTCAACACCTATGGTCTTCTTGAATCTATTATAAAGTTGATAAGATTCTTTTCTTGGTGATCATACATACAGAGTTCAGATAAATGGCAGTCTGTCATCTGAAATGGATGCTTGCAGTGGTGTTCCTCAAGGCTCCATGCTGGGTCCTATTCTCTTTCTACTTCATATAAACGACATGCCGGAAGTGATTGGTGAAAACGTGCTCCTATATGGGGCTTATACTTTAATGTCGATAAATGCTGCCATATTGCAGTGGAATCTCTTGACTCAGCTCTTACTCTCGGCGGTGACACTGCTCTGCTCAAGGAGACAAATGAGACGAGACAAAAGATCTTGGCCTTCTGGTCGACTCGTCCTTCAAGTCATCTAAACATTGCATTCAGGCTGCAAACAAAGCAAGGAGCACTCTATTTCTCATTCGACGTTTTTTCTGCAAACTCACTCCTGAAATATTTCAGCATCTGGAGAGAGTTCAAAGACTGGCTACTCGAATGATGCAGGGTCTATGGGATCTGCTCTATGAAAGCCGATTCAAGAAATTTAACCTTTTCTCCTTTGAGCGCAGACGATTATGCGGTGATCTCATTTTGGGCTACAATCTCCTCAATGATTATTACGATATACCTCAGGACCTATTATTCACTCCTGCACCAGAAAGAAGTCTACGCGAACACCACAAGAAACTATTTGACCACCGATTTCAATTGAACAGGAGGAGGGCCGCCTTACAAATCAGAATCTCTGGACCTTTGAATAGTCTCCCAAGAGAGGTAATAAATGCAGCAACAATGTAGTAATTCAAGGTTAATTCGGTCAGGTGCTGGGCTACTGTATCCTCTTCTGTGTAAATTTCTACCACCCTTTCTCTACATGACAACTGAAACATGCTTGTTTTATTTGTTGCCAAATTAATTGAATTAAATTTAGAGAAATAGTGACTCTTTTCCTGGCTTGGTCATCTAATTTACATACATGTGCCTATACACACCACAAACACTTATGCAAATTAGATGACAAAATAATGAGTCGCTTTTCTTCTAATTCTATATAATACTTAAAATAATAATAATAATAAGAGACTTATTTTTAGTTATGCAAGAAAAATGTATTAAAAGATAGTTTATGAATTTTTAATATAACCAAAGTTGAATAAATGGTGGTAGTGGTTCTGACCAAACGGGTCAGGGGTACGTCTCGTTACAAGGATAATTATAAAGACATGTAGCAGCCTAGAATGAACGAATTCAGTTCCAAATGAAATGTACTACAGTATAAAAACCCTGGTCTTAAAGTGCATGCATTAAAATATGAAACCAGTCGAAAATTAACTGGAACTTTAGATATACTCAAGCAAAATTGATCTTTTACTAAAAATAATCCAATAGATCCAATTTCAAAGTTTCCATCCAAAAATACTTTTGAATTTAAAAAAAAAAAATTAAAATAGACTTGATTCTCACACCCCCATACTTTAAAATTCTATCCAATTTCAATAAAGTACTTTACCAGCGATATTTTTTCAGCTGAAGAAAGTGACGCCAGAAAATGAGTAATGTATAATCGCTTTATTCCAGGAAGGGCTGAGGAACATTATCGAAATTAATCTTTTTTTTTTCTTTAACTCGCCCACAGGAAAATTTAATCGGCATCAATAAACACCAAAACCAATGTCCAAAAACATATACGATTACTTATCTTCAACGGTTAACTTTAATTGGCATAGAAAGTGGAACAGGGGAATATGTGAGTGGTTAGACACAAATATGAAGAAATAAATGGATGACAACGAGTCTATGCAGATTAACAATATAAATGATTTTACAATTTTACAATTGAAGGAATTACTCTAAATCTGATTTTTGTAGCATCCTCCATTTTCAATTTCTCTTTCTGTCGTATGATAAGCCTGTCTTAATCTCTTTTTTACTCAGGGCAGATCAATTATGCTTCAAAATGCCTCTTGACAAGGTAAATAATTTTAGGGTACAAAGAGTTATCTCCATTTAACAGATTTTCTAGATAGATTTATTTATCCATCTAACAATACTCATGAACTCTTTCAGTCCTTTTTCCTCGTCAACAGATAATCTATGCGAGTCTTTGCTGTTCCAGATTTATATGTAACAAAATGACTTTCCCTTTTCTTAAAAACAATATACGCCACCAACATAGCCATGGCAAGACCAAATCCTATGATTCTTTCTAATTCAGTATTCATACCACCATATCCATTTCCTCTATGAAGACTCTAAAAATCATCAGAAGTATTTCTCATGTGACCATTCCAATCTCCAGTCACAGTAAGTAGTTCTTTCTAATCAACCTTACTAGTTACTATAATAAGCCTGTCATAAATCCATCATTTGCATCTTCACTCAAACCACATTGTGGTGCATATAAACAGATATTGTTGTGAAAATTTTCTCACTAACCATCAACTTCATCAGTATGATTCAATCACTGACACGATTAACATCAATTAATTTACCTACTCATTTCCCTGCACTAAAAATACCAACACCACCAATTCCGGTTTCATTTCCAATCCAAAACAAATAGCATTTCCTCCACAATTTTACCCCAATCATTCTAAGAAATTTATCTTTGCATCCTGTTTTTTATGTACTAACGAGTCACCACCTATCAAGGCCCAAAGGCCACTTAAGGATAAGGGTTAATGACTTCTCAAAATCTGAAACAAGCTGAATCAAGACAGCAGCCCTTGAATAATATTCGTAGAGCTTTGTAACAATAAATAATAAACGTGACTTATCTTAACACTTTAAATATATATTTAAAGTTTTATAATGTATCTGCATGTTATGCCATTTTTTCAAGAGAATTGAAAGAGATTTGAAGACATCACTAAACAATGAGAATTGTATCCAGTATTGTTTTTTCAAGAAATCATCATAAGAAGAATAAGAAAATGCAGCCGGCAGTATTTTGTGTAAGTTATAAAGGATGAAGTTTTGTGGAGACTTAAGTGCAAAAATGCAGCCATTTATATCTATCATATATATATATATATATATATATATATGACATTCAGAGTTTACTTTTTAAAAAACATTTTTATACGATTGTTTCTGCCCATACAAGAAGACATCTGTCTTGATAAACATAAGGTATGTCTTCAAAAGCTATCTGAGTGAATTTTTTTCGCAACAAATAAAAGCCAGAAAAGGTTAAAAAAAAAAAAAAAAAAAAAAAAAAAAAAAATCAAACAGAGCGTTTCCATAAAACTCTCATCGAACTAAAATCTTCCTTGATTTTTTTTTTTTTTTAACATAGTTCACCCCCAAAAAGGCAAGCTGCCACTGTAGACGTAAGGGGCTACTGAGAATTAGGGTGAAAGTTTTGGGGGTCATCCTCAATTGGGAGCTGTGCAGCAAGATGCTTGTTCATATTAGTTTTAAATTTCTGCACGTTGGTACAGTCGGGGAAACAGGGAGCAGGGAAGATGTTCCAAAGTCCAGCAGCAGCAGCAAAGAAGCTATTGGAGTAAAAGGCTCTCCGGCATCTGAGGACCTTCACAGTGAATGGATGGGATTTAGCTGATTGTTGGGTTGGTCGAGTGAATTTACGTCTGGGGGCATCAGAGCAGCAAGTTCATTGAAGCACATCCCATTTAAGTACTTGTAAAACAAGCACAAGGATGCAACATTGCAGCGATGGGACAGGAGCTGGGACTTGATGGATAGTGATGGACCTATTAGATTAGAGACTCTTTTTTGGATTTTGTTTTAGAGATAGAGACTGGTGGATGGTGCACCAGCCCAGATGTGACAAAAATACTCCATGCATGGGCAGATGGTGGCTTTGTAGAGATCTAGGATACTTTCAGGTGTGAGATGTTTTCTAGCACGGTAGAGGGAGCATATCTTCTTTGCAGCAGCCTTGGCAATGTCTTTAATGTATTTGTTCTAATTTATGTTACCTGTGAATGTTAGGCCGAGGAGTTTGAATGTTGGACTCTCAGATAGAGTGTTATTTGCGATGGCCATCGGTGGTTAGAGAGGTTTCTTGTAGTTGTCTTAGTCTTTAATAGAAATGTTCCGTTTGACGATTTTTGACTTTCTGGCCTTTATTTGTTTTGTTTTTAGACACAGCATAGGTAAACACGTTTTCTTTAAAAAAAACTCAATCTCTTCTGACCTTCCACGCAAGCTTGCAATATTCTCACTGCACAGATTGAAGTTCAACAAAATTACTTTGGAAGACATGTCATTAATTGAAGCAAAATTTCTATAGTCTGGATGCTCTTGTTTTATGCTAATCAGTGAAGTGATTGGGTCCAGTACTTTTATAGTAACACAATGACAACCAGTTTTGTGTACAAGAAGTGTAAGATGATGGATATGGATGAGAACTCAGATGTGGAGAAAGTATATTTGGATGACAAAGCTATTGAGGTTATCCAGAGGTTTTGTTAGCTTTTATTAGAGCACGAGGACACAGGTGATTGTGTAATTGCAAGAATTAGGAGTGGATGGAGTAAATTCAGGAAACTACTACCATTACTAAGGAGCAGAGCGTTACCACTGTCGACCAAGAGAGTCTATCAGGCATGTGAATGCAGTGGAATAATGTATGGAAGTGAAATCTGGCCAGTGGGTGTTGAGGGCATGCGTTGAATGGAGAAAAATAATATGAGAACGATACAATAGATGTGTAATGTGAATTTTAAAAAGCAGGCTTCGATCTGATGACCTCAAGAGAAGATTACATCTGGACAGTATAGGTAGATGTATACAGAACAGAAGAGTTCGTTGGTTTGGTCACATTGAAAGAATGGGTGAGTTCTTGGGTTAGTAGATGTAGAACAGTTAAGGTAGCAGGTTCAATCCACAGAGGAAGGCCAAAGAAAACGCGGGAGGAAGTGATAAGGATAGACTTGAGATAAAGAAGGATAAATAAAGACAGGTTAGTTTTGAAGTCAATTTCTAAAAGCCGTCTAACACATGCCACCATGTAAAACGGATGTTAAACCGAAGATGATGAGGATGATGATGATGACAGCCATCTCTAGGTGATTGCCTACCAAGGCTAAATAACGCTTCACCTGCTTTTTTTGTTTTCATTTTGTTTTTAAATTTAAGTAATTTCCTTACACTATTATCTCCCTTGGTAATTTTTCTTTTTATATATTTTCGTTTGGTAGATGAGTATCTGTCAGTTAATATAATTTTGATAGACTGAAGTTCAAGTTAATCCTATTTTAAGTAACTAATTCTTTTTATTCAAACTTTCTAATCTGTCAAAAAATGTAAAAAGAAAATGTCTGACAGGTACAAAAAAAAAAAGCAAACAAAATCTAACAAATGATGATGAATGAAAATATTTGCGTTTCGCATCTCCGTTTTATCTCTTAGATTTTTTACATTATCACTTAAAATTGTTCAAATGTATCTTTTTTTCTTCTTTAATACATAAGCATCATTTTACCTACAAGAAAAACGTTTGGAGGAGAGTAGGGGTTAGTTAGCAAGCCAGTCTCACAAACTATTACTATCTTACCGAGTTCTGTTCTAGACTCTCATTTATGAGCTTGTCATAAACAAATAGTTCGTCTCAGGGCAATAGAAGGATCTCTTGCTTGAGTTTTTGGATATTTCTCCAGATAGCGATCCATATCGGCCCGAATGTTTCCGATTATAATTCATGGAACAACCCAGAAACGGCTGAAACAGGTTACGATTTGAAAGCCGTGAAAAATATGTAAAAAGGCAGACGACACCAAAGCATACGACTGAAAAACGAAAAATGAATTTAACTGCAGTGACAACAGCTGTTCAGTCTCCCGAAGAACTAATCGTATTCTGTCCCCCACAGAAAAACAGCCTCATGACAAAGACCCCAAATTGTAAAAAATGCAAGCAGGAATGCACTCTTTTGGTAAAACTGAATTCTTTAACTCATTGTATTTTATCGATAAAAAAAAAATGTAAAAAGATTTTTTCAACCGAGAAAAGGCATTTCCCTAGAGAGGATCGTGTGAATAAGGTAAAAAAAGGTAATAAGTTTTATTTCTATTGTCAATTTTATTCTACTGAAAAAAATTTTTTTTTTTTTTAATTCGTTTTTCAAAAATAATACAGTGAATGAATTTTAATGAACTATTTTCAAATACTGTATTATTTATTTGACTTGTCTAAACTTTCGCTATTATTGTATTTTCAAGATTCATACGCCAACAGATAAAATTTTACTTCTTCAAACAAAAATTTATATTGATTTAAATGTTTCCAATTGCAATGTATGGAACAAACCAAAAATGGCCGAACCAGTTTATGATTTGAAAACCACAAAAAAGGCTGACGACAACTGCAAAAGAAAAATGAATTTAACTGCGATGACAGTAGTTGTTAAGTCTCTCGAAAAACTAATCGCATTATGTCCCCAAAATACAGCCTCAGGACAAAAACACAAAACTGCAACAAATGCAAGCAGAAATGCACCATTTTGGTAAAACAATATACTTACTCGCATCACATTTTACCGAAAAAAAAATGTAGGAAGATTTTTTTTTGACCAAGAGAAGGCATTGCTTGTAGAAGCTAGTATGAGTAAGGGTGATTAGGGTTAAAAAAATTTGGAAAAACTTCCTGAAAAAAAAAGTAAAATGAAATAAAGTTGGTTCACTTAATTATTTGAAGAAAATTATTAAAGCCATTCTTAAAATGGAGGGGGGAATAATTGACCCTAACGTTAAGTCTGGAAAAAATGAAAACTTGTTTCATTTAAGGTCGGTACTAATTGTCTGTTCAGCGACAGCTCGTCCATTTCCGGTCTGTTCTGTGAATTGCAATCAGAAACATATGGTTCTCCAGCTGGAAATGTACTAACTTTTCAACTTCAACTTCAACTTCATACCAAAGTAGATTTCTTTGAACATGTCTGCAGATTTCTAATGCTCAGAGCATTGGATAAAAAAAAAAAACTTGCACAAGAATGGTACTCAGTTGTGAACATAACTCTACCACTAAAGCCTAAACGCCCATTTGTAGTGTAAACAAACACAATGCTGCATGTTTAGGGGGATGCATAGATGCATGCTGCAAACGGCAGGCCTGCAATGGGAAATTTTTTAACTAAAAGAAAGGATCACCCAACAAATTGGCTGGCATCTTTGAAATAATGCCTTCTTGGATACAAGGATTACTGCTGAGATATCGCACAAATTGAAATCATACAGAATTAACGTCCACTCCGGATAATAAACATCCTGGTCAGTAAGTTTTTACGTCCAGTGATGAAACAGCCCATCATTCTTAAGTGGTCTTGTTGCATTGCCTACCTCAAATGACAGCAATATCTCCCTCTCTCTCTCTCTTTGTGTGTAAGGTTAGTGGGAGAGAACCCCAACAGAGTGCTTGATTAAGAAAAATTTTAAATAAGAGCATCATATTTACTTATATATGTAATTACAGAAGATTAAGACAACATCGGTTCTGTCGGTTTCAAAATCAAACAAAGGGGACCTATAGTTGACTTCCTATGCCTCTGTTTATGTCCGTTGTCCGTCTCCTTGGAAAATAGCGTCTTGCATGCTGCATCAATTTCTCTACGATATTTCAACCATCAATTTTATTTTTGTTATTTTTTACTTTGTTTTTTTACTAATTCGAGATTTCTACCTGAAACTTTTGCCGATATATACATCCCAGGCAGTGTGTGATACACCATTTACTAAGGTTCCCTTTTTTGGGATTTGAAACCGACGGTTCCGATACTACTTCAATCTTCTGTAATTACATATATAAACATATATATACATATTTCAGCAAAACAGGAAAAGAAGGTTAGTTTAGTTTCGTCTCTGTTAGTTTGAGAGAGAAAAAGAGAAAGAGAGAGAGAGAGAGAAGGGACAGTTTGTGTTGGGTTGGAAAAGATGTTTGTCCTGATTGCAAGTCTGTCGTTTGGTAGAGAAACCAAGTGTCATTGTAACTTCACAAGATAAAATATTGTTACTTGTTTTAAAACTCATCATTTTTTTTCATACAGCACTGATCTAGACTACATGATTGACACTAAGGACATTGTTAATTGTATGAACTTGAGTTGTGATTTTTTTTGAAGGGACATCCATTTGTTACAGTAGTGACCGAAACCACATGATTGACACTATGGCCAGTGTTGAAATCAAGCACCGAATTTTGAACAAAGACAATGAACGGGCGATCACAACCTGTGCTGAGAACACACACAAACAGAAATTCACAGTAAAGCAGGCATGTCAGACGTGCATCCACAGACATGAGGCCCTTTGCAAGCACATGTGTGGTCCACATATAATATACCATATTTCGTCATTTAACGATCATAATTGCAGTTTATTTATCATTTAAGCTTGATAAATATGTGTCGTTCACTGAAAACAGCTGCTTTTCTTTATTCTGAACGTTTCTTTACAATGAAAATGATGTATAACTTTAGCGATGTTTATCGATGTCAATATATATATATATCTATCATTATCGATACCAAAAGCGGAAATCAAACATGTGTAGCAGTTGCATCAGCGAACTATTTTGTACTGGTCTATGTGACTGGCAGTGAGATGGTAATTTGGCTTGGCAATGATTACATCATCGCCTCTTCACCACATGGGTGAATAACACTTCTACATGTAACGAGATTCATACACAATGAATTGTTTTGGTGCAAAAGCCAAACCGCGAGCTGAACAATTCAGTTTTCACTTATCTCACAAACAGGCATGATGTATATCCTGCGCTCACTCTACCTGGATTAACGGTAGACGAGTTGAGGAACTCCAGGATACTACTTCATCTAACCAACATGAATCAGCCTATTGTGCTATCTTCGTTTTGTTCCCGTGAATAAAATTTCATATTTATTTAGTTGTGGAGCCATTGTTTATTACAGGAAAGAATGGTGATCCATTTTTCTTGTGTAACATTTCTCTTTCAGTCAGATTCGGCCAGACGTATTACTCTTTCAAGTAAGTTCATCATTCTGATTTTCTTCCTAACCTAAAAATGCATCACAATTTATCGTTTTCCAAATTTACTTGCTGCAGTTGCATACAAATCATTGCTGTTGAAAATTTCGTAAATTTTTTCTTTTGTTAACTACTTCGTTATTTTGCATTCATCAGTGCAGCTAAATCGTGTGCGCATATTGTATGTTTAAGTAACAAAATATGTTGCATTGATGTTTACTAAACAAGGTTAATTGGCTCAAAATTCGGTCACTGCAACTTTGAAAACTGTAAATTTATTTTCACAGTTTTATCAAAATATAAGTCTTACTTTATAAGCTGTTTTAGCATGTTTACGAGGTGATTTCGTAACCAGACGTCTTCAGTTTAAGTTGCATGTTTCTTAGTTTAAGTTACAAAAATATTCTTCGTTCATTTTATTAAACAAAATCAATTTGTCACAGATACTTCTGATCGACCCGCCAGTCAGCAAAATGCCACCCCTTCACTGTTGAGGTCCCTCGATGCCAAATAGCTTTCTACTCTTAATAGCTTCTTTCCTCGTACTGATAGCCTTTGAAATTCCTTTCCTGCTTCCTGTTTCCATGACTGTACTAACATGCAGACATTTAAATGTAATGTGAATAAGCATTTCGCTGCACAACTCCACATATAGGATTCCTCTAATTCATAGTAGCTCCCTACGTCTCAGTAGCATTGTGCCTTGTTTGGGGTGAACTTAAGTAAAAAAAAAAAACACAAAGAACATACTTCCCAAATAACAACACAAATAGACCTACATGGCCTTCGAGGGACCCCGAGTTCGACATGCTCGTTGTAGAGTACTTACTTCTCCACTAGTGAAAATATGGAACCGACCCAGGGTTAAATTGACTTAGTTCATTATATTTTTATTACAGCTAATCTTTGTGAGTTTCAGCATCAGCAAAAAGAAAGAAAAACGTGGAGAGCAAAAGATGTATGTCGTTCAAATCAGAGAAGAAGAGCATGTGATCTTCATTTTTTTTCACACATACATTGTGACTAAATTACTTTTTATATTAATGTAAACATTTACTATGGTACTGAAAGTAAAAGTAATTTGTTTTAACAAAAAAAAAAAAAAAAATGAATACAAGATGGAAAAAAAAAAAAAAAAAAAAAAAAAAAAAAATCACCCGTAAATCAGAGAATTATTCTCTTAATATTCAGTATTTGTTGATTAATAAGTAAATGTTAATATAAAATATTCATTTTATTTTTTAAAAAAACCCCACAAAACTCAGATTTCTTTTAGATAATTTAATCCTTAAATGCTTATTTTTTCTACTATGACACATTCCAACAAAATGCCTATTTAATGTAATATTCAACGATAATTTTAAAAAAATGAAGAAAAAAAGTTTAAAGCTATTCTAAAGATATTCTAAAGACCTGAGAAAAAGTTGTTTTGTATCTAAAGTGTAAGGATATATTAAAAATATAAAATGTAAAAGTGTTAGGATATATTATAACTATTACAAAATGTAAAAATGTTAAGATATATTTAAAATATCATAAGATATAAAAGTATTGCAATATATTTAAAATATAAACTGAATAAAGTTAGAATATATTAAACATAATAAAATGTAAAAGTGTTAGCATCTATTAAAAATATCATAAATTGTAAAATTCTTAAGATGTATTTAAGATATCATAAAATGTGAAAATGTTAAGATATATTAAAATTATCAAAAAATATAAACGTGTTTAACCTATCAGAAAATATAAAAGTGTTAGGATATATAAAAATATCATAAAATGTAAAAGTGTTATGATATATTTAAGATATTATAAAATGTCCAAATGTTAAGATATATTAAAACTAAAAAAAGTTTAAGATGTATTAAAAATATCATAAAATGTAAATGTCTTAGAATATATTTAAAATATAATAAAAAGTGTTAGGATATTTTTAAAATATCATAAATGTAAAAGTGTTAGGATATATTAAAAATATCATAAAATGTAAAAGTGTTGAGATATATTTAAAATATCTGTCTGTATTTAGAAATGGTTGATAAAAATCACTGTGGATAAGACTATGTAAACAGACCTTTTTTTCATGTGGTAACTCCCTCACCCCTCACGCACATACACGTCTGGCATTTGACCAAGAAATTTCAGATATTTTTCAGTGAAACATTTTTGATCATCAAACCTTGGAATGTTTTTTTTTTTATGGCTTGGTCTTTCTCTGCCTGGCCTTTGCCATTTCGGCATTGGTTGCTTCTGTTGGTGTTGTTCCATTTTACGGCATGTCAACCATTGTGAGTCATTTCATGCCAAAATTGTACGTGTTTATTTTTGTTTTTTGTATGAGTTTGATTTGTACATTAATTTGAATTTAAAGCGTTTTCTGTTACATACATGCACTATCTGGTCTTTTCAAATGGTCACCCATTTAGTACTAGCCAGGATCAGTGTCACTTAACTTTGAGCATTGGCCTTAAATAAATTAGACCCAATCTCAGAGGGCGCCCCCCTCCCAAACATTATTTCTCCAATTGCATTAAAGAGAGATAGATAGGTTTATTGCCTGCTGTAAGGGGGAGTGGCAAAAGGTCTGCATTTCTTGGGCTTTTGGCTAGGAGCAAAGTGTAGTATTTGTTATGACAGTTTACTTCATCTTTTCTGTTCTCGGTCAGTGACGGAGAAATCCTTCCAGACTGAGGCAATTTTTTATCACAATCCAGAGTGCCTCTTTTTGGAACCGACCTTATGTATAACTTTGCCCTCGTGAGAAGTCAAGTAAAGAGATCTGCGGGAATTCTTTAATTAGCTTCAATCGCTAGACCACACACATAACTATCATTTTGTGCTATACCTGCCCTCGTGGGGACGTGAGTAAACAGATAAGTGTTACATAATACAAAGCTATGTTTTATAAATATATGTCAGTGAATGCTTGGCCCTCACTCAGCCCTCTCGCCCGAATGCAGCGCAATGACAGATCCATGATTAGATGGATCTGCAATATGAAATATGACCAAACCCAACACATCAAGCCTGAGGATTTGCTGAAAGTACTACATTTTCCCAGGATATCCTTAGGACGAATCGATTACGCTGGTATCGTCATGTGGAGCATTCATCTTATTAGACTTAAGAACGTCCGTGTCTTCGAATGTCCAAGTAAACCATCGTTTTCAGTCTACAGCCAGATCCACAGCGTCCCGCCAGCTTCTTCCTGTTGTGATCAAATCCTTCTCGATTGTTCGATTTCAGTTCATTTTTCAAGTGGTTGGTAACATAATATCTGAGACATCAAAGAAACTGTGCAGATCGCACTTCCAAACCCATACACCAAAACGGATATCATCTTATCACTTTGCAAAAAAACAACATTTTTTGAGATTCGGTAATGTCGTGAAACTGCAGTAAAATGTTTAACTAAGTAGAATTTAATATTATTTATTATTATTATTATCGAGATAACCCTATCCGAAAGGATATTGAGTCCTTGTTTGTTCCAGATCTTAATTCGGTTCTTTTTTGATTTGTAAAGGTTGTTATTTTTTGTTCGCAATAGCGTATGTGTAAGATATCTTACTGCTGTCCAAATGGTCGAGTTTCAAGTCTCAGCTTGAATTCATTCTGCTCTTGATACAATTTTCTTCCGTTTTATAGATGCCTGAAGTCGAAGTTCCGGGCATTTAAGGCAATCACATGTATATTAATTGCCTCTATCCCAACATCTTCGCACATAAAATCTTCGTCTACGACAATCAGTTATTTAACGAACTCACTGTAAGTCGTTCGTTTAAGGCTCGAGATCTAATCACGCCAAAGTCGCTGACATGCGATGCATGTAACTGTAGAACCATGTTGCCCCACTCGACGACCGTCAACCCCAACGTTGTGTGTCCTTGGCCTTCTTTGTCTTCATCATCTAACTGAGTCGTCTACCACTGACGAATCTTTGAGGGCACAGCACTGGTCCACAAGTTAAATAAAAGAAACAACTCTCAAGAAAGAACACAAACACATACGGTGTGTATAATTTAGTTTGAACTATGAATGTGTGTGACACCGTCGCGGACTGTCGAGACCCCCATTGTCGTTGCTCAAGTCGTCAGCTCATCTCATCGTTTTCCGGTCCGATCCGCTCTCTGTGGAGGTTTGATCCCTAACTGCTCGGCTTCTCTCCGAACCCCAAACTCGTTAACTTTTTGCCATAAACTTTACTGTCGTCAAACTGTCGTAAAACTAACTTACCTTACTATCGTCAAACTGTCGTAAAACGTTGTCACTCCTAAATGTCGTGTCCGGTATTCTTTTCTGAGTCACCTGTCCTAAACAATGGAAACTGACCACTCCCGCATTTTCTTTTGTCTCTGTCGATGAGTCACTTCCTATCCTCGCAGTCTTCATTGTATCACACAACCATGTGAATTCGTGTAGCTGCTGGCACAATTTTTAATATCCGTAACTCATTTGCCACATGTCTCTATCAAAGTTATTACACCCATTGCCAACCTTGACAAAAGTGAGCATGTTAACGAATAAAAAAAAAAAAGAGCTTTCATCATCATATTTGGTTTAACGTTCGTTTTACATGCTGGCATGCGTTGGACGGCTTTAATAAATTAACTTCCAAATTAACCTATCTCTTATGGTATCTTACCTCACGGACGACATAAACTCTTCCGCTCAATATAAATACTGCGCGCACATGCGTCTTAGTATTGTAACCACACCAGTTTAATACTGGCAGTCAAGACAGACGTACAACCACTCTTGATACCTTTTGTATTATACTTTTTCAATATACTTGTTTATCTAAACTCCGAGTTTGTATTTTCTTTCCGGACCCTTTACAGGGCCACAACATTATCTCCGATCAGCTTTTTATTAATCCCTCAGGTCCATTTTTATCACTTTCTCCTATGTTTTCCTTGGCCTTCTCCTGGAAACGAACCCTGCTATCTCAAATCTTCTACATCTACTAACCCAAGAACTCTCATCCATTCTTTCACAATGACCATACCATCGAAGTCTACTCTTCTGCACACATCTCCCTATACTGTCCAGATTTAATTTTCCTCTGAGGTCATCAGAACTAAGCTTGTCTGTAAGACTCACATTACACATCTATCACATCATTCTCATATAATTTCTCTCAATTTGACGCATATCCTCAATCCTCATTGGCCAGGTTTCACTTCCATACATAATCACACTGTGTACAAATGCCTGATAAATTCTTCCATTGGTCAACAGTGGTATCACTCTGCTGGTTAGTAATGGCAGAAGTTCCCCAAACTTACTCCATCTACTAACTCTTGCAATCACAATAGCACCTGCTCCACACTGTGCTCCAATGAATAAAAAAAACGAATAAAAAAAAATAAGAGCCATTAGATAAATAAACAAAAAGGTAAGCAAACTGAAATAAGGTAAACATTTACATTTTTCCTCTTTTTCTTTTCTTTAAGACTGATGTGCATGTGGGCTGAAAGAGGATAGGTTTATAGACCGGATTATTCCATACCCAGGGGAATCGTTTTCAGAGTGGAACTTAAAAAGTTGAAATGAACGGATTTAACATTTGATATTATATTGCGAACCACACCCAAGCAAAAATTGTAATTAAGTCACAAATTAAAAGAAATTCAAACCAGTCTCCACACATCCATTCTCCCCCTCCTCATCCTTTTATGAGTGTGTGTCTCTGTAGTTTTATGTGAACGTCAATGTGTTTACACATCTGCGAATCATCATTGGAATTTTATGTATTTATTTATTTTATTTTTTTTAAAGCCTTAGTTCATGAAGAATCTTGCCTTTTGTATCGTTATGTAACCAATGAAAAAAGTCTATATATAAAGGTCAACGTTTGTTTGTGTGTTATAAAAATCGATACGTTAACAGTTTGATTCCTTTGCCTTTTGGCTAGGAGCAAAGTGTAGTATATCTTCTGATGCTGCACTTAGTTTTTTCTGTCCTCGGCCAGTGAAGGAGAAATCCTTCTAGACGGAGGCAATTTAAATTTTTGTTCGAATCCAGGGTGCCCCTTTTTGGGAAGCTGGATTTTCCCTCATATTAAAAACTAACCATGTATCTAACTCTGCCCTCGTGGGGAGGCAAGTAAATAGGAATAGTTAGGACATTCAAATAAGTTTCAATAAGGGTTACAATTTTCAAGGAATCTAAAGAATGTATGGTTATACAGCTAACGCCAAAAAGTATACTATAAATTGCAAAGATATAACTCCAAAAATTAAATTTGAAATACAAAAAATCAAAAAAAACATTTTCAGTTTTCCTACCACAATGAAAAATAACTCCTTTCTTCCTCCATGTTCCAAGCGTCAGGCGAAATTTCCACAGAGCTTCTTATCGAGGACTTTCGTCGGTGGAACACATTGCTGTGGAACTACTCCCCTGCAGATTACAATATGGCCGTCTTCAAATCCACTGAACAGATCCCTCCTGTCATAAATCATCACCACAACTAATAAACCTTAGTTAACTACATTAATCATCCTCAATCCTTTTATGAGGGTTCTTCCTCTTTCAACTAGCAATCATTCCATTTCATTAACCCTCATCCTAGAGTGCCTTGGTAAATGATGACCCATTATTAAAAAATATATATATTTACTTAGATACAATTTTTCTACATCCTAGAAAAGTTTAGGGTGAATGAATGATTCGGGTACGCACCATTTGTAACTTACTTACATGTGCCAATTTTTGGCTCATCTGAACTGAGCTAGTATTTAAAAAAAATGTTGATGCTTCTTTATTATTTAGAAGAGTCTGTTGACAGGGGAGATAATTCAAGCTGTTTTTTGTTGTTGTAACCATGACTCATAAGGAAAATCCAGAGAACTAGTAAGAAAATAAATTTAAAAAAAAATGGTACTCATGCAGTTTACAGACCAGATTGATATAATAAAGTTATGATTTAAAAAGTCATTCCTAACATGTAGATGTGGAAAGTTGATTAACTATTCTGTTTATCAAATTATTAAGTGAAAGTACACAATAGTTAATCAACCCCTATCTCCCCATGTTAAGAATGGCTTTCTAAATTATAACGTTATTATTTCAGCCCGGTCCGTAAATTGCATAAGTACCCATTTTGAATTTATTTTCTTACTAATTCTCTGGATTTTCCTCATGTGTTATGGTTACAACTAAGAAAAACTAAGAAAAACTAAAAAAATAAATTTTAATTATCTCCCCTTTCAACTGACTCTTCTAAAATGAAAATTTCATCTGTCCCCAATAATACAGAAGCACCCAAATCTTTTTTGTTTTACTTTTGTTCACTACCAAACAAGGCATATTTTAAAGAGCTATTATGAATTAGGATTCTTCCTCTATGAATCTGCAAGATATTTGTGCACAATACATTTAAATTTTTGCATGTTGGTAATGGTACTGTTGGGGAAACAAAGAGTGGATTCCAAAGACAAGCAGTTCGAGAAAAGAAACTATTAAAGTATCCGGAGACCTCTACAGTGAAGAGGTGGTACTCTACTGCTTGTCAGGTTTGCCAGCGGTATTTACGTTGAGAGGGTACAAGTGCAGCAAGTTCGTCGGAGCACATTCCGTGGAAGTACTTGTATAACAAGCACAGAGATGCCACATTGCAGCGATGGGACAAGGGCTGGTGTTTGGTAGACAGTGTGGGACCTACTAGGTTAGAGATTCTTTTTTGGACCCTGTCCAAGAAAGAGAGACTAGTGGATAGTAGACCAGCTCAGCTATAGCCACAATACTCCGTGCATGAGCGAATGGTAGCTTTATAGATATATGGGATACTGGCAGGTGTGAGAAGTTTTCTAGCCCGGTAGAGGGAGCCCGTCATCTTTGCAGCAGATTTGGCAGTATCTTCTATGGATTTATTCCAATTCATGTTGTTAGATAATGGCCCTGTGAGCACGGACGCATCTTGAAGTGGGCGTGTGTGTTGGAGATCGTTTAGTTTGGCTTGCACGATTTAGTGCGGGTGGACCCGTACAGTCGAGTGCAGAATGGGGGTCTTCTCACGGTTGGAGCTCACAGACGCTGACAGGGTCACCACGTTGACGAGACCTCAGATCAAGGGTCAATGTGCACCTGCGATAGGGGCTTTTGTGTGGGAAACAGAGTTTTGCCAGTCTGGGTTTTGGAAGCGAGCCGAACAGTCGACTTCTCTATGTAGTCTTCAAATGAAATAGGGGATTTAAATTCTCTAAGAGAATACAGGCAGAGATTTCGTCCTTCACCCTTCTCGAATGGCTAAGGACTTAAGTTAGGAAGTAACTACGATAAAGCTGTAATTTGGTCTCTCTCTCGACGTTAATGAATATCTCCAAGAAAACGGAAATCTAACGGCTGAAATAAAAAGAATCAAATGTTTAAAAGATTTTTTGTCTTGTGATAAATGGTCATGAAGGTCTTTGTTGAAGACACAGCGGACGGCGAAGTTCACGGCAGTACAGAATGAAGAAAGAATTCAACCACTAGACGACGCCTATCCGCAACAAAGAAGTGAAGGTACGAGAATTTAAATGTACGCAACATATTCCTTTTTGGTGTTAAAAATGACCAGTTGTTTAAACGAGAACTGCCATGGCCCATTCCCGGGACGGTATGCAACAATGTTACCTGTGAATGTTAGGCTGATGAGTTTGAACGTTAGACTCTCAGACAGGGTGATATAATCCATGGCAATCGGTGGTCATTAATAGCATAAATAATATAAATGGCTTCATCCAAACACTATCAAATAAAATAGTTTGGGAAATAATTAATACATACACTTATAGCATAGAGCAAGGACGAATCACACAGGTTATTAAAATATTTTAATATCAAAATATGTCAAGTATCTATTAATTCAAAGAAGAAATTGGATCCAGTATCCAGACCACTGACATTATGTTTTGAGGGAGGTGGTGTCTGATCAAACACTGTTGGGGAACCATGATAAAATGACCGTTTTGTTTTTAAATCCCAAAATAATTTTTTCAGCCTGACTGGAGAATTTTTATACGCTGATGAAACCTCCTCATGAACGTCGGTGATATTTTGTATATCATGAAAATGTATGTTCTTGAAATGGGCAGAAACAATTGTTTGTAAATAAAAGTGTTTTTGAAGGAAATATGGAATGTTTTTCTCTGAAAAACTAAAGTGTATTTTTTTAAAGTTATGCATAAAAGAAATGAAAATTTAGTTTGTACATATTTTTTTTATTTCAATAAATATTATATTAATATTAAACCTAAAAAAATAGGCGTAAATCACACATAGGCGAGAAACACACACATACACAGAAACATGCAATGTGGTTCCCTAATGTTATCAATATAGAGCCGAGATGGAAAAAGAAATGCTTATCTAAGGTAGATAATTCCTATTATAATGTTCAAGTTAAAATATGAGATGCCGCTTACATTAGATGAGTTACGCTTAGAAATAAAGACTGTTTTTGAATGATGTGTCACGTTACTTTTTTTCGTCATTGAAATTTGAAATAATCAGATATTACCTATATTTTCCATGGCAATTTCTATCTAAATGAAAATATGAACTTTTTAACAGTTATTTAGTATTAATAAACAAAATAATTTATCAGTATTACTATTTTGTAATAATAGCAAAATTTGCTGCTGATAGAAAGAATGGCTTCCATCTGTAATTGGCATGTGCTCCAGAAAAGAAAGATGGCTTCCCTGCAAAAAAATATTCCGAGCACAAATAATTGTATTTGCAAATAAATTTAATCCTATTACTAGTTGTCTTCTTAACAACATGGGAAAGGGCTAAAGAAAAAAAAAAGGCTAGTCAGAATGAAATATTGATATTTCAAGAAGGAATCTATTTAGGTTTAAAGTAAAAAATCCGGTTGACTTAATTTTACATATGTGATGAAAGAGAGAAAACAGATAAAAATATATATCTCTATTCATGTAAAGTTAAGTATATCATATGTTTATATATTTGTATGTATAGGATTCACTTTTAAACTAATTAGCTGATCATTATGATTTTTAAAACACAGCTGCTATATGTAAGGGGACGTAATGTGGACTACATTAATTTTAATTTAGTTTTATGCAAAAAAGATAAAAAAGGGGTATAATCCTTCATGGAAATTCAGATATGTCCGATTTTGTGAAATTTTAACAATAGGTTAATTATTATAAGTATTAAAAGAATAGGTAGTTATTAGACCTCAAGTAATAAATATTGTCCAAATTTCAGTTGTCAAGGTATATTTAAAGGACATCAAAAAGGATAATATGGGCCACAAAATTCCCATTTGAAAATTCAAATATATCAGATTTTCATAAAGTTTGATTCATAGTCACGAGGCACATTAAGTAAGATCCCCTGAATTTCAATTACTTTTTAAGACGCGTTAAGCTTAAGCCTTAAATTTTAGATATTTTCTTGAATAAAAATCATGTAATGAATTTTGATCAAAATTGGAATAAGGATTCTAGACATAAGGTTTAGCATCAGTATATCGTGATTTTAATCTTTGTAAGAGGACATAAAAGTGATGCAAAACTGTTATATTCAGAGAATTAATTTTACCCATCCTGGGACGGGTGTTTTTCTAGCTCATAATAAAAGTAAAGATCAGTAAGGTCTGAGCTTAACATTAGTGTCATTTTTATCTGAAATTGTCTGCATAATGTTTAATTCATATGATTAATATTCTCTTCTAAATAACTACTTATATTTAGGAAATATATGTCAGCCAAACACTTTTTGCACCATGTGTCTACAGACTTAGAAGAGATTATATTTTAATGAATATGTGCGTGTGTAATATATATATATATATATATATATATATGTGTGTATATAATTATCTCTGATAAAATAATGTGCACATACACACACATCAGTAGGATTAGCTGATAAGCCATGTGGTCTGACTTTATGTTAACATTAGCTCAACATTGAGACAAAGTAAAGGCAGAGTTGTCGCTGCCCTTCCCCCGAACGCCAACATCTCTGCCCCACAGGCATCGAGGCTTTTTAAAACCCTCCCATTTCTCATCCCCTGCTGCAGAAGTAGAGGTATTTTCCAGTTACTATCGTAGGCAGATCTTTTAAAAATAACCAATTCTTACCTACCTACTTATCTTCTTCTCAGTGAGGTAACCCCATGTGATAGCCCAGAGGCAATTGTGTCAGTTATGTAGGCTAAAAAAGCACAAAGTTCAAAGCTTAAAAAAAAAAAAAAAAAAAGAAAAAAAAGAGATAAATTGCTAAGAAAAGATTAAAAAGATAAATTATTTAAATATAATGGAGCTTTTGTGTCTGGATTTTTGCAAGAAAAAATGCGAGATATTAATTAAAAGGAACACGATGTTAAATAACACGGGTCATTATATTAAATTGCATCAGTAAATAAATATAGTGATCAGTATTTCCTTTGTGGTCCATTTCTTACTCTGCATGGTCTTTGGTTTGTGTTGATCACATTTATTTACCTGTAGTTGGTCTGTTGTATTCAGTTACCTGAAATAATGTAGGGCCAACATTCACAGGATGCAGACTTGATCCCTCATGTTGGTTATCAAAAGAGCTCTAGATGCTCAGATCTTTCTTTTGAGCCCCACGGCTTTTATATTCGGTTGGTGTCATTTTTCATGGTTTTGTTGGTGTATGTGGCAACACCAGGCCCAGGCTTATTTTACCTATGATTTTGTCACAGGAATAGTGTTTATCTATCCCATATGTAGAAATAACAGTGCACGATTATTTATCTACCTCCCACAGAGTTAAGATGTGACACAAGGTCAGAAAGTGGGATTTGAAAAGCCAGCGCCCGAGAATTTGAGCACTCTGGCCTACAAAAAATGCCTGGGCAGCCCCGTCGGCATTTCCCGGCAGAGGGCGCCTCAGGCGATTAGCAATAAGCTAACCCCTTCTCAAAGGGTGAGAAGGCAAAGCCTGAGAGGGTGGACCTCCTAGAACTGCACAGGACAAACCCATAGACAGGTGGAAATCAAGCCCCAAAGGCCAAGACAATACCAGTCTATTGGGTGCAGTATCCATCGGAACAGATACTACACTTTGCTCTTGGCCCAAATAACAGTGCACTATCAAACACACATTGTAAATGTTAGATGTTTACAATAAAGAATGTTAACCATTATTTGTTTCAACACCATATAACTTGGAAACCAAGAGTTTCCAGGGCTATATATATATATATATACAGACACATATAAAACATAATCCTGAAGTTATGCCATAGATTTTACAAACACTCAGTATATTTATATAAGGCATTTCATGTTTGTACGTACGTTATCACCTTTCACACACAAATTAAAAAAATGAGATCGTCCAATCAGCAAAGATGGTGATTAGTGATTAATCTGATGCTGCTAAGGTAAAATATTCCAACTTTACCCATTTTAAAATTAATTGTCCAAAAATCGAATTCTGTTGTCCTGTCGATTAAAACAGTACAATTTAAAATTTTAAAAAACATTTCAAAAACTGACATTCGTTTTATTGATTTGAAGAATATTTAGCTGAAAAGTATTTTTACGGTAAAAAGAGAGAATATATTTTTTTTAAAAATTAAATTGCTACAATTTTAAATAAATAGACATATTCATTTTATTTTTTTTAAAGAACATTTAGCTGACAATGGCAATTATTTTTATGGAAGAAGAAAGAGCCGTTTTTTTTTTTAACAAAAATTATTTCAAAAGCAATATTATTAACATTAAATTATACAGATTGATGTAGAAAACACCGTGGAATTTCTACGGGGTCTCACTAATGTTATTATATTACGCTTTAGTAATTAGCTGCATAGATAGACCTTAACTTAGTGAATTATTAAAAGAGTTCTAAATTCTGATGAGTTAGATACGACCCCTAGATGAAGTACTGTTGCCACATCTGGGGAGGTGTCGCTCAGAGCAATCTTTCTTGCCTTTACAGAGTAAAAAAATCGATTTCGCAATCTAGTGGGAGAATCTTTTTTCCCTAGAGTTTCTTTCTCACAGAAGAGACGTTGCTAGTCTTTCTCTACTCTATCTTTATTCTTATGGTACATAGCAATCAAGAATCTTGATCAGTATTTGTTTCAATAGTCTATAACTCCGAAACGAATATAAAACAATCTTGACAAGATTTCATCGATTTTCCAAACACCCTGTTTATTATCTTCTATATATATGAAAAATCTATGTCTGTGTGATGTTCGTGTGTTCCCTATAAAAAGAAAAGTTAGGGAATCTACATAAAATCTAAAAATGTATTCTTATGTAAAATTTACTGTTGGAAGACAATGAAAGTGACCCCGAATATCTAAGTGCACCCTTAAGGGGTCTATGAGGGCAAATAAAACTTTAAATATATCCTATTTTGATGAAATTTATATCATATGTATAAAGTTTTCTGGGGAAGACAATAGAGTGGTCCTGAACGTAACGTCTCCATTAAAACTTCAAATTTATCCTATCTTGATGAAATTTATATCATATGTATAAAATTCTCCGGGGAAGACAATGGAAGTGGTCCCGAATCTCTATGTTACCCTCTATGTGCCGAATATCTATGTGCCCCCCACCTCTAAGTGACCCATGAAATAGAACCCTCTTAAAACTGCAAATACGTATATCCGACTTTAATGAAATATAAACCATATGTGTAAGACATAAATTCCAATATTTCTGCTTCTTCCAACTATATTCTGGAGCGAAACAGGAGGAGGGTGAGGGTGGGGGGTCAGTAAATCCAAAGAAAGTAATCTGGTGTTATGAGAATAGTAAAAAAAGTGCATAGTGATCTTCATTCAATCCCGGGCAACATCGGGTCTTCCTGCTAGTATATTATATATTCCAACGATTATTCTGTTAAATTGTGACACTTCAATTAGCATTCTTAATTAATTGTAAAATAATGAAGTTAGATTAAAACATTTAATCTTTAATTAATAAACATAAGTGTTTTAATTGAATGTGTTGCTTATCTGCATTTAAACCTATCAGCTTTTATTAACTGCACTTTTGCTTTTAATTGGCCACCTGGTGTATGTAGCCGGCTTGTCCTTCGCACTGAACCATCACAGCAGTCAATTCTATATTCAGTCATTGAAAATGGCATCAACTTTTTTTTTATACTTAATAAGTCATTGTTGAGTCATTGGGTGTGTAGATTTGCTAATATAGATTTCACCACAGGTGAATGAGTATGGTCACAATGACCTTGTCTGTGCAGTGAAACAATGAAGTTCTTAGTCTGGTGTCAGATCACTCCAGAATACACTCTGAGATCTGACGAGTAGGGCCAGGAAAGGGCATAAATCAGAGCGATGTGCCGAGAGAGGCCAATGGATGTGACGTCACTTGGGAGGAAAGCAAGAAAGAACGGTTTGATTTTCAGTGAGACTGATATTGGAAGTTTGAAGTGAACGGTTGCTGATAAAATGGCTTAATGACAACAAAACTGTTGAAAATCGCATGCAGCGATCAGTGCTGATCTGTCTGCCTGTCTATCTATCCATCCGTCTGTGTCTATCCCTCTTTCTGCCTGTCTATCCTGCCTGCCTATCAATCCATTCGTCTGTCTGCCTGTGTATCCATCTTTCTGCCTGTCTATCCGTCTGTCTGTCTATCTATCTATCATCACTTAGGTCTATATTACTGTCTCTCTCCTCCCTAATTAAGTGTAAATGGTACTTATGATTAGTTAATTTTTTTCTCTCAATAAACCTCCATTTCGAATCTCTATATTATCTCAATTCTTCTTACTATAACGTGATGAAGAACTTATACACAGCGATGAACAAACAACGGGTACTAGCCACAGAGACAACACAGAATGCAGGGGAACAGGACGGCAAGAAGAAGCTCACAGCGAGAAGATTAGAAGAAGCGACGAAGAAGTATATGACATGAATTTAAGGTAACAAGAGATAACACGACACCGAGGAAGAAAGAAACGAGATGGAACTGCAACACCGGCACGTATCAAGGCCAAAAGCTTTAATCAAACAGTAATACTGTTATGTTTTACAATGTTTGCTTGAATGAAAGAAGGATGCCAAAATACACACACACACGTGCGCATATAAATTTGTGTGTGTGTCTAGTGTGATGATGTATATATGTGTGCATGTTAAATGTGAGACAGTGTGGGGAATGTGTGTGTGTGTGATACACATACACACACTTTAGCATTGTATGTAATTTAGATGATGGTATTATTTATGAGATGATTAATAACTAAAATCGAGTAAATGAATAAAATAAATCTTATCAGAATTAAAATTCCCCAACTTCCTTAATGTCAGAACTAATTAATTTGAAATATCGAAGAAATATTTCTACGCTTCTACGGAAAGAGTCTAACAAAAAAAACAAAAATAAATAATTAAATCAAGTTGAATATTTCTTTCGTAATGTCAGTATTTTTTTTTTTAGTCATTTATTCCACAAAATATTTTTTACGAAAAATAATAATTCAGTGTCACAACAATATTTTAGGAAATTAACAAATTTAAAAAATATTCATGAAAAGAGCTGTTACTACCTTCGTACATATCTATAAGACTAGCGGGGCTACCCGGCGTTGCTCGGGGTATGAAAACATATAATTGAGGAGAAATTGCGTGTGTAACATCTTTATATTCAAACTTCTATCCCCCACCTCTATAGCCGTCTATTTATCTTTCTACCTTTCTCTTCCCTGGTCGCCCCATTTCACCGCTTCTTTTTAATTTTGCCTTTTGGGAAGGCTGCTTCTTCCCCACCATTTCTCCTACGTTGCCCAGGGCAATAGTATGACATATTTTTATAAAAAGTACCACCTCTATCTGCGCTTTCTATATAGGTACTTATCTCCGCTCCGGTATTCATACTATATACGTATGTATCGCCACCGTAGTGTGCAGACTATATACGTACCTATCGTCGCCCCAGTGCATATACTATATAAGTACCCATTGCTGCCCCGGTATGCATGCTATATACGTACCTATCGCTGCCCCGGTGTAAATGCTACATACGTACCTATTGCTGCCCCGGTGCAATGCTACATATGTTCCGAGTACTTTGAAAATAAAAGAGGCCTTATGAGCACTACTAAAATAAATCTTATCGATTCCCCCATCCTTCTCAGCGTAGATGCTGTTAAAATATTATCCAAACCTATCACTACAGTAGCTCTATCTAGGACATTGAGTACTTTTATCCCGGACAACGCCGAGTACTTTGAAAATCAAAGAGTTCTTCTGAGCACTACTGAAATCACTTAGGTATTCTCCCTCCTTTTCATCTGCAAAATAGTCCAAAGGAGAACGAAGATGACGTGTAAATAGTTTTCAAACCTATCACTACAGTAGCTCTATCTAAGATATTGAGCACTTTTCTCCCGGACAGCGCCGAGTAATTTGAAAATCTAGTAGGTCTCCTGGGCACTACTGAAATCACTCTTACGGATTCCCCCATACTTTTCAGCTAGATGCTGTTAAATTATTATCCAAACCTATCACTACAGTAGCTCCATCTAAGACATTGAGAACTTTTCCCCATGGACAACCCAGAGTACTTTCAAAATCAAGGACGCCTCCTGAGCACTACTGAAATCATTTAGGTATCCTCCCTCCTTTTCATCTGCAAAATAGTCCAAAGGAGAACGAAGATGGCGTTAAAATATTTTCCAAACCTATCAGTACAGTAGCTCTATCTAGGATATTGAGCACTTTTCTCCCGGATAACGCTGAGTACTTTGAAAATCAAGGAGGCCTCCTGAGCACTACTGAAATCACTTACGTATCCTCCCTCCTTTTCATCTACAAAATAGTCCTAAGGAGAACGAAGATGGCGTTAAAATATTTTCCAAACCTATCACTACAGTAGCTCTATCTAGGACATTGAGCATTTTTCTCCCAGACAACGCCGAGTACTTTGAAAATTAAGGAGGCCTCCTGAGCACTACTGAAATCACCTTATCGATTCCGCCATCTTTTTAAGCGTAACTGCCGTAAGAATATTATCCAAAATTATCACTACAGTAGCTCTATCTAGGGCGTTGAGCACTTTTCTCCAGGACAACGCCGAGTACTGTGAAAATATAGGACGCCTCCTGAGCACTACTCAAATAACTTAGGTATCCTCCCTTCTTTTGATCTGCAAAATAGTCCAAAAGGGAACGAAGATTGCGTGAAAATATTTTCCAACCCTATCACTACAGTAGCTTTATAGGATATTGAGCACTTTTCTCCCGGACAACGCCGACTACTTTGAAAATCCACAAGGCCTCATGAGCACTACTGAAATAACTCTTATCGATTCCCCCATCATTTTCAGCGTAGATGCTGTTAAAATATTATCCAAACCTATCACTACAGTAGCGATATCTAGGACATTGAGCACTTTTCTCCCGGACAACGCCGAGTACTATGTAAATCAAGGAGGCCTCTGTAGCACTACTGAAATCACTTAGGTATCCTCCCTCCTTTTCATCTGCAAAATAGTCCAAAGGGGAACGAAGATGGCGTTAAAATATTTCCCAAATCTATCACTACTGTAGCTCTATCTAGGATATTGAGCACTTTTCTCCCGGACAACGCCGAGTACTTTGAAACTCAAGGAGGCTTCCTGAGCACTACTGAAATTACTCTTGTCGATTCCCTCATCATTTTCAGCGTAGATTCTGTTAAAATATTATCCAATCCTATCACTGCAGTAGCTCTATCAAGGACATTGAGCACTTTTCTCCCGGACTACGCCGAGTACTTTGAAAGTCAAGGAGGCCTCCTGAGCACTACTGAAATCACTTAGATATCATCCCTCCTTTTCATCTCCAAAATAGTCCAAAGGGGAACGAAGATGACGTTACAATATTTTCCAAACCTATCACTACAGTAGCGATATCTAAGATATTGAGCACTTTTCTCCCGGACAACACCGAGTACTGTGAAAATATAGGACGCCTCCTGAGCACTACTGAAATCACTTAGGTATCTTCCTTTCTTTTGATTTGACAAATAGTCTAAACGGGAACGAAATTTGCGTTAAAATAATTTCTAAACCTATCACTACAGTAGCTCTATCTAGGATACTGAGCACTTTTCTCCCAGACAACGCCGAGTAATTTGAAAATCAAGGAGGACTCATGAGCACTATTGAAATAACTCTTATCGATTCCCCCATTATTTTCAGCGTAGATGCTGTTAAAATATTATCCAAACCTATCACTACAGTAGCCCTATCTCGGACATTGAGCACTTTTCTCCCGGACAACGCCGAGTACTATGAAAGTCAAGGACGCCTCCTGAGCACTACTGAAAACACTAGGTATCCTCCCTCCTTTTCATATGCAAAATAGTCCAAAGGGGAACGAAGATGGCGTTAAAATATTTTCCAAACATATCACTACAGTAGCTCTATCTGGGATATTGAGCACTTTTCTCCCAGACAACGCCGACTACTTTGAAAATCAAGGAGGCTTCATGAGCACTAATGAAATCACTCGTATTGATTCCCCCATCCTTTTCAGCGTAGATGCTGTTAAAATATTATCCAAACCTATCACTACAGTAGCTCTATCTAGGATATTGAGCACTTTTCTCCCGGACAACGCCGAGTACTTTGACTCTCAAGGAGGCCTCCTGAGCACTACTGAAATCACTTAGGTATCCTTCCTCCTTTTCATCTGCAAAATTGTCCAAAGGGGAACGAAGATGGCGTTAAAATATTTTCCAAACATATCACTACAGTAGCTCTACCTAGGATATTGAGCACTTTTAACCCAGACAACGCCGAGTACTGTGAAAATCAAGGATGCCTCCTGAGCACTACTGAAATTACTCTTGTCGATTCCCCCATCATTTTCAGCGTAGATGCTGTTAAAATATTATCCAAACCTATCACTCCAGTAGCTCTATCTAGGACATTGGGCACTTTTATCCCAGACAACGCCGAGTACTTCGAAAATAAAGGAGTTCTCCTGAGCACTACTGAAATCACTTAGGTATTCTCCCTCCTTTTCATCTGCAAAATAGTCCAAAGAGGAACGAAGATGGCGTTAAAATATTTTCCAAACCTATCACTACACTAGCTCTATCTAGGATATTGAGCACTTTTCTCCCGGACAACGCCGAGTACTTTGAAAATCAAGGAGGCCTCCTTAGCACTACTGAAATTACTCTTATCGATCCCCCATCCTTTTCAGCGTAGATGCTATTTAAATATTATCCAAACCTATCACTACAGTAGCTCTATCTAAGACATTGAGTACTTTTCTCCCGGACAACGCCGAGTACTTTTAAAGTGAAGGAGGCCTCCTGAGCACTACTGAAATCACTTAGATATCCTCCCTCCTTTTCATCTGCAAAATAGTCTAAAGGGGAACGTAGATTGCGTTAAAATATTTTCCAAACCTATCACTACAGTAGCTCTATCTAAAATATTGAGCACTTTTCTCCCGGACAACGCCAGGTACTTTTAAAATCAAGGAGGCCTTCTTAGCACTAATGAAATTACTCTTATCGATTCCCCCATCCTTTTCAGCGTAGATGCTGTTAAAATATTATCCAAACCTATCACTACAGTAGCTCTATCTAAGACATTGAGCACTTTTATCCCGGACAATGCCGAGTACTTGAAAGTCAAGAAGGCCTCCTGAGCACTACTGAAATCACTTAGATATCCTCCCTCTTTTTCATCTGCAAAATAGTCCAAAGGGGAACGAAGATGGCGTTAAAATATTTTCCAAACCTATCACTACAGTAGCTCTATCTAGGATATTGAGCACTTTTCTCCTGGACAACGCTGAGTACTTTGAAAATCAAGGAGGCCTCCTGAGCACTACTGAAATCACTTAGGTATCCTACGTCCTTTTCATATGCAACATAGTCCAAAGGGGAACGAAGATGACGTTAAAATATTATCCAAACCTATCACTACAGTAGCTCTATCTAGGTTATTGAGCACTTTTCTCCCGGACAACGCCGAGTACTTGAATATCAAGGACCCCTCCTGAGCACTACTGAAATCACTTAGGTATCCCCCCCTCCTCCAAATTGTGCCTGAGGCGCTCACACTGGCGAATGCCGACACTCCATCTCCCTAAATTTGGCATGAGGCGCCCCAACAGCGAATGCCGCCCCCCCCCCACTCATTTCGCCTGAAATGAGGAGGTAATGCCTGGGATTATTATGTCATGATAACAGAACGGCCATAGTGAGGAAGGGAGGGGGAAGGAATATTATTGTCTATTTATAATTAAGAAAGAAAGGTAGAAAGGGTGAGAGTGAGAGGGAAAGAAGAAAGGAAGAAAGAAAAGTGAATTTCTTCCTGCCACTCTCTGACGTCATTTCTGTTTTTTTTTTCAAATAATACATGATTGCATTGATTTCTTCTTAAATTAGTACTAAACAACGTTGAAAAATTGAGTTAAAAGCCACCCCTCATTGGAGAAAAGTGCTCAGTCGACCCCGGAAGAGTCAATTTTTTTTTCCGGTTCCGAGATATTAGACGCGCCTGGGCTGGCCGGTCGGAATGATGCTACCTGTGTGACCGTTTGTTGGGTACTTTCGGAGGAGAAGCTTTACATACATACATACATACATACATACATACATACAGACAGGTGGGATTTATATAATAGATGTCATTAATTAGAAATAAATGTGAACAGGAGAAATGGAAGTTCCCTCATTTTTATGAAAGCATAACTTCACGTGATATACCGTGATTTTCGCAGCATATATCAGAGTAGAGACATGTAACATAATATATATATATATATATATATAATATAAATATCATATATATATATATATATAACTTCAATAATATTGGCGTGGTGGACATAATTTCAATTCATATATATATATATATATATATATATATATATATATAATAATCCAGGTAAAACATCCACAGGGTAGTAATCCAAAGAATTTCAACCTGGTTTATAAAAAGTGCTCAATATCAAATAGAGCTTTTATATATGATTATTTTTATTTACACAGACATGTACAAAATCTGCGACACTGGCATGTCGATGCTATCGATCAATTATCGATTATAAACTGAGATCTCATCAGGCAGAGTTAGAATCCGTTCTTAACCTTAGATCATATTTGGAAAGAATGAAAAAAAAACTAAAATAAAGATTTTTTTTCATTCAAATATGATCTAAGGTTAAGATCGGATTCTAACTCTGCCTGATGAGATCTCAGTTTATAATAGCTGTTGATCAATAACATCGACATGTCAGTGTCACAGATTTTGTACATGTCTGTAAATAAAAATTATCATTCATATATATATATATATATATAAAGAGAAAGAGAAAGAGAAAGAGAGAGAGAGAGATGGTTAATTATGCCTATAACATGTCATTAATTAGAAATAAAAATGCAGTATACGAGAAATTAACCTAAGAGAATAGATTATATTGTGGAATCCTGTTCCAGCACTGGTTGCGACAATAACAGCATGTTCGTTGGAGGGGAACAAATTGCATCGTAAGATGTTGCCAGAGACTTTTTGAGATGCTCGACACCACTGGGGAGATGGTTTCTTAAGTCAGGCTTGGTAAAAAAGAAAACACTATTGAATACATCACACACGAGTATCTGTGCATTTATCGTCCTCTCTCGGAACCACCACCACAGTTGGTGCCTGATCTCCCAGATATCACCAGACCTGGCATTCCTAATTAAGAAAACCACACAGGATGCTCAAACTACAGCAGCAGAAAAACAATCTGCATAAATACTTGATTATGATTTGTTACTCTTTTTTTTTTTTTACAAAATACTCAATTTCAATTGGCTGCCTAAATCGGACTTCAACCAATCAGAAACAGTTGCTAGGATCAAGTGAAGTATGTTTTTTTTTTTTTACTTAATGATCTCTGGGGTCGAGTGCGTCACTTGTAGTCGTGCAATGCGACAAAGTTGGCACGGCGCAATAAGTTGACCTCTCTGGTCTATGTGAACAGACACTTCCGAGGGTAGAGCAGCACTTATTTTTACTTGCTTACCTTATGTTAAAGGTTTCGCTGGGTTCGCACCGTTCGTTGGTGGTTGAGACTGTTCGTTTCTAATTTGAGAAGCGGTTTCTGCCGTGTCTGTTACTTTGTTCGCTGTATTGTCTATTATTCATTTGCTACTTTAGGTGTCTCACTATCGTTTGCAGTAAACGTTACTATTACCGACATAAATTATTTAAAAGGAAATACAGTTGGATAAGTAGTAAAAAAAATATATATATATATATATATATTTTGCTATCAAAGTGTAGTATCTGTTCCGATGGATACTGTACCCCATACTGGTGTTGTCTTGGCATTCAGGTCTTGATTTACGCCGGTCAATGGGTATGTCCTGTGCAGTTCTGGGAGGTCCACCTTTCTCAGGCTTTGCCTCCCCTCTTTGGGGAGGAGTAAGTTTATTGCTTACTGCCTGAGGCGCCCCTACCGGGGAATGCCGCCGGGGCTGCCCAGGCAATTTTTAAACCCCACTTTCCCGACCCGACCTTGGGTCACATCTTACTTGTGGGAGTAAGATAAAAACTGGCCTTGTGCCTAACTCCTGGAGAGGAGTAAATCAATACTCATATGTTACCTATTTGTATAAAAAAAATATATTTAATAGAAGATGTAAGCATGGCAAATTATCGTAAATATCGGTTCTGAGCAAAGTAGCCACACTGTTTACGTTAGGTACTTTACTTCCGGTGACTAAACAAGATGACTACTATGTTCAGAGCCGATATTTACGCTAAATGAACATGTTTACATGCAAAATCAATGGCCGATTCCCAAAATGTAAAAACATTTTCCCCCCCATCTTCACTTAAAGATTCACCAAAATTCAGGAAATCAACCAATTTTAATGAAATGTTCAGTATTTATTAATCAACGATCACGGGATATAATGAAACCATTATTTTTTCTTAAAGTCTTAGTAAAAATGTATTTGTTGAAAACAAAATACACGTTTACTAAAATTATATTTTTATGTATTAATAAATAAAATGCATGAATTAAAAAAAATTTTTTTTAATGAAAATAAAGTACTGTAGATGTTAAAAATTAAAAAAAAAATGTTTCATATATATTACGAAAAGAGCTCCTAATTTCCGTGTTAATAAAATCACTATACCTTGAAGAAAAAATGAATTTCTTTAATTAGCGATGTCATCATTGAATGAAGCATTGTTTAATCAATATTTTTACTAAAAAAATAATATAATTGCAAAAAATATTTTATGTGATTTTGATGATTAAATTTTCTAGGAAAATTAAAAATGCGATATAATTATATTTCTCTTTTACACATGAACGTGTCATCATCAGCATAAGAAATCATTATCTTCAAAATAAACAAAATTTGAAAAAAAATGAGGATCAGGATCATTACGACGAAAAGAATTTTAAAAATTGGATAATTTCTTCTAACGATTAACTTGGATTGGTATAATGGCCCTGTTCTGTAATAAACAGGTGAGATTAGCCTTCCAACCACCACTCACTTTTACACCGCGCTCAAAATTTTAGTTTTAGAGATTCAACAATTTCATTAATTTCACAATTCATCGTCAATTATTTGGAAAGTTTGTATTTGTTTTGTCTTTTTTTCATTAATAAATATTTAAAACGTTAAAAACAATTATTAATAAATATTTAAAACGTTAAAAACAATTATTAATAAATATTTAAAACGTTAAAAACAATTATTAATAAATATTTAAAACGTTAAAAACAATTATTAAATATTTAAAACGTTAAAAACAATTATTAATAAATATTTAAAACGTTAAAAACAATTATTAATAAATATTTAAAACGTTAAAAACAATTATTAATAAATATTTAAAACGTTAAAAACAATTATTAATAAATATTTAAAACGATAAAAACAAATAAATATTTAAAACGTTAAAAACAATTATTAATAAATATTTAAAACGTTAAAAACAATTATTAATAAATATTTAAAACGTTAAAAACAATTATTAATAAATATTTAAAACGTTAAAAACAATTATTAATAAATATTTAAAACGTTAAAAACAATTATTAATAAATATTTAAAACGTTAAAAACAATTATTAATAAATATTTAAAACGATAAAAACAAATAAATATTTAAAACGTTAAAAACAATTATTAATAAATATTTAAAACGTTAAAAACAATTATTAATAAATATTTAAAACGTTAAAAACAATTATTAATAAATATTTAAAACGTTAAAAACAATTATTAATAAATATTTAAAACGTTAAAAACAATTATTAATAAATACAGAGAATTCAAACTCAAACAGGACATTTTTTTTCAAAATTGAATTCTATTAATAAATAATTGTTTTTTTTTTTCAATTAATAAATTTTCAGTGTAGTCATTCACTTTAATTTACTTTTTCACACTTAAAATAAAAAATACACTTTATTTTCAAAATAATTAATGCAATTTATCGTTACGGCATGTTAAGAATGAATTGAATAACTAAAGTTATTAATCATCATGTAAAAAAATTGATAAAATTGATGCAGTTCGTAACGTAAAAATAATTTTTAACATTTAAAAAAAGTTTTATTTCAAATTCAAAGGAAAAACATTGGTAAACAGACGTCATCAATAATTTCAGAGCATTACTGAATTAAAAACTAATACCAAGTTAAATATGAATCTTGTTAGTTAAAAATAAATAAAATCTTAATTGCGTACATTTACAAATTTTTTTATTAAATAAGCATTTCCTTTTTTATTACAACAAAATAAATTAATTAAATTTCTTCATAACCTTAAAAAAATACAGAAATTAATGGATAATAATTTTTCAACTTCTATAAACTATTACAAAACTATTTATATATATATATATAAAGTTCAAACTTATAAACAGAAATATTATGCCATTTTTGTCTTCCATATATTCTACATAGCGACAGGCAATCGGTAAACAAAGTCGTTTACCGATTGACTGAATGCCGGATTTGACTAAACCATGACTTTTGGGGAGATAATTTTGCTAATTTTTAGTAAACCGTAGAAATTATTATTTTTTAAAATTCAGTATCTTATGACTTTAATTTAATAATTATCTTTGAAATAGTTCCTAAAAACTTATATTGATCTTTCAATGGATTTTTACAAGTAATTTCTTCAAAGTTAAAAATTCACTGAATTTTGGGGTTTTTTAGCCGTCGTGATAACATTTTTCATAATAATATCTTTTTCACATGTAAATATACAGTTTTTTCCTTTTAGAGATTAAGTTTAGGCTTTTATCTTTCAAACAATCAAAGTTTACACGAAAGCTAATTAAATAATTAATGATAAGTGTTTTTTAATAAGCATAGTGTGTACAAGAGACGGCCATTTTTGCACGTACCTATGCTTATATCTTGTATTAAATATAAACTTGTTTAACACAAATGAGTAGGTAAAGCAAAATAAATTGTTTTTGACTAATTTCCCAACTGTATTTTCTTTAAAATAATTTATGTCGGCAATGGTAACGTTTAGCTTGTTATACTGCCACTTGTCAGCTTGAATGCTATTTGGGTCTGACTTTGAAAATGTGATAGAGTAACTTTACATGTTAGATACGCGTCTGTCTGTGCCAGCGAAAAGACCTAGAAGTATCTTTTGTACTTAGATCCTCCATTTCCAATTTTACAATCCAATAATTAACTGAATTTCTCTTTAGACCGTAAAAAAAAAAGAAATATTCTTTGTGAAAATTTCGATATCTCCCATTTTTGTGAAATTTTAACAATAACTATTCGACATCAATTAATTAATATTCCCTAAATTTTACTTTCTTTGAAGTATTTTAAAAGCGTTTTAGGAGGCATGATATTAGTTGTTATTATGGAAATCGCTCCAGACAAGGCATGAAGCCACTTGATGTAAGGAGCTAAACAAAATACCACTTCAAGGTGAAAAATTAACCAACAAGAAGTGTTAGATGGATAGATTCTGACCCAGAAAACAGCAATTCTTCCACCTTTGTCAGAAACAGCGTTCATCAAATATGAGGACTAAAAGACAAAATAAGGGAAGCGATAGTTACAAGGCCGCCGAAAGTAAACCCAAGATCCACTTTCTACTCTCCTATATCCGATTTTCTTATATAGGCACAACCGCTTATTTGAAAATTCATATTTTAGATTTGCATTAAATCCAGTCATGCGACCAAGCACAGCATATAGCATCCGAAATATAGTGAATGCAACATCCTAAAATATGTAATAAACGTTACATGTGACTTCACATTTCCGAAACCGATGACAACAGAAGCTGAAGAGAACCGGATGGCTAAGTCCTTCTGTGCTTGAAAGCGACGGTACGAATGTTGTACTAATTTTTTTGTACCAAAATAAATAAATATTAGGCTCTTAATTTTTCAATTTTAATTCTCAATTAATCGAGCACTCTGCTTGGATTTTTCCTGCTATATTACAAAGAAGTATATATATATCTGATAAAATTAAATAAACATTAGAAACAGTCTATGCAGATCAACCAACGTTTTGATACTTACATGTCTCGTAAAGGACATATATATTTATACTAGCAGGAAGACTCGACGTTGCTCGGGATCGAATGAGGACCACTACTATTTACTTTTTTATTATGCTCATGACACTATATTACTTTATTGGTTCTTACTGTCCCCTTCCTCCAGTTTCGCCCCTTAATATAATCGGAAGAAGCTGAAATGTCGGAAAACTTTCTGAATTAGTGTCTTGTACATATGGTCTAAATTTCATTAAACTCAGATATACGTATTTGAAGTTTCAAGGTGGTTCTGTCCCCATGGCTAATTTAAAGGTGGGGGCATGTAAACATTTGGCACACAGAGGGTAACGTAGAGATTCGGAACCACTTCCATTGTCATCCCACGAAAATGTTATACATATGATTTAAATTTCATAAAAATAGGATATATTTGAAGTTACAAAGAGCGTACTTAAAGATTTAGAAACACTCCTATTGTCTTCTCCAGTAAATTTTACATAAGAATACAATCTTTCGATTTTATCTAGTTCTTCTAATCTTTATGTCTATGGCAAACACACAACATACACTGATATATATATATATATACATATATACATATATATATATATATATATATTTACACATTTTTTTTCCTGCACAAATCCGTTATCATGCAAACACGATAAATGCAGAATTCCGCAACCTGGTTGCTCTGCTTCTTAACATGCTTTTCCCAATGGTCGTGAAGCTTCTGAAAAAGCATCAAAGAGAATTCTCTTTTTTTTGGCTTGTAAGTGGAGTCAGTCACGCACCACCTCGTTATCACCTTCATTCCTTACGAAACATCAATGCTTTAATTCATTCTTAATAGGTTGAGAAAAGAAAGAAATAAAGAAAAGAAATCGCAACCAAGCAGGCCTTGACTGTTCACTTGTAACAGGGGGGGGGGGAGGGGGAGT
>OY744524.1:68148567-68163567 GCA_963556195.1 Sepiola atlantica | reverse complement strand
CAAGTCAGACGAGCCCAAAGATTTCTTTCCTAAACGATTCTGGAAAGAAATAATTCACTGTACTTCCATAATGAGACGTTTTATTTCTTTTTCCATCTTTCTATACCGATTGGTAAGATTTCTTTTTTTGAACTTTCCTTTTTGAAATGCCAACTTACTCATTTCTTTTTTTTTTGTTTTACTTTACCAATTCAGACGTTATTTTATATGAATATAAATATTATTGCAAACACTGGCAAAGCATCATTTTAGACGAGGGTGGTATAAACTTGTATTGGAATGAAAAAAAAACATGAAAAATGTTAGTACAAAACACGAGAAAGAGAGAATTTTCTGGTTCTAAATTCGCATGTAGGCGAATTTTTAATATATTTTCGGTTTCCAGAATTGGAGTTCATTCTCTGGTTGGACAGTAAATTTCAGAGGAGATAGTTTGAATATGGTTCAGGGGACATAACTCTGAATATACTGAGTATATTCAATGAAAATATTAATAAACAAGGACGGATATTCTTTAGATGCATCCATTCAATCTGCACATTTAGCGACGAAGACGCCATTTGAAAATGTAATATGATAGACTGACGGACCGACAATGTGTTATTTGAAACTAAAATCAATGAACAGACAGACGCATATCTAACATGTAAAGTTATTCTGTCACATTTTCAAAGTCAGACCCAAATAGCATTCAAGCTGACAAATCAAACTTTACTTCTGACCAGGTAATTCTCATTTGTTTTTGTTGTACCATTTTATTAGCAATATAATATCATACATAAATACAATTTATTTTTTAAATTACTAAGTTCAACAGATAATATGGAACCTTTTTGAATAATAACCTTAAAATAAAAATCAGCAAGAGTGATAACTCATTTTAAATTGAATAATATAAAAGGAATTGTCTATCTTAAGTTTTAAAATGTTCAAACAGATAAAAATTAAAAACTAAAATGACATTTATTTTAAAGGAAATACAGTTGGGAAATTTGTTAAAGAAAAATTGATTAGTGTTAAAAAAAATTAATAATATTTAATAAAAAATATTAGCGTAAATATTGATTGTAAGTAAAGTTATTAGTTTCGGAAGTAAGATACACGACGAGACTGGAAGTGATTTAGATGAATAAGGACCGGATACTTAGCTTCTGCAATTTTGGACGTCAAGCCAAAGCAGAATAAGATTGTATGCTATATACATATTGTAAATTTTATTTATGTTAAATAAATTGATTTCTGCATTTAAAACTTTAATTCAAGCCATTCAAATAAAAGGAGGTTCTTTGATATGACAGAGGCGTGTGATAAAATAAATGTGTCCTTTGGTGTAGGAGCACAAATTAATCCATTTTCTCAGCCGCTCCTGTCATATCAAAGAACCCACTTTTACTTTAATAGCTCGAATTAAAGTTTAAAATGCAAAGCCAAGTATCCAGCCCTTAGTCACCTCCAGTCCGGTCGTATACCTTACTTCCAGAACTGACAACATAGCTGACCAATTTATATGCTTATATTTTTTGTTAAATATTAATTTTTAACGCAAATATGTCACAAATGAGTAGGTAAATCAAAACAAATTAATTTTAACTAATTTCCCAACTCTATTTCCTTTAAAATAAGTTATATTGCCAATAGTAACATTTACCATGAATACATTCAAGGGAATTAAAATTAAGATTCATTCTTTGAAAGGCTTTGCATGGTAGCTGCTCCACTGAGCTCTATAATCGGGTACCCCCTGTAAAACATTCGTAGTAAGAACTCGTCTATCTACAGCCATAACAAGGAATTTTCCTTTCTCTCTCTCCTTACCAAAAACTAAAAAGAACCTCCGATGAAAAAAGCTTCTTTCCTAGAAAATCCCGCAGGTGAGACAAGATACCATGAACCTGCTTCCCAACCAACTACAACATGGTCGTCTTCAAGCCTAATGTGAACAAACACTGGTTGAGCCGTCCTTGTGGACAATCAATTCCCCTTAAGCAATGTTCTGCAGTCCGACTCATCGTTTTCGGTTTTCTTGTGGAGGCGATCATAACTAACGATCGATCTCTTTAAGCCTTATCCTCAAGTGGTCTTTGGGCCTTGATAAGGAGTGACCCCTCAGTTGAAAAAAAAAAAAAAAAAAAAAAAAAAAAAAATGGCTGTCGGCCTCAACATCATTAAATGTTGTGTTATTTTTTTTTGTGAACACAGACGTGAAATATGAACCATTAAAGAAAACCAAGTGAATAAAATGTTTTTATGACAAAATCTACAAGCAAAACGCAACGTAATTCATTTTTCAAGCTAAACAAATGCAAGAAACACTTCACAGTGAAGTACTTGCTTGCACGGATAATTCAGGGCCAGTTTTGTCGGTTTCCAAATGGTATCTTGATATTCCAGTGCAGCAGGATTATTATTCACTCATTCAACTGTTTACGTAACCCTTTTGATGAATATCATTACCTTTGTGAAGGAGGTTATGTATTCGGTCAAATTTGTGTACAGCCTAGTTTCCACATCGCTTGATGAATCGTCTCTAAACTTTGTACAAAATATCAGTCATGGTCTAACTTAGAACTGATTTAATTTTTGGATCTCTAGGTCAATAGTCAAGAACTAGTTTAATTTTTGGATCTCTAGGTCAATAGTCAAGAACTGGTTTAATTTTTGGATCTCTAGGTCAAAAGTCAAGAACTGGTTTAATTTTTGGATCTCTAGGTCAAAAGTCAAGAACTGGTTTAATTTTTGGATCTCTAGGTCAAAAGTCAAGAACTGGTTTAATTTTTGGATCTCTAGGTCAAAAGTCAAGAACTGGTTTAATTTTTGGATCTCTAGGTCAAAAGTCAAGAACTGGTTTAATTTTTGGATCTCTAGGTCAAAAGTCAAGAACTGGTTTAATTTTTGGATCTCTAGGTCAAAAGTCAAGAACTGGTTTAATTTTTGGATCTCTAGGTATAAAGTCAAGAACTGGTTTAATTTTTGGATCTCTAGGTCAAAAGTCAAGAACTGGTTTAATTTTTGGATCTCTAGGTCAAAAGTCACGGTTTTGATGGTAACTTCGGTTCTTTTCATCACAGTGACTCGTTACTTGCCCCATAGTGTAGCCAATGAATCTCACATTTAATATGACTTCGAGCTTAAAATGGTTGGTGAAGTCCGAAACTTTGATGGAATTTCAACTTCCAACTTTTCCAAATTTCATAGATTTGATGTTCTTTAATAACAGTAACCATCAATCAAAATTTCATCGCTATCAGATAAATAGGTTTGGAGTTATCAACGTTTCCATGGGATAACTTCGGGAATACTTTATACAATATGGGAAAGTAATGCTCAGATAAGACTTTGACCCATCCTTTATAGTAAAAAAAGTTCTGCAGTCTCACGACTGACTTATGATCTTGTCATACTTTCTGGACAAATTACTTTCTATTATTCTTGTACACCATTCGTCAAAAACGACGGAAAAGGCCATGCTTCATCAGTGTTCACACTCACTATTTTTCTAGATATATTACTAAAATATTCATTTAACATACTAGAATTATGTCAGTAATTCAATTTTTTATATATAAACTATTATGCATGAAAGTGAAACATTGAAAGTGAGGATTGAAGATATGCGTTGCATGGAACAAAATGATATGAAACTGATACGATGAATGTGTAATTTGAGTCTTAAAGACAGGCTTAGATCCGATGACATCAGAGAAAGATTAAATCTGGACAGTATAGGGAGATGTGTACAGAACCGGAGACTTCGATGGTATGACCATGTTGAAAAAATAGATGAGAATTCTTGGGTTAGTAGGCGTACAACAGTTGGGATAGCACAGTCAGTTTATGTAATGTCAATTGTAATGTAAGTATTGACATGGTTTTGGTTGCATATACATAATCTATTATAATAACATATATATATATATATGTTATTATAATTGTGGGTGTTTTGCTGTTGTTTTAACTAACCCAAAGAAACCTTTGTTGTTTAAAAGAATTTATTTTTATAATGCATCTAATTTCGTTGATGCAAACATTTAAATAAATAAAACATTAAACACATTTATAAGTCATTAATTTTATATAGCATTTATTTTAAATTATATAAATCTCAGCCATGTCTACCTCGGTTTACCACGCTCCCTGTTGCACACCTGGGATATACATACGTGTTATGGAGTTAATGCAAGAGGTGGCATGTTTTACATGGTCAAACCATCTGAGACGACAAGCGAGTAAGACATGACTTATGTACGAACAGACATTTACACATTCCGCTACCTGTGTCTGCCTTCAAGTAAACAATTTATTTATTATTTCATAATTGCTATTCACTTCTTAAAATTACTTGGATATCACAAGAAGCAGTACAATAATTTGTTTGCAAAATTTAAATATTAGATTTATTATTAAAAATGAATTCTTTTAAGACAACAAAAATACATATATATCTGGGAAGGACCTTTTTGTTTTGCTTTCAGGTATTTCACCACTGCCACCATGTAATGCATCGGCATATGTATAGGACAATGATATCACCCAAAGGAGTAATGATGTATGATACCTACAATTAACTGTTTTCTTATTAGCTTTGGGACTTCAGCACTTGTTTATTTAGTAATTATGCAGGTGCTAGAAACGTGCTGGGAGGAATCATACTACATTGACAGCAATAATTGTTAATCATCTTAAACATGTAGATTTATTTTTAATTCAAGTAACCATTCCTTGTTGACTTGATGCTTATTTAATGCAAAGAGTCAAAGATCTTATAAATCTGTAATTTCTTCTACATTATCCAGTTTTTGTATTTAGTATGCTATGAATGTCCCGGACTCCAGGCAATGTCTCACGTCTACTTTCCATACAATCCTGTCAAAAGGGTTGACATCAGTCAGGTTGCATGCAGTCATATCGTTTCTTAAAGCCATGTCTTTCTTAGTCTACCACGCTCCCTGGTACCCACCCGGGATATCCAGACACGTTATAAACTTGATGCAAGAAATGGCATGCTGTACATGGATGAACATTCTGAGACGCCGAGAACATAAGGCATCCATAATCTCACCAATACAAAATTTCTGATGATTGATGGGATCTGTTCTTTCACATATCTATTCTTCCTTTCTTTTCATCTTTCTTTTCTTCCGCATATCTACTTGATCACGACACGATCATTACACCTAAGCCGTTGCAAATCAGAAGTGTTTGGGGCCATGACTCACTGCCATGCAAGATTACAGAGTGAATTCAGGCTGAAAATCTTCTTAAAGAAGAGGTGACTAACATAGTAGCACTTGTGATGTGGTGGCAGTTTCAATTACAGACACATAATCTCCATTATAATAACATAAGAAATAAGTATTAGACTTTCAGAAAAAAAAAAAAAACTTAAATGATAATGTTAAATATCTGTCAACTAGTAATGATTTAGGGCTTTATGCCCACAGAGAGATTTTAGCATGTAAACATGATGTAAGGGTCAGCAGAGGTCAAGTGGATGACGTTTGGGGGACATGGTTTTCCACGGAGAGAATAGCTTAAAGGAAATGCCGTAAGTGGACAAAAGAAAAAAGCGTGTGAAGTTGGTCAAATTTTGGAAGCAGAGAGAGAGCAGTTCTAAGATAATGACTTAAGAATAAGTGACGAACAAAACACCCGGCTGCTAACGAGATCCGCTTTTCTGCCTCCCCTTAATCTTCTCCATACTGCCAGCAAAGATGTTGGAAATAATAACAAATGGAACAAAAAGATAAATCAGTCGTGAGACTGCATATCTCTACGTGACAACATAAGGATGGTTCAAAGTCTTATTTGGCCCTTACTTTTATATATTGTATGAATATATTCCTAAAATTATACCATGGAATAATTGATAACCAAAAAAAACTACTTATCTGATCAAGTTGAAATTTAGCATGGTGGTTACTGTTATCAAAGAGCATTAAATCCATACATCAAATTTGGAAAAATAAGACGTTGAAATTCTGTCAAAAAAAGAGGGAGATGGGAGAAAGAGAGAGATGGGAGAGAGAGGGAGAAAGAGAGAGAGGGAGAAAGAGAGAGAGGGAGAAAGAGAGAGAGAAAGAGAGAGATGGAGAAAGAGAGAGAGGGAGAAAGAGAGAGAGAGGGAGAAAGAGAGAGAGAGAGGGAGAAAGAGAGAGAGAGAGGGAGAAAGAGAGGAAAGGAAAGATAGAGACAGAGGAAAGGAAAGATAGAGACAGAGGAAAGGAAAGATAGAGACAGAGGAAAGGAAAGATAGAGAGAGAGGAAAGGAAAGATAGAGAGAGAGGAAAGGAAAGATAGAGAGGGGGGAACAGAGAGAGGGGGGAACAGAGAGAGGGGGAACAGAGAGAGGGGGAACAGAGAGAGGGGGAACAGAGAGAGGGGGAACAGAGAGAGGGGGGAGAAAGAGAGGGGGGAGAAAGAGAGGGGGGAGAAAGAGAGGGGGAAAAGGGAGGGAGAAAGAGAGGGGGGAAAAGGGAGGGAGAAAGAGAGGGGGAAAAGGGAGGGTGAAAGAGAGGGGGAAAAGGGAGGGTGAAAGAGAGGGGGAAAAGGGAGGGTGAAAGAGAGGGGGAAAAGGGAGGGAGAAAGAGAGGGGGAAAAGGGAGGGAGAAAGAGAGGGGGAAAAGGGAGGGAGAAAGAGAGGGGGAAAAGGGAGGGAGAAAGAGAGGGGGAAAAGGGAGGAAGAAAGATGGGGGAAAGGGAGGGAGAGAGATGGGGGAAAGGGAGGGAGAGAGATGGGGGAAAGGGAGGGAGAGAGATGGGGGAAAGGGAGGGAGAGAGATGGGGAAAAGGGAGGGAGAGAGATGGGGAAAAGGGAGGGAGAGAGATGGGGAAAAGGGAGGGAGAGAGATGGGGAAAAGGGAGGGAGAGAGATGGGGAAAAGGGAGGGAGAGAGATGAGGAAAAGGGATGAGGTTAAGAGATATATTTGATAATATATATAACAAAAAAGGAGCAATGATTGGATTTAAAGAAAAAAACAAGACAAAAGCTAAAGAAAATTAAAATCTTCTGACTAATACCAGTGCTACCTAACGCCAAGTACCATAACAATACTAGTACTATTTAAATACTAGTATCTCTCCTGCCAACAACCAGCTTCGTCTGACAACTATATATCCCCTCCCCCACCACACTCCAATCTCCAACCAACCTCTTCCTAAATAACATTACAATGCCAGTATATCTCCTTCTAATAACAACTGTTTCACTATTGTATTTCTCCGCATCTTCAATCTTAACCAGCCAGTCTCATTTTACTCAGATTCATTCATAAAAAGAAATCTCTCCATCCACCTTTTCCTCAAACATCCCTCTACTCCTTCCCATCCCACCATCTACTAATTGCTTTCTTAGTTTTCACTATGAAACGCCAATTGGCATTTACGTTTGCCGAGAGTATCAGCATGTACCAAACGAGGACCTGGTAGCAGGCCAGACCAACAATGCTTGGAAGGCATTTTGTTCATCATTCATACAGAAGATTTCTGAGTATAATTCTCAACATCATCATCATCATCGGTTTAACGTCCATTTTATATATGGCATGTGGTGGATGGGTTTTAGAAATTGACCTCTAAACTAACCTATCTCTGGTCAGGTCCTTATCTATCATTTTTTCTCTCAAGTCCATCCTTATCACTTTCTTCTATATTTTCTTTGCCTACCCCTTTGTCGGCATCATTATGTTAACACACTGGTTCTCATTAGATCACAAAAGTTAAGCAACATTGAACCTGGTCAGTACCAGATGAGTGACAATTTGGAAATACCAGGCGCTGTATGTAGGTGGACGTCGACACCTCCCTGCAAGAATTGCAAAAATCTAAAGTAGTCATCTCCCCTAATAGGGATATACATGCGACTGGGAACTGCCTGTGAATTTGATACTCCCATGAAACTTCCTCCTTTCGAGGAAGCCAGTTCAACCAGCCTAGGGTGAATTCTATACCAGGTACAGGTAGAGTATTGATTTACTCCTCTCCAGGAGTTAGGCACAAGGCCAGTTGTTATCTTACTCCCACAAGTAAGATGTGACACAAGGTCGGGTCGGGAAAGTGGGGTTTGAAAAATTGCCTGGGCAGCCCCGTCGGGATTCCCCCGGTAGGGGCGTCTCAGGCAGTAAGCAATAAACTTACTCCTCCCCAAAGAGGGGAGGCGAAGCCTGGGAGGGTGGACCTCCTAGAACTGCACAGGACAGACCCATAGACCGGCGTAAATCAAGCCCCAAAGGCCAAGACAATACCAGTCTATGGGGTGCAGTATCCATCGGAACAGATACTACACTTTGATCTTAGCCAAAAGTACAGGTAGAGTAGGTACCCCTATGAACTGCCCTATTACCCTAATTGTTCTACATCATCTAACCCACACACTATTATTCATTCTTTCATAATCATATTCGGTTTAACGTCCGTTTTACATGCTGGCATGTGTTGGACGGCTTTTAGAAATTGACTTTCTATCAAGTCCATCCTTATCACTCTCTTATTTTTTTCCTTTCCCTTCCCCTGTGAACTGACCCTGATATCAATTGTTCAACATCTATTAACCCAAGAAATCTATCCATTCTTTCAACATGGCCATACCATCGAAATCTCCTGCTCTGTACACGTCTCCATGTATTGTCCAGCATAAAATCTACCCCTAAACTCATCAGATCTAAGCCTGTCTTTAAGATTTGCATTACACATCCATCGTATCATTCTTATTACATTTCTCTCCATGCAACACATGTCCTCAACCTTCACTGACTAGGTTTCACTTTCACACATTATCACAGTGCATCAATATGCCTGATAAACTCTTTCTTTGGTTGACAGTGATAATGCTCTGCTCGTTATTAATAACAGTTCTAACTCTTGCAATCACACTTGCACTTGCTTTTCCCTGTGCCCCAATGGTATTACTAAGATAGCAAAACTTCTGAACAACCTCAATGCAAGGAATTTACCTATAATCATAGACAATTTGTGAGTATGATTCTGTGGTGATGGTGCAGAGAGACCAATGGATACGCGGCCACAACAAGCATGTGCCCGCTGCAAGGAAATAGTGGCTGCATGCAGGAGTGAACCTGAAACCGTTTGAGCCTAAATAAAAACCGATCTCCTTTCAAAATGGATTGCCTTGGTTTGTTTGTTTGGGCCCGACTTGAACAAGAAGTCCTCAGTCCAGGAGTGTTGCCGTGGGTGAACATTTAAAGATACAAGGTATGGTTTTATTTTATACAGAATTATTGTACTGTTGTGACATGCAGAGTATTGGACCCCCCCCCCACCCAGAAGTTGGAGAGTAAGAGTAGTATAACAATTATTCTCTCTTGCAAATAACAGTGTTTTGCCTCAGTACTTTGTATACTGACATATGAGGTATAAATAACATCTATTACTAAGTCTGCTTGTTTGTTATCTTGTTTGTTCCCGTGCACACTGAGTGATGTCACAAAGGGATGAATAAATAAATCCTTTATTCTTCTAAGATATAATTAATTGCATAATAATTATATTAAGAAAGTTGGTTTTTGTTTCAGCTAACGGAATTATTTATCAGTCTTGGGAGGAAAATAGCAACACATGCATGCAGCAACAAGATATGGATTCAAGGTTACTTAAAATAATTATAGAACGAAACTATGTGCTTAAAATATAAGTAACTCTCTCTCATTTCTCTCCCACACCTTTTGACCTTTCAGCCACTAGACGATTATTAGGTTGAATAAACCTTTATACTCCTAAGAACGTGTTCAAATTGATTGTATGATAATTATATCAAGTGGTGGTAGAGAGACGAGTGAATGTTTTACAAGAAGAAATCAGAGATTGAAGCTCAGTCGAGCACTTTCCATGGAAATAACGATAGAGGAGAGAGAGACTAACAACGTCTTTTCTGTGAGAAAGGGGCTGTAGGGAACAGAAGAGAAAATCAAAGCATTCAAGATGGATGCGATATAAGTGTAATTCCCTACACATTTACCTACATATATATAAAGTTTGGTATGTTTATATATTTCTATGTACAGGATTCACTCCTAAACTAATTAGCCCATCATTATGAATTTTGAAACACAGCGATAAGTCGTAAAAATTCTAAATGTTGACTATATTTACTTGAATTTAGTTAAGTTTTATACAAAAAGGAGTAAAAAGGAGCTAGAAATCCTTCATGAAAATTCGGAGTCCTATGATTTCTGTGAAATTTTAACTATAGGTATTAGACATCAGTTAATAAAAATTCCTCAAATTTCAGTTTCTTTAGGGGATTTTAGGGGGCATAATATAGGGCACAACCATCTAGTTAAAAATTCAAATACATCAGATTTGAACTGAATTTGATCATAGTCATTAGACATTAATCAAGCAAAATTCCCTGAATTTCAATTTTTTCTTAAGACCGCTGAAGCTTAAGCCTTGAATTTTAGACGTTTTCTAGAATCAAAATTATGTAATGGATTTTGATCAAAATCAAAATAAGGATTCTAGACATAAGATTTAGTATCATTATATCTCGATTATAATATTCATAAGGGGACATAAAAAAAAGTCCAAATGTGTTCTGTTTGGAGAATTAGAATTTTTAATCGTGCTGGGACGAGTATTCTTCTCGTATATATATATAATTTTCTTAGCGTGACACTTTACTGTGATGATGAACACATACACTTTTGTGTAGCTTAATTGCCGTAAATATATCTTCATATTTTACTAGTAAGCTCTACTTACGTATTGAGCACTGTTGAAGTAAATAGTGAAAATCTATACACAATATATTATACCACTTATAATATTATATGTGTATACATGAAATAATAATAATGTGTGTGTGTGTATATATAATTAATATACCTTACCATATATTGTACATGTACATATTCAGCTAACAATAGATAAAGATATCGTTTTATAGGATGATTACTACAGAAATAGCACACATAAAAAATAAGATTTGGAAAAAATACAGATGTTCAACGCATTGTCATCCCTCGGGATAAAATAATGTGTTTGCAGAGCAGATAGAGAGAAGCGGCTTTGATATTTATCTTAAGAATAGTGTGATGAAGCCCAGAGTTTAACTTTGTCTGATTTTAAATTGAGGTTTGTTTAAATTGTGTACAGTCCATATACTAAGACTACTTGAATGAATTGGGAAGCCCAATCTTCAGGTTTATGTCAGAGAAATATCTGTTTTCTTTTAGGGTATACCAACAATTTAGTACTCTGTTCTGTCGGACTGAAATATGGTTCTGTTTAGCCTGAAGAGTTCCACCCTCAAAAGCTTTGCCTTCTCTTTGAGAAGGGCTTACTTTATTGCTAATTGCCTGAGGCGCCCCTACCGAGGAATGTTGACCGGGCTGTTTATGCATTTTTTGTAGGGCAGAGCGCATTAAAAAGTGTGCTGGCTTTTTGAACCCACACCTGACTTGTGTCTAACCTCCTGGGGATGAGGGGAGAGGTAAATAACATACCAACACTTCAGTGAGTTATTTAATGCTAAAATAAAATCTCTTTCTCTCTCTCATATATATATATATATATATATATATTAAAAAATTTATTCACCCACAAACAAGGCATATTACCATTGATGCATATAGGGCTACTGTGATAAGGGCAAGATTAATAGGCGGCAACCTGGGTGGGGAGTTTGGCAGCACTATTGTATTTAAATTTCTATATGTTAGTACAGTCGGGTGAAACAGTGAGCAGGAAGTAAATTCCAAAGGCAAACGATCCGAGGAAAGTAGTAAAAGATCTTCCAGCATCTTGGTACCTCTATAGTGAAGGGGTGGGATTTTGCAGCTCGTCGGTGTGGAGAGGGTATTTTCGTTGATGATTGATTTACTCCTCTTCAGAAGTTAGGCACAAGGCCAGTTTTTATCTTACTCCCACAAGTAAGATGTGACCCAATGTCGGGTCGGGAAAGTGGGGTTTAAAAATTGCCTGGGCAGCCGCGTCGGCATTCCCCGGTAGAGGCGCCTCAGACAGTAAGCAATAAACTTACTCCTCCCCAAAGAGGGGAGGCAAAGCCTGGGAAGATGGACCTCCCAGAACTGCACAGGACAGACCCATTGACCGGCGTAAATCAAGACCCGAAGGCCAAGACAACACCAGTATGGGGTGCAGTATCCATCGGAACAGATACTACACTTTGATCTTAGCCAAAGATACAAGTGCAGTAAGTTCTATCGGAGCACATTCCGTGAAAGTACTTGTGAAACTATCTCAGAGATGTTACACTGGCGTGGTGACAAAGGTTGGATCTTGGCAGGCAGAGCAGGCCATATTAGGTTATAAATTATTTTTGGCACCCTGTCCAAGAGGGAGAAGCCAGTGGTTGATGCACCAGCCAAGATGTGGCAACAATACTCTATCTGTTTCAGAATTTCTGAGATGAAGATTGATAATTTGGATTATTCAGCATATAATTATCTTTTTTTTTCTTTTTTTTTACAACGTTTTAGCCGATGTTACTTCCAACAATCTTCCGGTTTAAACTCGGGAATCTATACAAAATTTTGAGTTAAACCCTTTATTTAATCCACTTTCCGTCAGCCATACCCGGGTAGTATTTAAGAAAAAAAAAATATTTAATGGAAATCGCTCTAGACAAGGCATGAAGCCACTTGATGTAAGGCGCTAAAAAGGAAAGACGATTATTGCAAAGACAGGAGATGCTTAAATAGTCAGCAGCAAGAGAGTTTCACAAGCCTCGGTTCTTGGAAAGAAGTACTGGAATAGAAAACTGTATTTTAACTAGGTATCAAAACAGCAAATTGGTGAAGACCACTAGACCAAATCAAACGAGCTGGAATAAAGGAAGCAGAGAATAGATCAGACAATTCTGAACAACAAATGCCATAATAGTATTTATAAAAAAGACAGAGTAGCAACATCACGTCTGTGAGAGAGAGGGTACAGAGAAGAAGAAAGTGTGAGGCGAATCAAATTACAGATACGTTTCTGAATCTCAAATGGGACAGAGATTAACCAGCCCAAATATGACAACAGTACTCCATACATGGTCTGATAGTAGATTTTGTTACTCTTAGTTTTTATCGCATGTAGTAAGGATTGCGCCGTCAACCCCCAGAAGACTGTCATTTATAACTGATTGTGAATCAACGCCTTTAACCATTGTGCTACAGTTCATATGGACAATTCTAAAATCAATTTTGCTAGCTTTCAACCTAATCTTGTTTCGATGTGTAGTATTACTTAGTAATTTACTAGTTATTGCATATGTATTATTTTTGTTTCCTACATGAAACTCCAGTGTTTATAAAAAAGTGCTCAATAACAAGTAGAGCTGTTTTTTAGTATAATTTTTTATTTATGCAAACATTATTGGTTACATATGTGCATAAAATAAAGAGAAAAATGTAAGAAATAAAATAAAATTAAAATAAAAGTAAAAATAAAGCCAAAGGTAGTATAATAGTAGGGTTGGGAGCAGCATAATTTCAGCTATTAGTGAACATCAATGTTTGTAATTTAAAATCTGCTTAGTGTATGTTCCTTGAAATGTCTACAATTCAGAGCCGTTTCTGGTCTAACATTAAGTAATTTTTCCCTATCTTTAAATCTTATAACTTCCAGTTTCTCACCAAAGCACAAAACACAGGGTGAGTTAAGTGATCCACAGGTCCTGATTTTTCTGATAATATTCAATTTAATTATTGTTTTTTTTTCATCCTAGATTAATTTCCAGAAATATTGGGATAACGAAGTGCTCATGTATTTTTTGTGTCTGAATGATAATGTGTGGTGTACATAAAACCTATTTTTAAAACTCTTTGACGTGCTTTCTATATAGAACTTCTTTTCTTCTAGATTTTTTGCTGTGTATATTTTTGCACAATATTTTACTGAGGAAGTAAGGCAATTGTTCTGCAAGGGACATTTATCCGATCTTTGACAATTACAGTTATTAGCGGTTCTATTACTGTTAATACCGATATTTGTGTCATTTCTTTTAAGTAATTTGCTGTTGTGCTTTTAATGATTCTATCAAGGTTGTTTGTGCAACTATAACTGAATTTTAATGTATTTCAACTTAATAACCTATGTAATACATTACCTGATGGAAAGTTTGTTTATAAGTTGCAAGACTTTACTACCGATTTTAGTTTTCAACATTAGATTAAAGGGAGGGCGTAAACCAGATGATTTTCCGGCCTCTATTTCTAGAATTGTTTGCATTTGCTTCTATAGTCTTATGCTTTATATCAGCGTTTATGTACCTGCTATTCTTTAGGGCTGGGCCGTGTTATAAATGTTTTTATAGTAATAAAACGTTTCGTCTGATGAATTGTTACTAATTATACTTTCTATGTACATAGATATGTGCTTAATTATAGGTGAGTGGTTTGATCGTGGATGCACGTATATGGGGTTGGAGTTTTCCTTTATGAAATGTTTATACTTGTTAGATTAAATGTAACATAAAAGGAAGTCAACCTGTTTCCTGTTGAAGTATTTTCAACCTTAAGCCATAGTTTATTCATTTTTTTAGTTATGTTTCTAATATTGTCACACGTAGTGCTAGTAGATTGTCTAACTACCATTAGACCGTCATCCCTATATAATCCTATATATTTTACATCTATATTATTTCAATTACTAGATTTAATTATTTGGTTGTGTGTGTGTGTGTGTGTATGTATATATATATATATATTTGTGTGTGTATGCGAATGATTATACTTAGGCGAAGTTGAATATGTTCTCAAGTAGGTAATAAAATGTATAAAAGTGTTTGGAAGCAGTCAAACATTCTCAATAAGCTTAAATTGATAAAAAGTAAAAGGAGTGGATCGAATGTGTAATTGGATATGAATCTTGCCTGTTTAGTTACACATCCATCCATACCCAACTGGTAGAATACGCATAATAAATAAGTTTACTATTTTGCAATTCATTTTTTCTAAAAGTTTGAAGAAGCTGGTTCTCTCAAGGGATCGCAGCTGAAACATGTATGTACATATGTAACCAATAATGTTTATACT